>JAQFVV010012503.1:0-620000 GCA_028023455.1 Epiperipatus broadwayi | reverse complement strand
TTTCCTTTCAATTATCTGATAGTTTTAATTGAAATATCAGTTGAATTTTATTGAAGGCAGGATGAATGTGGGTGTGTGAATGAACTTTTTAGAATAGATGTTTATAATCATGATAGATAAAACTAACTATTATCAGAGGCTATAACGTAAGCTAGAGGCTGAAGACTAAGAGTGCTAAATATCTATTATTCAAATGATTAGATTTTATTTAGATAATTATAACTGCAGATCATTTTCAAATTAAGAAAGATTGCAGGAATGGAAAAAAACTGTCCAATATTAAATAGGACATTGTCAGGATTTTGTGAAATTAGAAGACAAAGAGAAGTGGCAATTGATAAAAAAATTAAACATGTATTTTATTGAAAACCACAAAGATTAGATGCAAAAGTGTAATGATATACAATGGCAACATTAGTTATTCAAAGATACCAAATACATGTAATGCAAGTTTAAGCCCCAAATAAATTCTTATTGTGATGAAGAAATATAGAATTTTTATATGGATGTATAAAATAAAACCAAAGAATATTTTAAAATTGTGATAATGAACAATGGAAAAAAATCAAAGAGCTGCTGATAAATTTAGTTATAGTGATAAAAATGTGAGAAGATACAGACTTGTAGAATTTGAAGTAAAAAAAACCCTCTATATTAATAATGAATTCTTTTTTTCAGGAAAATTCGAAATAAAAATGCTCTTTGAAGCATTCACATGAAGATACAGCAGATTGGATTATATTTTGATTACCAGAAAAAATATATTTCAGGATTGTAAGATTCTTAATAGATTAGACATAGGAAGTGAATAGTGAACTGCAAGATATGTGTTAATGTGAGATTAGAGAAACCAAAATTATTAAGATAAATGGTATTAACAGTTTCTATTCTTGATTTTCAGAAGCCCTTCAATAAATTAAAAATACACTTGGGTCTCATTTTATATGGTAGATAGGTTTCTCAGAAAATGCAGCACAAAAGAAATCGCACAAAAATAGACTTAATTTACCGTGAAAAATGTGGGATAGGTTCTGTAATTTTCAGAATTCACATAAAAGCAAAGCAACAAGGAAAAATTACTTTAAAATTTGCATTAAAAATATAGAAATAAAGTATGACTAATAAAAAATTTCAAATATTTAAAAAAAAATTAATACAAGACAAACTTTTTTTATTAACTACAGTATTTAATTTTACATTTTTTCATACATATTTTAATCATTACTGCTATCTGACAATATGAGTTCATTTGTGAACTGGTAAGAAATCAGATTCATGACATGATATACAACTAGCACCACTTTCAGTCTTGTGCTGTGTTAATGGTTTTCTGTTTCTATATTAAAAAAATGAGATCACAATCAAACATGATGTACAACTAGCACCACTTTCAGTCTTGTGCTGTGTTAATGATTTTCTGTTTCTATATTAAAAAAATGAGATCACAATCAAAACAAAAAGATTATACATTATCATTAGAAAGATTATTTTCAGTTTAAAAAAATCAATAAAATCTTCATTATTTATTTTAACAATCTAAAAAATTATTTCTGTTATATCTAACAAAATACATTTTAAAAGTTTAAATTTTTTGAATATTTATTGCAATATTTTTATATGTAAGTATAAATCTATTATTATTATTTACACATTAGTATAAGTAGGTTATTTACATAGAAGCTATGATTCTAAATACAGTTTCAGGTCATATTCACGTTAGCTGCTAATATAATATTATATTTTTGAAAAAAAAAAAGTATTTCAAGTCAAAATAAGTTATTAATAATTTAAATTTCTTGATATCTAATAAATGTAGTGAAATATGAAAGATATTAAGAAAAAACATGAATTTCATAACTTCAAAATTGCATTAAAATAATCTGCATAAAATGAGACCCAGGTGTATTAACATAAAAATGGTTCAGACTTGAATAAAAGCAATAAGAAGATAACTGATATATTATTAAGAACTGAAACAAAGGAGCTAGTGAAGAAAAAAAAGCTACAAATTAATAAATTTTCTACTAAGAAACCAATATATGAAGAAAAAAAAAAAGAGAAATTTTAAAAATGATCCATTAAGAAGAAATGAATATTTAAAATTTTATAAAAAGTGTAAATATCTTGAAATTGGAAGGGAAGTTGTTTCTGCAATAAACAGAACAAGTGGAATTATTATTAAAAAGAAAACAGGTAAAATATATGGAATCCAACAAATAATTATATAATAATAAAAAATAAAAAAACATAGTGGCCTATATAGTTATTAAATCTTCTGAGTTTCCCAGCATAGTAATGAAAAAGTAAGGTATATTAAAAAAAAGACTCTAGCAAATAATAGAATTGTAATTGACATCTTAAAAGAAACAGGTAAAGAAATAGAAAAATTACTGGCAAAGTTATATGTCTTGTATTAGATGATTGAAAGAATTCAGTAATAAAAATTATATTTAAGAAAGACGATAAAAAGATATTACAAATAACAAACCTACCAGTCTTTCATCAGTTCTATAAAAAACTTTTACCAAGACAATTACAACATGCCTTCAATACATTTTTGATTCTAACCAACCAAAAAAAACATGGTGGTTTTAAAAGTTTTAGTGCATTGGGATACATCCAAATATTAAGAAAAGTTATAGAAAAGTCTAATAAATATGAGTTGTAGATTATAGAAAGATATTTGATTTTATAATTATTTCTATATAATTAAACTATTTGATCAAGATATAGATCCTTATCATATGCTAAAGCATATTTATTAAAACGCAGCAATAATGATTAGATTACATGGTGATATTAAAAAAAATAATGTAAATGTGTAGATAGTATGATTTCATAACATCAGAAATTCCACAGAAGCTTTACAAGAAGTTTTTTTGTGGATTAAAATGGAAAGCTAAAGAAGTAAATACGGATGGTGTGACTGTTTTTGCAAATAATGCTTCAGAGTTTCAGGAAGTGTGGCAAATATTACCAGATGAAAATAAAGAAACTAGAACTAAAAATAAATGCTATAAAGATTTTAATGTTCAATGTATTTTCTCAGAAAAAAATAAAGATTGATATACTAGAAGTTAACAATTACAAGTATCTCAGCCATATTATTAATACAGATGGAAATATGATGGATGAAATCATGGCCTCAAACTTGGATGAAATGTTTTTGGTGAAAATAACAATATTAAAAGCAAATACAGAAAGTTTTTAATAGTTGTTTGTTACCAGTTATTTCATATGATCTGAGACTTAAGACACAAAACAAAAAAGGAATTCACAGACTTCAGTTTACATTCACATATGGAGAAACATATGTTAGTAATAACAAAAAGAGATCATAAATGAATACATGGATCTAAAAACAAACAGGTACTATTACCATTGAAAGAATTAAGAAAGAGCTGAGCTAAACATATTTGTTAGAAAATATGATAAAGCCAAATAATTGAAGCATTATATTGAATCCCAAGAGATTATAAAAAGCTTAGAAAATGACCAATGTGAGATTGATGGATAAAATAAGAAAATTAGCTGATTTATTGAGTATCTAGGGATCAGAGAAACTGGACTAAATTTGGAGAGATCTGCATCCTGCAGTGAATTGATAAACATTAAAAATAACTACTATAGTGTTTAATGTTGGCAGCTCAAAATCCATGGAATGTGCACAGAATTGTTATGTCTATTGCTAGAATGTTCAAACTCATTAATATAAATCATTCAATTATTGTTAGTATTTAAACTGTTATTGCAAAATGTTAATTATATAACTGAAAAAAAAAAAAAAATCAATGTATTTATAAAAAAAAAATGTTTGGCTCACATTTATAAATTTACACTTGATTCTTAAACCTTTTGTTAAAAATAATATGTAAGCTTAATTTAACAAGTATTGGAATTTATCACATACAATATCAGTTTGACATTTCCTTCTAATTTCAACAGACTGCTAAACAATATTAAGGATAGAATGTCCTTGAAAACCCCCCAAATATTATATAAAATCAGAGCAGCAGTCTTCTTGTAGTGCCAGTATATAATGGATAATCTTGTGCTATAATTAGCTGCTAGAGTTGCACAACATAAACATCTATATAAATGAGAATTAAATAACTCTGAGCATGAGTCAATTTTTCTCAAGCATGAGCATAAACTACAGCCCTATTTTGGACCCAGTAATGGTAAACATTGTATGTTGTGAACATAACAGTAAAAAATGCAAAATAAAGGAGACATGGTTCATCTCGATATAATCCCCATACTATCAACAACAACAAAAAATAGTCTTGCATTGGTGGTCGAGAGGTCAGCGCGACTGCCTTGCACTTGCAGGTAGTTGCCCGGGTTGCGACCCGGCCGATGCTATGATACTTAAAAAAAAAAAAAGCTTTCATTGTCCAAAAAGTGGAACATTTAAATTAGTCACTTACATAATGACCACCTTATTTAAATTTCATAACACATCTTACAGATTATGAGTGCTATGTTTCTGACCTTAGCGATCGAAAGCATACTCAGCAAGTTTTAAAGATTCTAATACTGAATAATCTTGTCTTTTTCAAATGGTAATATATATATATACAAAACTAATTTATATTTATATGTATACATTTTGTTCAACCTGGTAGTAAATATTCTGGCATTCATGTTAAGTATTTATAAGTACTGTAAAAGTTTTATTAAGATTTACATTGCTATTTAATATGGGATGCTAAAATAAATTTAAAAAATGGCAAGCAATGTAAAACTGAATCAATCTATTTTTGTACAAAGAATACAGACATAGCCTCCCCCCCCCACCTCCCAAGATACAATCAAACATACTTTGAAGTATTCCAATGATTACCCCCCCACGTGCATGTCTGCCATTCCTATGACTTGAAATTAGAATTGTAATGAAATTTGAAATTTTTAGGTTTTAATCAAAAATATAATTTTTTCTCCATGTATTTACTATAGAGCTATCTATCTAATTACGGGTTGATAAATGAATATGTAGTTATTTTTTCCTCAGAGTACAAAATAAATTATAAATTATCAACAACAATATTTGTTTAAGCAAACGAGTATAGCTTTTTCATTCATTGAGTGGCTATTGTCATATGACTCTTTAAAGCTTGTTTTATCTTATTTTTATATTTCAATATTTAGGGGCTTACAATAAAAAGATTTGCACTAAAAGATCAAAAGTAAAATATATAAGCATGTTTATATCTTAAATATTGGTTTTTATTTTAATATAAATTTTATATTCCGTAAATTTTTTAAAATATTAATTATATGTTATTAGTAATTATAATATTGATTATACATTAAATCCTATGCCTGAAGGCTGATCAATCAGTCTAATTGAACAAATAATTTCACTTGACTATGTGTTGATGATAGCTGACAGTTGCTGGCTATCGTTTTTGGGGTGGGGGGTGGGGGTGGGTGGGTAAGCATCTTTATATACTTTTTTTTTAAAAAAAAAAACAAAACAAATAATTTATTAAACAAGAAAAAATTGTTACAATTGTTAAATTAAATTTACATGACTTTGAACTAAACTGTCTTTTGCTTCCAAGAAGCCACTCTTTATACTTTTAGTCAAATTTACTTGTAATAATGTAATCGCTATTTTGAGCTATATAATATAAAGACATTACGTAATTAATATGCAGCCCTCCCCTCCATTTAAAAATATACATATACAATATATTAACAAAACAAAATTATTTTTAGAACGATTTTTTTTTTTTTGAAAAAGAATTTGATTTTTCTTTTTTTTTCATTTTATTTAACAAAAGCTTTTCCCCATTATGTACAACCCCCCCCCCCCCCATCTAGAACGATTCTCTCTTACAATTCAAACTTAAATCAATAGTTTCCATTCTATCTATAATTATAAATGCCAGAATTTTTGAAAGATATTGCATTACATCACGATAAAAACTGTATAATTCTTTTATTCTCTAAATTTATAATTATATTAACTAGTTTAAAAAAAAACACAATTACAAACATGTATACCTCAAAATATGATAGTTTTTAACAATCAATGAAATGATTAATATTGATGAAAATGACATATAAGTAAAGAATGAAAAAAATAATAATGAAAATGTGACAAATTAAAAAAGAATAAAGCAATCACATTCTTTAAAATTAAAAATTAATGAAGCAATTACTCAATTATAAATAATGTTCACCAAATGTTTTGCATAAAAGTAACAGGTTCATCAATTAGATGCTTAAAATATTTATAAAGATAATTTACATTGACATTATTCATAGTGAGTAACATATTACAATAAGAAGAGAGAAAATACTATTAAACAATATTGAATATCTATCTGTTCATAATAAAATATTCTGATGCTAGTTATAATTTCATGGAGAATAAAAAATTGAATCTTCAAACTGATTGGCTATTAGAAATTTCGAGTTTGAATTATATACAGCTATTACAAATTAATAATTTTTTAAATAATGAATAATATTTCTGTAGTGTAATTTTAACTTCACTACTCTCATGCAAGGTAAGGACTGGTTTCTACCCACTTTTAACATCGTGTGGAGGGATGTAATCATAAACACATGAACCAAAGACATGTGAAAAAGATGTGTGATTCCCAAGATGCACATTTTGTGCTGAACCAGCACTCATCAGTTGGCCCAGACCACAATCTCTTACACATAATCATTGTTCAGTATACATAGATAGTAAATTACTACAGATTAATTGATAAATGTTAAACATACTGCTCTCATAAGTTTGAAACTAACTATCTAATAGAAATATATTAATAACTTTTATTACTCATTCACTGATTAGAGATTATCCATAAAGAATAATATTATTCATTATTGCATAATTTCTAGTTTAATAAATGACTAATAAAAGTTATTAATTTTTTTACATGATTTTATTTCTATTATTTTGAAATATCCAGCTTAAAAAAAAAAATCATGATAGTAAATCTATCATAATTTTTAATTTGTGAATTAAATGACTCAATTCATTAATCTTTCCTTATTGAATCATTTATATCAACCATTTTCTATGTCTTTCTTTTTAAGATGCTTCATTAATTCAGTTTTTAAACTAAACTGCTAATTTTTTGTCTTGCATTGGTGGTCGAGAGGTCAGTGCGACTGCCTTGCACTTGCAGGCAGTTGCCCGGGTTGCGGGTTCGCGTCCCGGCCGATGCTATGACACTTAAAAAAAAAAACTGCTAATTTTTTTTTTTGAACACACATTTTTTAAAGATGTTTCAAATAAATCTCAACTTTTTTTTTCTATCTGTAATATAAGTATAATATCATTAATCCAAATGTGTATTATTCAAGTACTTTTATTATCCAAACAAAATTTCAAGGGTAATATTTAACTTTTTCCAATAAATAGATTCGTTTTTTCACACACTATAAATTAAATAAAAAACATTCAGAAAATACTTATAAATTTACAAGTAATTTTTATTTTAGCTAGTTTGGATTTTACTGAAGGGTGTGTGTGTGTAACTGATCTACTTTTGACCCCCCCCCCAAAAAAAAAAATGCAAATCTGACAAAAATCTGAAAATTGGGATTTTAGATTGTATTTTACCTGCAATTTTATATTTAAAATTTTCTAATGTATATATTTTTCTATGCATCTAAAGATTATACCTTAACAAACTGAAATAATGTAAATAAAAAAATCGCTCAAAATCAGTCAACTGAATTAAGCTTAACTTATGAAAATATTGCAGACTTCCTAATCTTACTCCAATTCAATTGAACTATAGATTAAGATTTACTAATAATTTTTAAACATCACATGATTTTTTGAACAAGTAAATGTCATACTTAATTATCTAAAACATTTATAATAAATATGTATTTCATTATTTAAATTTTCTTATTTTTATACCAAACTCTATATAACATATTTTTATTTTAATTAAAATTATAGCTTCTCATATTTTTTCTTTATAAACTTTTATTATCATTGCAGTTTTCACATTTACATTGCTTAATATTGCTTCTATTATGAACTTCCTAACTAGTTAAAAGCACTAATTCATTAATAAAAATTTAAATCGTTAACTAATTTGGATACCAAACATGAAAAGTTAAGTTTTATCCATGAACCTTGAATACCACTATCTTATTATGGCACTAAATAATGCAGGTCAAAAATAATCAAATGATTTGTTGTTTGGGAGGTCACAAGACATTCAGCACTGGAAATGGAAGAGTTAAAGTATTATCCAGAATCTTTATCTTTCAAGTTCCTAACTCTAACAATGCCTTAGACTTACATATTCTTATCATATTTATACTCAAATATTACTCTTAATTTTGATTCTCTCCATCATTTGCAAGACTTTAATTGCATTTATTTTTATCCCAATTTTCATTCAGATATCTTCAATCATCACTAACTACAAGTACTTCATCAACAATAATACAATACACTTTTTCCTACATTGCTAACCTTATCTTTCAAAACACTACAATGGTTTATGGAACAAAACAAAAGATAAACATTACTTTCATATTCTATATCTTTAAAATAATATTTACATCTTCTGTAAAAAGATTATTTAATGTATGTTTTTTTTGTAGTCTTAAAATGTATATTGATAAACATTTATCTTTAAAGTGTGTGCCTTTCTTTGCATCTTATTAAAGTGCTTTTTCCAGTTTAAAAAAACCCCAAAACAAAACACATTTTCTTTCAACTATAATTACCATCCCTATAATTGCACACAGATTGTCCTTTAACCATTCCATATTGCAGTGTCATGCCTCTTATTCTGACATTTTTCTTTGTCTCACACATCAATGTAAAATATATAAAATGTTTATTACTTATCAGAAAATAACAAATTTGACTTTATTTGATAGATATTGTTGTTTATTACTGAAATAAAATTTAAATGTTCACATTTTGTTTCTGTAAATATTAAAAAAATGAGATTGTAATCAAAACAAAGATGTTATACATCATGTTTCTAGAAAGATTATTTTCAGTTTATATAATCAACAAAATATTTCTTAATTTTTATTATTTTTAAACATTTGAAACATAATTATTTATTTCTCTTATATCTAATAAATTATGCTTTAAATGTTTGAATTTTTTGAATATTTATTGCAAAATTATATTTTCTTTACTCATAAATAAAGTAGTTTGTTTACGTCATAGCTTGTCTTCTAATTTGCTTCAGGCCATATTTACATTAGCTGCTAATATAATGTTATATTTTTGAAAATAAAGTATTTCAAGTCAAAATAAGTTATTAAACAATTTATATTTCTTGACATCTAATAAATATAGTGTAAATTATTTTTAAAAAATATCTAAAACTGTAATAAATTTGCAAATAAACATGTTTTTGCATCATTGGAAAACTGCAATGCCATAAAATGCAGAACATTTTACAGCCTTGGCAAGAAACAATGGCTGGACATGTCAGGGTGGGGCTTATATCTATTGTAAGAGCAGGAAGTTTGAATTTCTTCCCTTTTGACATACATTTTTCAGGAAAAAAATTATTATAGTAAAATATATCATTTTAAACACATTTTAACGTATAATACTTACAAAAAAATTCACTAGGGGGCAAATTGGTCAAAAGACGAAATAATTCGGGTTTACTTCTAAAAAATTTAAATAGGTAACAATATGTTAGTTTCAAGTGATATTAAACTAATACTAGTTGAATTTGCTTTTCTCTCTTAGAAAATATTGATTATTGAAAAACAAAATTACTAGTCAATCTTCAGACTCAAAAATTCAAATATTAACTAATGTATTCAATTATTTTTTGATTATTGCATGGTCTTTAGTATTATGGACATCAGTATTTTTCTTTATCAATTATCATATCTGCTCTAAATATTGAAATGTTAAAGTATTCATATTGAATAATGTAAAGAAACTAATGATCACAGATTTATACTGTCATTATCTGATCCTATTTTTGGGAAGAGAAATTGAAACACAATAAATTGAAACATTAAATAGAAAAGGATAATCAAAAAATGCTTAATTGAATCAAGAAATGATAACTTATTAGTAACAGAAAAAAAAAAGGAAAATAAATGTATATTTTTTGAGGTAGTGATAATAAGCCTTCAGATATGATAATTGATAAAGAAAAATAATCTTTTTTCTGTTACTAATAAGTTATCATTTCTTGATTCAATTAAGCATTTTTTGATTATCCTTTTCTATTTAATGTTTCAATTTACTGTGTTTCAATTTCTCTTCCCAAAAATAGGATCAGATAATGACAGTATAAATCTGTGATCATTAGTTTCTTTACATTATTCAATATGAATATTTTAACATTTCAATATTTAGAGCTATATTATAAGACCTTTAATAAATTCCTATCTTTTTACATTTCTATTCTAATCATTCTCATATATTTTATAAGTTTTAATTATACTCCTTCCAAAGAAACATATATATATATATATATATATTTTAATTATACTCCTTCCAAAGAAACATATATATATATATATATATATTTTCATTATGTAAAAGTTCTTACATTTTTATAATTTTAATGACTATTTTATTTCTAATCTAAAATCTTCTATTTCATAATGTATTGCAACATTATTCAAAGTTTTTGTGACAATAGGTCAAGTTGCCAGGCTCAGAAAAAAACTAAAAATCTGAATGAGCTAAAGTGAAGTGGCAGATCCAGTTCTGGAGATGATGAGTTGCCAAAGCAGAACAACAATCATAATAATGGGTTGCCTCTGAGAGTGCTACTAAATAGGTGGGAAAACATCAGATTTTTGATAAGAGACAGAGGACTAAGGCTGATTTTTCCACTGACACATTGCAGGAAGAGGGAGCAGATGGCACAATGGAAAAATAAGTGGCTCAAGAAGACACATTTTGTCCAGAACTGTGTTGGGGTCCATCGGAAGAGACAGGTTTGTGTTGACACTTTCACTAGTCTTTCAAATAACATCTGAATTTTTTTGCATGCCTTTACTTGGTATATCAGGAGCCTTCTTTAAAGACATTGGCTTGCAGGTAAGTACTATGACAAGTGATTCCACATTAAACCATGAGGACTTGATTAATGTTCTGGTCCTCCTTGGGGTCTTGGCCACAGTAATAAATAAGTTCTGTCACACTGAGTTGTTTTCTTGGTATTCTGAGTTCATTCTTCCCTTTATTAATTTTCTTCTATAATGTTAATTTCAATCATTGGGATCAATGTCAGGGGTTTAAATTCCCTGGCAAGATTACATGCCATTAAAAATTAGTTTAATCTTAATCTGCCTGCATGGTAGGGACACAAAAATTAGTCAAAGGTCAAGCTACAGAATTGAGTTGTTTTTTCCTCCCTTGGTTACTTTAAATATTCAAACTCTCTCATTGTGGTGAGATGTGTTGCAATATTGATAAATAGATGCAGGGCCCCTTCAGAGTTCAAAGTCACTTTTGTTGATTCTAATTGTATTATCATTGATATGCATTATGGCAAACTTCATTTTAATCTGGTTTATCTATACTTATAAGCAATGAGCTATTGATCAGAAAAATCATAGATACTATTAACATATTCACGTTTTCAAACTCCTTTCCCTTTGATTTTAGGGGATTTTAACATGAGTTTGAGCATTTTAATCAATACATGCACTTGCTCAATAAGCAGATCATATGTAGTAGGGGTTTCTTTCCTCCAGATGCATTTTCCTACTATACCCATAAATGGAGGACCCTTATAGACCTCCTTTACTACATGCCAGACTTACATTTTCAACTTAATGCAGTACTAAGGTTGGTCAGTTTTTCTGAACACTTGGCACTGCATGTTGATATTGAGATGGATGATGGGCCTTTGATCATATATGGTTTGAGGAATACTATGAGGATGGTCAATAAACATATCATTCCCATAGGTTTCATTTCAGAAATTTACATATATTTGTTTAAAATCAACTTTGAATTTAGGCCCCTTTCAGGCCTGGATAGCTTCTTGAAGTGGGGCAGGAGGCTATTATTAAAAAATTCACTTGGAATTCTCCTGGCCCAACAAAATCATTACTTGAGCTAAATGACATTGCAAATAAACTGGAATTACTCTCTGGCAGTAATCACAGTGTTAAAAAATTCTATGCCTAAAATAATATTACTGGAACAGTCAAAGGGTCTTGGCAGAACACATTGTCATTAAGCATGAGCTCATAGGGTCCTTGGGAACTGGCACTGTCAGACCAGAAGTTATTTGAGGTGGGCTCTGGAAGGAAGAAGGAACAGATTATCTCTTATCAATTGTCCTCGAGGGGCAGTCATATATCAGGAATGCTATGATCATGGTAATTGGTAATTACTTTATCTCCAAGTTACAGAGACAAGGGAAGACTGATAGTAGAGCTGAGTGCTGGGTAGATGACTCATCAGATTATGGAATCACTAGTCAAACTCCTTAAAAAGCTCAAACCATCCCTGGAGGGGACCCACCTTGGTCGACATGTGATTCCACCAAGTTCCTCCTGCTACACTGGAGTTACTTCATTGTGCTAATCATCTTGGGAGTCATCAATGATCTGGACACAGGGTGTAGGTCAGTTGAGGGACTGTACCTGATCTCACTAGTACCCTTTCTAAAAACATGGTTTGCCTCTGAGCTCTATAGTCTTCAGCTGATCTCTATGATGCCTCTGGTCATCAAGATTGTTGAGTCACTTCTTAAGGATTGCATTCAAAATAAATTTTATCAAAAATTTATCTGCTGCATAGTTCTCAAGAAAAGGACTCTCCACAACCAATGCTGTTTGTTTGTTTAAGATTGTTCTCAAGAATGTGAGGCATTGTAGAGGTGTCAGGCCAATTGCTGTCCAACTAGACACCAGGGCAGCATTTGACTAGGTGATGATTGATCTTCTCATTGGGGTACTTAGATGTTATATGGTCTCCGAGGCCCATCTTTCCACAATTTAAAATCTTCTTAGTAACAGAGAGATTCAGATCACTTTGGATGGAAAGGTGGTACCTGGGTTTTGTCCAGATCTCTCCATTCTGCAGGGTTTCCTGCTCATTACTCTTTTATTCACAGCATTCATCAACCTGCTACTCATTAGACTTGAGAGGGATCTGCCAGGTATTCACATTCCAAACATGAGAAGAATGCTCAAATGTCTTGCCTATGTTGATGACATTGTAGTGTTTTTCCCATTGGAAAAATATATTCCTGGTCTCAAGAAGATCATGGACTGGTATTCTGAAAACTATGGCCTCATCTTTAATCAGGAAAACTCTGTGGTATGGTGGTTATTGACTGAGGTCCCCTTATGCTTTATTGACTGAGGTCCCCTTATGCTTTATGCAAGAGATATGAGCATTCAGGTTTAAAGAAAATTACTTGAGGCATCAAGAGCACAATTGATTCGATTTCAGGGATTTACCTGTCGTTAGTGGGAAAGGTGATATTACTTAATATGCTAGCCTTCCCAATGTTAAATTATTTTATGCCAGTAATAATACCAACTAAAGGTTTCCAGGCAAAGGTTAATTCTTTTTGCTCTCAACTGCTCTGGAAGAAAAAAGTTGTCACTATAAGACACAGAAGGATGTGTCAACCCGGAAAGGCTGATGGTTTTGCCCTTCATTCTATTCAACCTTTCTGTATCAGAGGGCCCATAATCTGTTGGTTGGGCTGAAAGAATAGTTTACAGCAGCTGTTTTTCACTCTTTAATTCCCTCACTGATTTGGCACTGCCTATAGATAGCCTCCACCTGCAAAACCTCTGGTTTGGCTGGAGAGGCTTGTTGTATTGGTTAAAGGGCAGGTAGGTATTGGAGGTAAATTGTTGTCAGCTAAATTGAAATATTGGGATGTATACTAATTGGTTAACACTACCACAGCCACTCCTCATAGCTTCTTAGGACTTTCAAATGATCTATTAATCAGGAAATTCAAATTCTGAATGCTGGAGGGAAGATTTTCTGGATTTCATCATAAAAGTAAATTTGAGTGCATTCTCCACCAGCAAATTTTTAGTAATGTGAAGGCTTTGCCAAACTAAATCTGGTCTGCCAGATGTGCAATTGAGAGAATGAAATCAATGTAGCATCTCCTTTTTGGTTGTGTGATATTAAATAAATGCAGAGGAATACTCAATGGTTGGATGACATCCTATAAACAAAGGATTTTTAATCTGATTGAATGCCTGAAAACTAGAACCTTTTGAATAATTAGACTGTCAATCATGATGAACTACATAGTCTGGACAATGAGATATCATCTGATATTTGGGAAAAGTAATGGTAATTTCCATAATAAACTTTTGTGCAAGATCAAGGCTATCAGAAAGAGGGATCATATGATTTCACTGGAAAGAATTTATAATGATGCCTGGAAGCTTGTGGTGTTGCCAAAATAGTTTTTGTGTTAGCGCTGGAAGGTTTCCTTAATGATCTGTCCAAAGGTTACTCTACATGAACCACTAAGATGGCTCTAGCCATAGCTAGGTGTGCCCATTTTGAGTGATTGAGAGCCGAAGAATCAGCTTTCGTATAATAACTGTAAAGCTGGGGAATGTTTTATTTCCCTGCCCATGTTTTGTCAAGTGAAGATATCAAACTCTCAATTTTAATAAGAATGACAAGACTGCTGAAAAGAGTGCATATTGCTCAAACTGTCTGAACACTCGTCATGATTCAAGACAATTTATTTGTTTTTTCCTTTTGTATTTGCTTTACTATTTCTACTTTGTATTCATAGTCAATAAATTTTCTTTTAAAAGAATAATTTTGAAATTAATATTACTTAAATTTTTTTTTAAAAAAAATCGCTATTTATTAAAATCTTATTTCTTTTTGGCTGTTCTTATTTTCTTAAAAGTGAATCACAGTTCTATTATTAATAAATTATAACCTGAATGTATATTCCCAGTAATTTCAGTTGTTTCTGAGCATACTTTAAATCCAGTTGAAATCCTATCCTTATAATCTAACTCAGCGAGTGAATATCTCATGATTTAAAATCATTACTAGGCTATCTTCTTTACAAAACTTCACAATTTGCACATTTCTCACTTTTTTGGTTTTAACTTATAATCTCTTACAATTTTTTTTTTATTAGTTTATTATACAACTATTTTGAAATTTATTTTAGTCATTTTTTCCATTTATATTGTAACGTCCACTACGTTATTTGTGTTTTTAACGAGTTAACTACCCGTACTCTGTGACCAAATTACGTCCTATCTATTAAATTTGTTTCATCAGACAATTTAGTGAGATTTAATGGATGCAATTATTTTTCCTGGTCACACAATACCCTTTTAACAAATGTAACTACTAGATAATGGGATCACATAAGCCAGCTTTTAATTTATTTGAAAGATGCCAGGATTTTGTATCAGAATAATATCAAAATCCACTGGCTAACTCATTTATTTATTTAGCTATGATGACATTTTGGAATCTCCGGATGATTGTGTTTCAGTACAGTGCTGGCAATTTATTTGAATTATAATAATGTCTAAGTTATAATGAATTTAGAACTATAAGAAACAATAACAACGTAAGTCATATTTTACTTTATTAATACGAAACAAAACATTAATATGATTGAGAGAATAAAATATAAAAAGACAAACAAAGATTAAAACTACAGCTAATATTTGTTTCTTCTATTTGTATAACTCGTGGTGACAGTTCATCATGCTTAAGAGTTCAAGAGAGTGATCACTAATATTTGATTTAATAAGTTACTCACTGGTAAGTTTGAATGTTAATGTGCAGGATTTCTAATGTTGACCATGCATGGATTTCTTTAGAATGGATCTGCGGTCCAGTATTCCGGTGATCTTTAAGTTTTGTGGTTGAGATCTAGTAGATGGCTTCTTCACTCAGGTTTTCATGACACAGGTACAAAGCAACCCCAGCAAATGAACTGCTACTACTCGCACATCTTAATATTTCAGTCTATTAATAATAGTAGTTTGGCCCACTTTCATAACTTCTTCCACGTTTTTTTATTTTTCTACTGATCTCTGCAGGAAGGACAATTTCTGAAGAACCTTCATGCACCAAGTGTTATTCCTTACATTCTCCTGTTTTTTTCCTTTCTGCGCAACTCCTGTTGGCACCTGCTAATGTGTACCAAATTTAAAAGAATTTAGCTCACAAAGTCTTCTTCTTTTTTTCTTTAATTACCTAAGGAATGCTATCACTTTGTTTCAATGCAGCTGATGACCTTGCAATAATGGTTTATTTTAAATTTAACAAATACAAAGTAGTTTTTCCTTTGATTTTTTTATTATATTTTCTACATTCATTCTCTCTTTTTAATTTCATTAAACACACATAAAAAATATATATATACACTCACATTGTTTAAACTAATAGATCAAATATATTTATATAAATATATTTTTCATTAGGAATTTACGAATTTAGCTTTTAAATTGCCAACGCTGTTTGTACTAAGATAAAATACAGTACAATACCTCCGCAGTCAATGACAAGAATAAAATATGGTATGACATTATTTTTATTCTCTAAGCTCTATTAATCATTCTTTACTGACATATTTTTTTTATACATATATCAACTGAATGCTTAATATAAATATTGACGTTGAATACACGATCAAGAGGTTTAAATAATGCATTGCACAAGAATTTCTTTCCTGCTCGCAGTATGCATATACAACCCCATACGACTTAACAAAGAGTCCAAGTTTAGGCATGACAGAGCATTGCTCATTTGTTTAAGATTTATGGCTCCGGGAACTTGGTTCATCCTCCCATTTCTTGGGACCCTGCTTCTATAAGTCTGACGGGTACATAAAAATGATCTTTGCATATTATCGAAAATGCATGAATTTCAGGGGTATTATCCCTTACTAGTGCATGCACATCATGAATCACCTCGCCACCCCTAGTTCACTGTTGGCCAACCTTCCACCATTTAATAAATGATCCCTATCCTATCTCATTAACCGTTAATTTTTTTTTCGGTCTTCAGGGTTTTGGTCCATCCGTTCGATTGTCTACCGCTATCTGTTTGGGTATGTATAACCCGCTATCTGTTTGGGTATGTATAACCCATTTGAGTCAATGATCTATCCATTTCTCTATGCTGCTCACACCAATCTCTCCACTGTGTATCAAGATTTTTTTTTGTCATATTTATCTTGACTCCGGAACTTTTCCCCAGGGATCAGCGATCTTGCCCTATTCCCTTTATTTTTTCTTTGCTATATTTATCTTATCCGTTCCTTGATTTCCAGCATTATTGGTCAACATTATAGTGTTCAATTGTACTTGACCTTTATGACTTGGTATTTTGTTCATGTTCTTGGTATTCGTCTCTTCATCACTAGCCTTGTTGATCTCGAATGCATGAAGCAGTTCAGCCATCCACTCGACCGTCTCGCATCCGGTACTTATCAGTAAGTGCCCTGCTGGATTAGGAAAATTTTTCTGTGTACTTTGTATAATCTGTTTTTCCGTCAACTTACACTTCATTAAGGCTTGTAGTTGTGCTACTTGCTTCCAGAAAAACGGCACGTAATGCTGCTCTGTACCACATTTTTCTTGAGCCACTTTACTCTTGATTTTCTCTTGGTGGTCTTTGTTCCAATAAAATTTTATTAACATCTGACTATAGTGTGCAAAGTTATTTGGTCTCTTGAAGAGAGCCTCCCACCAAGCCTGTGCAGTTCCTTGTAAATGACTAATGGCTAGAGTTAGTTTAATATCTTCTGACATCGCGTTTATCATGAAGTATCTCTCAAGACTATTTAAATGTTTCATTGATGACTCCCCCTCCTGCCCATAGAAAATTTTCAATTTCAGAAAAGGATTTATTGCACTCGGCATGTTTTCTCTATTTTCTAGAAGTTTTATTTCCTGACTCTTCTGTTTATCAGATCCTACTTCTATCATTTCATTAATCTCTTCCCTTATCTCTGTTTATCAGATCCTACTTCTATCATTTCATTAATCTCTTCCCTTATCTCTGTTTTCACTTCCCTAATAATCTCCACCACTTCTTTTTTTATTTCTTCTTTAAACTCTCTTATTCCCTTTTTCATATCCTCTTTGAATTCATTTAGTGCTTCATATAATAGCCTTTTCACTAATGTTTCCATACCCTCTTTCGATCCTTTTTTGTCTTCTGCCATATTTTGCGTATCTGTGCCACTTCTCAATTTCACACACTTCTATTTTTTTTTAAAAAAAAATATTTTTTTTATGTTATTTTTCTCTTCGTATATTTTGCTTGATTTCTATTTTATTATTTCTTTTATTAATACATTTGACGAAGCTGCTCCTCCCTGCTGTCCACTTTACCTTATGAGCTACTTTATTTCCAGCATTTTTTCCACTCTTATTTTTTTTAAACCTACATACGCAAACAAAAACAAAAAAAAAAAACCCCACAAAACTCTTTTATATTTAACTTTTATTATTTACTCCTATCTCAGGACATGGTTATCGACAAAGCCTCGAGTTGGGCCACCATTTGTAATGTCCACTATGTTATTTGTGTTTTTAACAAGTTAACTACCCGTACTCTATGACCAAATTATGTCCTATCTATTAAATTTGCTTCATCAAACAATTTAGTGAGATTTAATGGACACAATTATTTTTCCTGGTCACACAACACCCTTTTAACGAATGTAACTAGTAAATAATGGGATCACACGTAAGACAGCTTTTAATTTATTTGAAAGGCGCCAGGATTTTGTATCAGAATAATATCCAAAATCCACTGGCTAACCCATTTATTTATGTAGCTATGCTGACATTTTGGAATCTCTGGAGGATTGTGTTTGAGTACAGTGCTGGCAATTTATTTGAATTATAATAATGTCTAAGTTATAATGAATTTAGAACTATAAGAATCAATAACAATGTAAGTCATATTTTACTTCATTAATACAAAACAAAACATTAATATGATTGAGAGAATAAAATATAAAAAGACAAAGATTAAAACTACAGCTAATATTTGTTTCTTCTATTTGTATGACTCATGGTGATAGTTCATCATGCTTAAGAGTTCAAGAGAGTGATTTAATAAGTTACTTACTGGTAAGTTTGAATGTTAACATGCAGGATTTCTAATGTTGACCATGTATGGATTTCTTTAGAATGGATCTGCGGTCCAGTATTCCAGTGATCTTTAAGTTTTGTGGTTGAAATCTAGTAGATGGCTTCTTCACTCAGGTAGTTCACGACACAGGTACAAAGCAACCCCAGCAAATGAACTGCTACTACTCTCACATCTTAATATTTCAGTCTATTAATAAGAGTAGTTTGGCCCACTTTCATAATTTCTTCCATGTTTATTTATTTTTCTACTGATCTCTGCAGGAAGGATGATCTCTGAAGAACCTTCGTGCGCCAAGTGTTATTCCTTTTATTCTCCTGTTTTTTTCTTTCTGCGCAACTCCTGTTGGCCCCTGTCAATGTGTACCAAATTTAAAAGAATTTAGCTCACAGTTTTCTTTTTTTTTCTTGATCGCCATCTTTAATTACCTAAGGAATGTTATCACTTTGTTTCCATGCAGCTGATGACCTTGCGATAATGGTTTATTTTAAATTTAACAAATACAAAGTAGTTTTTCCTTTGATTTTTTATTATACTTTCTACATTCATTCTCTCTTTTTAACTTCATTAAACACACATAAAAATATATATATACACTCACATTGTTTAAACTAATAGATCAAATATATTTATATAAATATATTTTTCGTTAGGAATTTACCAATTTAACTTTTAAATTGCTAACGCTGTTTGTACTATGATAAAAACAGTACAATATATAACTGATTACAAAATTCCCACAACTTATACTTGAAAAAAATCAAATGTTTTAGAATAATAATTCCCCCCCCCTACCTCTAAAATATCTATTCCATTGTGTCTACTGTTACTTTTGAAATAAATGTTACATCTTCTTTATTCTGTTCTTTTAGATTCTTCTCTTTGGTTCTAATAATTTCTATTTTTAAAAAGAGTCAAAATATTATTCAGATAGAAATATTCAGTCATGATGCAATTTTTATTGTAGACAACATCTTCTTACCTTTACAGCATCAGCTACATCTTCAAAAATCTATTATTGTATTACTTTTCAACATTTATTTTATTTTTAATCTTCTTTTAAAATATAAAGGTTTACTTATATTTAAATTGGATATTTTTTTAATAACTATACACCTCAATTTTTCATACCTATAAATTTCATAACTTAACTAAATAAATGCTAAGCTTCAAATTTTTCAATTATTAAATATAAATTACAATAACTAATCACATGATAATAATATTAATAAAAATTGTGTTATTTCTAAAATAAAGTTGTTAAAAATTTCATTATAATCTGACACATCAGTCTCACAAAGTGCTTGTAATATGATGTGAAACCATTAACAAAAATTGAACCCTTCCATAAAAAAATAAAGTATTTTGGAGATGATACTTATGGTCCTTCAGCTTCGTGGCTACCTATAGTACTATTTTACATTTGTTTGATGATAAAAATTGCAATTACAATAATACAGATTTATTAGTTAAAAAATCTAGTCTGGGAACTTAAGAGGAATCTGTCTTTTCAACCACTTTGACGATTGCTGTTTTTTGTTTTCCAACTTTTTGTTTTCCAACTTCAATTTCATTTGCAAGATTACTTTGAGATTTTTCACCTAATGTATAAATTGCAAAAAAAAAAAAAGGTTTTCTGTCTTGTTTATTTAAATATTTATGAGTATATTTATACACATTTATGTAATAATTATTCAAAAACAAAATTATACATGATTATGCTTTGATTTTATTTAAATGTGTTTCATTTTTAAAAATATATCAACAAATTCAATCATAATGGCAAACAAAAAACTATGGTGATAAAATTGTTAATACTCTTTTTAACATGGTAATTCACAATGATTGTAATATTTTAAAAATTATAAATGCAATTTTAAATTTTAGAATAGAATTTGATAAAATTATGTTGTCATATTAATTTGTTCACATTTTAAAAATACAATTCAATCGATAAAATTTTTGTTAATTTTCCTTTTTCATTGATTTTACTGGCTTTCATATGCACTGTCCAATTTTTCTATGTTTGCAAAGTTCAAGTATAATTTTTTAGGATATTTTTTATTTGTAATTTTATATTTCTAACAAATCAATTACAATTTATTAAATTCTAATACACAATAAAGGTTTTAATATTAAAATCAAATGTTGAGTGATTATTATAATTGCCATCTAAACAATAGAAATATTTTGATTAGCTGAAGAGTTATTATGTCTGATAGAATAGTAAACTATATATAATCATGAACAAATTTCATCTAAAATAAATGTAAATTATTTTAATTCATTCACTATCAATTCCACTTTTTCTTTTTTTTTTAAAAGACTCTACTAGAAATTTTGATCATATTTGCAATCATTTATTTTTATAATTAAATATTTATTCCATATCATATAATTGACATTTTTGACATTGTTTATTACAAATATAACCTTAGAAATGAAAGACATTCTAAAAGTTAATATTTGATCTTTGAAAAATAGAATAAAGTACTAAAATAAATACATAACATTTATAATGGCTCTTTTCTTACTGCCTTATAACCTTGTCTGTTCATAAAAATTATTAAACAAAATATTTATTTGATTTTTTTTTTAAAATAAAAACAAATTTCAGTTGAGTCATTATAAAAAAAATTTCACCAACCAATGTTCATGAAAGCGATAATTGTGCTTTTATTATATATTTTTATGTTAAAACAAACATTTTCAAATAAAATCTAGTTGTATTTAAGTATTTTTTTTACTTTAAATAAATATTTTACAAAGATGTTTCATGAATATGTAAATAAATTACTGAAAATTATAATTTAGTTTTCAAAATACTAAAACAAAACATACATTCAGAACTGCCTTGAGGCCAAATAACCTCCAATCAATGATGCTATCAGTTCAATCATGCATTATTGGCATACACATCTTCAGATTGTTTTTTAAATTAATAATTTTAATTGATACCTATTCAAAAAAATGAATACCAGCAAACTAACATTATAGATAGCTGCAAAATAACAAAGAAAAGCTTGTTATAGCATCATCATTGTAACATTCAAAAACACTTCAAATTAATGATTTTGTTGATCGATTAAGGAATGTACTAGAAATGATAAAAACAAAATCTTTTAAAAGAGTGATTAACATTTTAATACTTAATTTTTATTTTGTTTATAAAAAAAAGAGGGGGGGGGGTTAAAAAGAAGATGGAAAAAACAATTATTTTTTCCCATTCTGTAAGTTTTAATTTTGATTTAAAAAGATGCAAATAGATTTTATAGTGTCTAAAATGTAAACACTTAAAAAAAAAAAAGAATGAAATTGTAATATTTTATTGTTGCCTTGGATATAAAAAGACAAGAGATCATTTTTTTCTTTTAAAAGTAAACATGAAAAAGTATTATTTTTTCTATTTTATAATTTTCATTTTGATTTAAAAAATTGCAAATAGTTTTATTTTTAATGCCAATTTTAAAATGTGCTTTCTTTTCTCAATTAATAAAAATATTATGATATAAAATAAATTATTTACTAAATTTGATAATTGCAATTAAGTAAAATTCCTTGAGAAGGACATCTGTATTTCAAATATGGAGAATGGTTCTTGATATGTAACAATTTCAAAAATCGTATCTATATTATTAGCAGTAAACTGGAACAGATGTTGATTGTGCTAGAAATCAACTTTATAACCGACTTTATTAAAATAATTAATTAAGTATATGATTAAAAGAAAGTGTGAACAAATCCACTATAATAGAAGTCTCTAAAATAATAGTAAGCAAGAAACTTCTTTTTAAAAGATGCACTATGAAAGAAACCTGGTATTAAAAAAAATGTACTTTGAAATTTTTTTTCCCTATTTTTTACAAATATTTTATTTAATTTTTGTTAATTATTAATTCATTCCTGGTAACTTTCATTTTATCATAGAACATCCACTTAACTTCACTAACAATGAGGTATAGTGTGCATGTTGTCATTTCTATTGCAACCTTGCAGTAAATGCTTCCAAATGACCAGTAAAAGAATTGACAGCAAAATAAAAAACTCTGTAATAATTCAAAGGTTAAATGAAATAACTCAATTTTTCAAAATGGCACACTGGTTCACATTTTATTTGCCAAGCAAAAATAATTATAGAGGTATTTTTTTGTTGTTTTCATTTTATTTTTTTCATCATTTGAAGGATGTTTTTATTTAATAAATACAAAATATTTATTTTTGTTTGATGTGTTTAGAAGAATTTAAATTTACTTCAGTGGGAAACTAGAAAAAAAAAATGTTGCTCTAGTTTTTTTTATTTCCTTAGATAAATTTTAATAACAAATTTATTAAAAAGTAGTTGTATTGGGACAAAAATATAATTCAAACTGAAGACCATATATATGGAAATTAAATATGGCAAAATTGGACTTGTTTTAATTACAGAATCAGACTAAATCTTCTCTTAATTCTAATAAATGAAACATAAAGTCAATTAAATATATGTGTTATATCATCATGCAAACAAGCTTATTACAAATGTATTTAGATATTAAATACTGTTGTTGTCAAGTAAATATTGTTATTACTTAAATATAGTGTTAGCTCTTTGTTCCCAATACATTTCTACTAGATCTGTGTGCCATGTTTCATTAATAATTTGAATCTGCATTTTCATAACATAAAAGGAGTCAAGGGTTTCTATTGAATTCTGAATAGTCTGTGTGTATTCTGGTTTTATGGTGATGTAGCTGGTGTCTGAAGATATTTATTCTCTCTAAGGATATATGTATATTCAAAATACTTTTGTTGTTTTACTATATACATGTGAATGCACATACTTACTGTTATTTGATATGATTTTTTTATTTCATAACATGTTCAGCAGTCCAATGTAAAGTTACATGCTGAGAACATCCTGAATTCTGTTACACATACTTTGGGCATAACTGAGTAACTTCTGTAAATAGTACAGAGAGCATCGTTCATTTATGTAAGCATAAGCATTATATTACAGAATATATGTTAAATTGTAATCTGAATTAAAAATAAATACATAGAAATATTTCATTGTAAATCTGGACTATATGTCAAACTGTTTTCATAATTTAATTAAAATTGTTAAATATTTTTAAAAAAATTCAAACTTTATTTATATTTTTCTAAATACATGCAGCTATTTCTAACAACACACAGCTTAATATAAAACACATTTTGAGCGATATTATTATTCCATTTTCTTTAGATATTACTTGTCTGATTAGTGAGAGCATGTAATTGGTAGTTTTTATTGTGAATACTGAATTTAAGATGATAATCTTATCAAGGCGGCTATTAATAAGTCCTTTCGAGACCTTAAAGATTATCATGGTGACTCAACTTCTGGAATTATTTGCAAAATACAACTGCAACTAAAATGCTATCATCCCAAACTATTGGTCAATCATTAATCCTACATCTAATATTCTTTCTTTATCAAAAACAATGATCATTTAGCACTCATGTAGCATATATTAAACAAACTTGAAGTTAAACAACAACCCAATCTTACACTTCTCCCATGGTTGTTCTTAATAGGTCATTTAATATGACATAGAATTTCTGATTTTTTCAAATTTCCTAACACTCTACAATCTATTTACTCAAACTCATTATAGATGATACTAAGGTGTTACTTTTCTTTTAGTTTTATTGATCATGAGGATATAATTAAATAAAATAAATCAATAAAACAATAAAAAATAAAAGAAAAGCAACTCTTTTCTCTAATATTATCTATCTTGAGAAATCAATGATATCAGATGGTAGTGCATTTAAATACTTATTCCTGAAGTTATTACTGATTTTTGCTTTTATTAGTGGGAATGGGATTCAAAGCTGGAATGCAGTTATGCATCTTAAACTGAAAGTCTGAAATTAAAAACACTCTTAAGGTTTTGAACAGAAATCTATGGTTATATAGACCTGTTCCTAGTCCCATAACTATTTATTTTAATACTTTGAATTCATTACCAGCATATCTTTTTCCCATGTGATAATGTTAATAACAGCAAATTGATTAAATCTTCTTCTTATACAATATATCATAAAATAAGAACAATTTTCTAATCTAATGCCATCTGTAATAGGTTTTAATAATCAAAGATTGACAATTGATAGTGCATTTAATTTCCCAGACTGCTTTCTAAAATTTCCATTTAACAGTGAGGTTTGATATTTAAGGTATTGGTACAACACTGAAGGTACTAAAATTTACAATTATAGTATTAGGGTAGATTTATGTAAATGATCAAACAGGCTGTCTTGGTTTAAAATCTTAAAAGATTTTAAATTTCAGACTTTTAATTTGAATAATAAAATGGAGTCAAAGATGAATGCTAAATGATTATTGCATTGCTTTCAGCTTTTTGAATTCTAAGCTTCATTGATAAAAAGAAAAGAACTAGAATACAGACTTGTTCTTGTTGTATTAATTCGTTTATTTATTGTCAAAATTAAAGAAATTCAGTAAGCTGCTATTATTAATAAAATAAATATTAATTTGTCTTTCTTTCTTCAAGTATCTGTCAGCGATAATTCTAAACATTCTAAATACATCTTTTGACCTTCTTTGTTTCTAAATCAACACTGCACATTTTTTAATAAACATGTATGCATAATTTATTAAAAAGTAATATTTTTATGATATAAAATCTAGTAATCTTTCACTAAGATATGGATAACATTATAAATACTAAATAATTACCTTAAACCTTTCTCTTCAAAACTTTTAAGAATTCAACTAGTATCTCTTAATTTCTTGTGCAATAATATTTTTCATTTTATTAAAAATTTTAACAACTTCATTAATGCATAAACTAATTTCATTCATCCTATTTACCTTTCTGTTTCAATGAATATAGTTTAAGGATTTTCTTCTGTACAATAATTTTTTTCTAGTTTATAAATCGCACATGTCCCCCTCTTTTCAATAAAGCCACTCATAAGTTATCATTCTATCTTCAACTAGTCATACACCGTCATGATTCTGATTTAGCACTAAGGTTTCAAAAAACTTAACTCTATATGGCAATTGTGTGGGCGAGAAGATGAAACAATTGAACACCTAATTGGAGCATGTACATGATTTGACAAAGTCAGGAAATTCATCCACAAACACTCCCAAATGGGAATAAATTGTATCACCTCAATACGAGACTGTATAAATTACAAATTTTTTGAACTGATCAGAATTGAAATCTTCACCATATTCTGATTATGGAAAATCAGATGTAAGATAGTTATTAGAAAATCAGAATCAGAAGTAGTTCAATTGTTTTGTAACAGCTTGGAGAAAATCAAGAAAAGGGACAGAGGCTATTCATAAAAAAAAAAAAAAAATGATCAAAGACACATGGTCATACTAGAACCCTGCCCTCTTGGACTAATATACTCTAACCTTCATTGATTGTCTTATTCATAATTACAAGTCTCAATAGAATGAGAGGTGCTAGACCTTGTTTAATGATTGATTATATGTAAAAGTTTTCATTATAAATAAATATATATTTTTAAAAGTAAGATTATTTTCTACTTATTCTCATTAACCACTCTCTTCTAGCATTATCTGTTTAATATTTTAATTCAGCCCTCTAAACATAGATCTACTTTTTTAAAAAAATAATGCCTTTATTAGTATTTAACCACTAAACATCACATGATCACTATCTCATACTAGCACAATAATTGTTATTAAACAATTCAAAATACAACAAAACTCTCCCTATAGTAGGGCCTTTTTTTTTTTACAAAGAACATCAAAACAAAAGGACGCCATTGTTTTTGGGGATGTTGGTTTTTTTTTTTTTTTTAAAATTGTTTTTTGTTTGTATAGGGGTGGTGGGGTGGTGAGTGGTTTGGGTTTTATCGCCCCTCCTGGCTAATGGGAGGGTGGGGGGTTTGGGTGTTAAAGAGAAAAAAACAAAAAAAAATTAAATGGAGTTGAATTGAATTGGGTTCATAAGGATTTTAATATTTTTGGGAATGAGGTTTGGGATTTTTAAAAAATTTTTTATTTAATTTTTTTATTATATTTTAATTAGAGAGGGGGGGTGGGGGGTGGGGGGGTGGGGGGGTTGTTGGGGGGTTGTGGGTGGGTGGCTGGCTCCTGGTTCGGGCGCGTCACCGGGCAGAAGGTCGGGGGGGAGGGGGGGGGGGGGGGGGGGGTGGGGAGGGGGTGGATGGGTATGTTTTTTTTCAGCTATTTATTTTTTTTTTTTTTAATGAAAGATTGATATAATAGATGGAGATTTTTTTTATTAGTATTTACCTGTTTTCACGTTATTTATCATGCCTCTGTTACCCCAAGACTCTTTTTGCTTACTTTTTCATAACTTATCATCTTTGGCACAAAACTTTTTAAACAGTCATTGAATAATTCTCATGTTTTATTTGAATCTATTTAATTTTCCTAAACAAATCTGAAAATCTTGCTTTAACACACCCTTTTAATTTATTAAAGATGCATCTATTTTATTTGGTTTCAGCTCTTAGTTTTTTTTTAAAAAACAACAACAACAACAACAAAAAAACAAAACAACAGTTTTCAGTTCCACCAACATCTAAGTTATGATCCAATCCATATCAGCTTCAGAATACATGAATACACCCTTAATTGTATTCCTGAACTTTTTCTGTATCAAAATGCCATCTAATTAAAATCCGATACACCCTTAATTGTATTCCTGAACTTTTTCTGTATCAAAATGCCATCTAATTAAAATCCGATTTAATGGATCTTATGATTCTTAAACTAAGAAATCATTAAAAAACTAATAAATCTTTTATTTACCCCTGAAATATAAAACTGCTTTTTCATCATGTGTTTTCACATTCAACACTACTCTCTTTCACTTCCTTAATTTTTTTTTTTCATATTAAAATTGTTCTATTCAATCACAATTTTTTTCATGTGTCAAAGCATCGGCCGGGAAGCGAACCCGCAAACCCGGGACAACGGCTTGTAAGGCAGCTGTGCTGACCACTCGGCCACCAACGCATTTTCCCCCCCAGATTCATTCATTTATTACAGTATTGGCTTCAGGCTACTTTATTTTTATAAATTAAAGAAGATTAAGGTGTGTTGTTTGACAATAATGCTATTAGAAAGTTTTCATAGTTGTGTTCTCACAATACAAGTAAGAAGGACAGCAGAATGAGTTTTAACATGTTACTATTGATTTAGCCAGTCCGTCAGGCAATGTAATAATAAATTGTTTTTTCTTATATATATGTACACATCTTATTAATTAATAAATAAAATCCCAGATGATAAAAGTAATTCATAATAAAATTTGAAATCTTTTGGATGACTAAAAAAAAAAAAAAGTAAAAAAAAAAAGATAGTTAATTTAAATTCTATAAAAATTTTGATATTAGTTAAACAATTATTATAAACATATATATATATATGGTTGTTAAAAGTCAAATGAAACAAAGCAAAACAAATTAAATGTTTTGTCCACCATACATTAAGATATGTGCCAAGCTTTTACTACTGAACCACCCCCTCCCTCTATTTTTATTGTTATTTGTGTCGGTCGTGGTAAGACAGCTGGAAACTATTCTTACATATCTACAAATGCATTAAATGTTTGTCTAAACTAAAAACAAGCAATGTTGGAAATTTTTAAAATTTTTCCGACATAAATAAAAAGTGCGATGAATCTTAGATAAGGTATCAGCAACAATGATACAGTTGCATAGCAACAGTTGTTATAGAGATTAATGCAAGTGATTTAAATTACTGAATAAAAAAAAAAAGTATGGTTTTAATTACCATTCACATAAACTTTTTTGGAACAAATATTTTAATCTGAAGCATTATAAAAGAATTTGTAATTTTAATGAAAGTTAAAAAACCTCTCAACAACAGACAAACGAAATGGTTAAATTGAAATTAAAATCCATTAAAATGTTTTTGAATAAACACAACATAAAAAACGATTAATCTTAAGTCTACCAATTCAACAACTTTAAAATATCTTTTATTTTTTGTTCTTATAAAATATGTATATCAAGTTCTTAACTCAATGGCAGGTGAAATAACTCGGCAACAGAATGATACGATCAAGTAATAAGATATAATTATCATGGATATTAAATTTACCATTACTTTTTTTTTTTCATATGTCATAGCATCGGCCGGGTCGCGAACCCACAACCGTCTGCAAACAACTATTTGCTTGCAAGGCAGCTGCGATGACCTCTCGGCTAACAACTTGACAGTTTACCATTACTTGCCGTTCTTTTAACAATTTATTTTAACTTCTAGATTTTAAAACATCGTAAACTTTAATAGGTCTTTACTGTCATTAAGATGTGTGTGAAAATTTATGTGGATTTAAATTACGTAATATGCCAACAAAATTAAAAAAGTTTTTTTTTTTCAATAATTTTTAATTTCTTTTTTAACTAGAAATTTAAAAATAACGACTTTGAAAATATGAATTTTGACAATGTAAATTAAATAGTCATCGAATGAGATAAATTTTATCTAATTACATTTTTACCAAGCATAATCACATAATACATACGTCTGTTAACGTCTAAGTAATCTACAGAAAAGCTGCTTTGGTGGACTCCAAAAAATTTGGGATTCTAAGATTAAGAAAACACGCTTTGCAGTAGATCATTTAATCTAACATATATATATCGTATAACAATCAGAATACTATCATGCCAAAATAATACACTACCTTGTTGTTAATACTCTGGCTTTTATATAATAATTACAGTACATTTATTGTATTGTTTCTTTATATAGTATCACAATAAAAAAAGGTATGTATATACATACTTTTTATTCTAATCTGATTAAAAATGTAATTCAAAATCCCAGATTGTAAATGCTACGTATCTTATATTGATAATTCTGAGAAAAAATATTTAACACTCAAACTTTCAGTTTACCCCCCCCCCTCTTCCTAGATTCTTGGAGGTTTGCCTGTATTAAAATAATCTGGAATTTAATGTGATAATTCTTCTTGATGTAAAAAGAATAATTGAAATATAAAAATTCACCTTTATAATTTTTCATTTTTTGTACTTTAAATGCTTAAGTAAATGAGCACAGATTGCTTAGCATTATTTAAACGTACTAAATTGTTTCTGTGTTGCTAATCACGTGTTATTTGAAAGAATTGAAATTGTTAGTTCTTAGTAACAGTGGAGAATTTTGTGTAAAAGTTGAATTTTAGTAATTTCTTTACTAATATCATATAGTTTTGTTTTCCTATCATGATGGTATCTAATTAGTGGGTAGATAGATCATACAAAATTTTCCATCTCTGAATATATTTGGAGATTCAAATTGAAGATTTGAAATACTGATTCACGTGATTTGTATTGAACTACTAGGCTTCAATACTAAGTAAGTATTTAGTCTAGTTAAGCATTGGTGGCCTAGTGGTTAGCACAGCTGTCTTCCAAGCAGCTGACTTGGGGTTCGCTTCCCAGTCAACACATTTGGCATATGAAAAAAAAAGTATTTGGTCTACAGTGAATTCAGGATGAGAATAAAATAGGCCATAGGATAGTCTATACATTTATATCAATAGTAATAAGATAAAAATCTAACAGGATTTATGACTTGTGATATTATTTAAATGGCATGTTTTGAGTTTTTAAACTATTTAAGTTAACATTGTTTTAAAATTACAATTATACATAATGCACATATATAAAAGAGATGTGTGATGCAAAATGTAAGGAAAAAGTTATTGTGTGCTGTGTGCATATATAATTTTGCATATTTCATTAACTTCTTTAAATAAAATATTTATTTAACTAAAGATAGTCAAAACAATTTTTCAAAAAAAGCAACTTTATTAGAAACTTTAGTCATCATATTAATCACATTATCAACCTTTTTAGAAATGATATAAAGACAGATGAGAAAAGACAAACTTGAAAAGCAAGTAATACTACATACTTGGTGCAAATTTTTTTTAACCGCATATAAGTCCAAATAAATATAGTTACTTGTCCTTTGTATTAAAATTATGGAATTGTATTTAATTAAAATTATTGCAATATAAAATTAAGTTATGAAATTATACATATTTTTTCCAAAATTACAAAAATTAATAATTAATACAATGTACAGGTTTAAACCTGCATTTATATATGTAATATAGGCGAGATTCGAACTCAGACTTTCACACGACCCACTACTCTCATTGCCATCTCATATTGCTGACCCACCTGATCACACACATGTTGAAAAGATAAATAATCACCAACAACGTATTTCATGCTAAACCAGCAATCATCAGTTGGTCTAGATTACTATCCTCACACACATATATATAATCAGTTCTCAGCTTTATATTAAGATAGCCAATCTTCATACTTTAATGGACAGGATTCAAACTATTTTAAAAATTTATAATGTATTATTTAATAGTGTATTGTGAAAAGAAACTAGAAGAGACATTTTAAGTGCTATCGTTAAACTTGTAATTTATATGTGTATCTCAAAATATCAAAAACAATTGATTTTAAATGTTTTCCAAAGAGAATTCAACTGAAAATATCAAATATTTTTACTGAAGAAAGATGCAGTTATAGTTTATGTAAAATTGATCTATCTGATTGTCAAAGTCTAAAAGATAAGTTATTTACATTATAAACTTGCATAAAAAAATATTTAAATCATTATCTTTCCATATAAAAAAAAACTATATATTTTTTCATTAGTTTTATTGACAAACAAGCATTGAATATCTTGAAAAATGTTCTTTTTGAAATTATTTTTTAATTTTTTATTTATTTATTCAACACATACATTGAAATATTTGATAAATATGCCACATTTTCTATCAATAGTGGTCAGAAAGAATAAATTAGTATACAATATTTTAAATTATATTTCCTTAAAAATATTAATTAAAAGATTATATTTAAATGTATATATAAGACTTGAAATATGGAAATTTGCAATTGATATTGTGGAAAAAAATTCTTTCAAGCGTTATTAGCCGAGAGGTCAGCGCAGACGCTTGCTTAGTTGTTGTGGGTTTGCTCCCGGCCGATGCTATGACATATGAAAAAAAAAAAACACTGAAAAATCAAAAAATAACCTTATAAGATATGATTTTGCTTTTATAAAGATGAGATGAAGTTATATGGATGCCTTTTACAAATTCCTTGGCATTGTTTATCAGAATAACTCATAAATATCAGTGACATCTTTAAAAGAAAACTTTCACTTAAAGTATTGAATGGTAAAATAAGAATATTTAAATATAAATTTAATACAAGAAGAGAAAAAGTAAAATACTTCTGATTATCAAAGATATTGCCTACTTATTCTAAATTATTAATACCGTGGAATAATCTATATATATATTAAAATATTTAACATTCAATGAACATATGCTTAAAGTAAAATCAAAATTCTTTCATATATACTTAAATGTTGGAAATGTTGCCAATTGCTATTTCAAAAATTAACACAAAAATAATTTTAAGTTTAGAATAGATTTCAGATAATAATAATAATAATAAATTACTTTATTTTGATTCCACATATTAATCTGCATTTAATAAAGTTTGGTTATTAGACCACAAAACTTTTAGTAAGAATTAAGTTTATGATATTAAAGTGATACAGTTTACTGACATTTATTTAATTTTTCATCTATATTATTAGAAATGTAAATCATAAACCAATGGGTAAGTAAATATTTTGTCACTTATAGGGACTTTTATTATAAGATCTCAATCTACATCAATAAAAGTTAAAATATATTTCTTTGACCATTTAAAAATATTCTTGCAGATCTAATAATTTTGATCAAATGTGATATTTCTATAATAAATATTCCAAAACAAGTTTAATGTTAGGCTTAATTTTAAATAAAACATTATAGCAGATGTGAAGATAAATTTTATAATAATAACAGAGCTGAAAGCATTTTATGAATGTTTATTCGAATTATTTTTTTAAGTAGTGAATGATATATGTTGCTCATTGTTAATTTTGTATAATTGTAAGCCTATACTGTGTGTTATTATATAGACAAATAATTTGAATAAAGAAATGATGTATTGATTTTATATATATTTTAAAATGCTTACATTCTAGAGTATAGCATTAATGGTTAGTTTTAGATAAAGATAACCAATGAGTGCATAAAGTATTTCTCACTTATATGATACCTCAGTCAGCTATAGTATTTACATAAATGTCAAAGTTATTATTGAGATATTTGCTACTTTAGTAATGAATCAGAAAACACTGTAACCTTTGCATTGTAGTTAATCCTGATAAAGAGCTATCTATAATGTTCTTTATTTTTTAAGATGAGAAAGAATGTTTTAAATAATGTTTATTAGGGATTTTAAATTTAATAATGCTTTTCAGCTACACCAGTTTTGCCACTTATTGTACACTGAAATAATAAATAGATGCTAAATGATAAGACTTATTCAATCCTTATCCATTACTGTTTTATAAACATTAACCCAAAGCTAAGTTTCTTTAGGGATTTATTAAGATTTTCTGATGCTACCCAGGATTTAATTTTATGGCCAAAATATATAAATAAAATAAAATAATCTTTCACAAAACTTATGTGTATAGGTGGTTTAGTGTTGTAGATTCAAATTCCAAGCAAAGTTATGTATTTAACTCTTTGACTAGTTATTATTATCAGTGATAACATTGAGAATTTATTATTTTGACAAACTTGTATTTACTTACATTTTTTGTGGTATACTTGTGCTGATAAAAATTTTTGTACACACTATTTTATTAATGTTTAGGAAATGTATATGAAAAGTTTTTTTTATGCTTTCTTTTATAGTATAATTGAAATAGTTAGGATTTTCATTTGCTCTGAAACAAACGACACCAAACGTAAAGTTAGGGAAGCTTACTACATCGTAAGTGACCCATCAGCAATCAACAGAAGAGAAGCCTGCTTCTCCCTATCTCAAAAATGGTCCACATAACAACTGCATATAAATTTGCATAAAACTTGCATTAATATTATAGTTATTAATCGAACACAAGTCGCCATGAATATGGGACTATAAATTGTCCCGAAAGCGCTTGGCGGTAAATTTTAATAATTTCACAGACAATTTAATAGCTTCATTATCTGTGCACAGAGCACATATATATTAATTTATAGTATAATATAAATCAATTTAAGGATATCATCATAAAGTATAGATATAAAGATTATGAGTATAATGAAAGTCAATTTAATAATTTTTGCATATATACCACTTAATAATAGCTTCAAAAAAATTATAATGTTAAGGTTGCTATTATCAAATTTGATTAATATGAAGCTAGGATCCAGAATTAAAAATAAATTAAATTTTTACATATGATGAAAAGTTTTTTAAACAAATTTTAGACATTATACTTCAGTATATACAAAAATATAAAATCTACAATAATTTAATTTTTTATATAAGTTAAAAAAATAGACATTAAGAACTTTGATCTCACTATAAATGATCATAAATATACACAAAGACACAAGACATTTTTTTAAAAAATTCAATGCATTACATTTAAGAAAATTACATTACTGCAGATATTGCTTCACTCAAAGATTCTGGTGTGGGATGAGTAGCAGTTGCTGCAACAGAATATCCAAATTTATTCAATGCTTCTTCTGTGCTGGGTCCAATTGCAATAAACTAAAAAAAAAAAGACACATGCATATATTTATTCATATAAACATTTGTTTGCATTAAATAAATATTCATATATATTTAATACAAAAAATATTTTTTAAAAGATTCCTCTCTCATACATTTTGCTATTTGGAAACCATCATATTATAACTAACAGAATTGCACAACTCACATGCAAATCATTCGAAGTCAAGCCACATGTGCATTTCACATTCTGACATCACAGAATACCAACTTTTTCTTTTTACAGACCACTAAAGTCAGGGAGAAAACAAGAGATTCTTAACTATTTACCCATATAATTGATTGCAAACAGATTACAAATTGCCAAAAATAATGAGAGAACACTATTTATTCATTAAATAAATATTAAACAAAATATTGTCAAATCAAATATACATGGTTTGTGAAATTAATGAATTAAAGTACAGACACCACATGAACCATATAAAGAAAAGAGAGCCAGAGGAATTGCAACTGGAAATATGGCAAGATTCAAATATGCAGGAGGCAGAGAGTGATGAAAGAAGCAACATGGGAAGAAAGACAGAGGAAAAACAGTTAATCAAAAAAAAAACAATAATAAAATTGCAAAAGAAATTCATGCAAAACCAGAAATAAATAAATCGCCCTGACCTGTATGCATCAAAAGAAAACCAGAAAGATGGAATGATTATGTGTAAGAACAATGCAACTGCTGGAGTGAGGGGAGGAATTGTAATATTTTATGTTCAAGAAATATTTTAGTATAAAAAAGATTGATAAGAATTCTCCAGAAGTTAAAGTTGAATGTAAATGTATTAATTAATGACAATAGAAACTGTTTTAGGATTGAGTATAGATATAAGAAAATGAATAGTTATGTAATTCAAAGGTTTCTACTGTAATGGCTCATATTCTCTTAAGAAATGAGGGTGAAAGCATCTAACTACAGTCAGACCTGGATCTTCATGTAGGATGCCATAAATGATGTGATAAAAATCTAATCCATGATTGTATCTATTTCAGATGTGATTATTTAATGATTAAACATTCAGTACAAATACAACTTAGAGCAGTTCATCCAATCTTCACTTCTCTTTATTGTTCTGTTATGCTCAGTATTCAAAATCAGGGTTAATTTTATACTTAACTCTCTTCAGGGGACAATTGATATCCTGTAGCAATAATAATACTTTTATATAAGTTTGATAGATTCTCAAAATTCACTCCAACCAAGTTATCATGATGTTAACTCAGGATGATATTATATGTGTGTTTATGTATTCAATTTTATTTTATTATGAAAATAAAATAAATAATTTAAATAAATCAGAGACCTACTTACATTTAAAATAAATTTAACAATATTTATTAATTGAAAACAATTTAAATTTATCTTTATTTAACAAATTTTTTTATTATAAATGTTTACATACATTTCTACTATATTAGTATATAAATTTTAAAATTATATCTTCCCATATCCCATAGTAGATATGTATCATAGTGCAAACAATATTTAATAGATTGCAAAAATAAATAACATTTTATAATTCCAAAGATTATGATAATACTAGCTAATTAAATTAAATTGAGCAATATAAGTATAAATGAAGAACTTTCCCATATCCCATAGTAGATATGTATCATAGTGTAAACAATATTTAATAGATTGCAAAAATAAATAACATTTTATAATTCCAAAGATTATGATAATACTAGATAACTAAATTAAATTGAACAATATAAGTATAAATGAAGAACTTTGTAATATCCAATCCTTTTGAGGAAATTCTATTTCTATAAGATCTTCCATCTATGTGTGGTCCCTATTGTTGAAAGAAAAGACCTTTCATCCAAGGATATTAGTCATTTATATCAAATAATAAATAAACAGATATTAATAAATTAATTAAATTAATAATAAACAAAAAATTCGGTCATGTCATAAGTGAATAAATTTAATATGAAGGACAATAAAATCTTACCTTCATACTAAGTTTAATTATTAACCTGGTCAAGTCATTGCATAAGGAAGACCTACATTTTATTAAATAAATAAAAAAATATTTAACCCAATGATCTTTTCCCATTTTTCATCTAATGATTTTCCAAAATGGATTTATTCCAAAGTAAGAAGGTTTTAAAAGCAAAGGAAATAAAATAAAATATTTATAGATGTTGATACACAAAAATAATATGATATATTTAAAGTTTATGATATTATCCTATTCACTTTCCAAAATTTAAATAGCAATGTTCATTAAGAATAAAGTTCTTTTGTTTCCGGTCAACAATCAGTATACTCCATTGTTTCATAAATATTCTCTTGCATGATGTTGACATCTTTTTCCTTAAATTATCTTACTATAAACCAAAGTTGTATATTGAATTATATAGATGATATATATATATTTTAGGCATTTCAGTAGGAATGAATAGTTACACTGCTTTGGGTTAAAATAAAAGCATTTGATCCTATGGCAAAATGTCTCTACTCATGATGCATTTCTATAACTTCAAATCTTAAAACAGGCAAAATTCTCCACCCAGTGTAATGTGATGTTTAGTGGTTTAACTTCAAATCTTCTTAAAATAAATTTATTTAGATATATAAATGTGTTTGATATTTATCTTTCTTGAAATTCAAGTTTAAAATGATATTATTAAGAATTTCTCTAATTATTATATTAAAGATAATTTCACTTTTAAAATTATTATTGATGATATTAAAGAGTAATTTATTTACTCTTTACTTGAGTGATATTAGAGTTTTCTGCTAATGAAGATTTTATAAATAAGGAAAATTCATCCAAACTATTGATCCTCTTTTTGATGGGTTCAGTATTCAAACACAGCAAAATAAATATGCATAATGACTAGTTCCTTTAAAAAATGGAACTGATTTGGAAATCAATTGATTTACCTTTTATAGAGGAATCGACTTCTGGTAATTATCATGTGTTAAATTACTATTTCATTTCACAATTTTGTATTCGATTATTGTTGAATACATCATAATTAATAACTGTGCAATTGAGTTTTAATATTACTTCTTTCACCTTTAGTTGGTAAGATGTGACTTGACTTTAGGTTATCTCTATGTTTTGAGTCTTGGTTAGTCATATTAGTTAACTTAATAATTATTTTATATATATATATATATATATATAATATAATATATATTAGATTTCAATCATTCATATATATATATATATATATATATATATATGAATGATTGAAATCTAATTATTTTAATATTTGATTTCATTAAAATAACTATTTATTTGACTTGATTTTTGTTATTAAAATTTTATAATCTAATGTTTAAGTTATATACATGTGCATACAGGTGTTTTAACATAAAAGGATAATGTATTTACTGTTTATTAATTAAAATTATATTTTTAAGTTTATGGTTTGATATTGTATATAAACCAATAAACTTAATAAGATTGTAAGTTAACCTTATACTATAGAGTGAATGAAAAGAATGGAAGAGCAATTTTTGAATTGATTAATAAAGATAAAATCTTAATGAAAATAGTAGATTCGGAAAGTGAAATTAAGTAAATGCTTTTGCAAAGAAATTTTAAGTAATGGAAAATTGCTGATAAGAGAACAATTAAACTGAAAACTATAAAAATTCAGGATTATAGAGTTAAGTAATCTTTTGCTCTTTTGTGTTTTTTAGTGCACAATGAGTATTGTTGGTAACCAGGCAATGTCTGTGAGGGAATAAACCAAGATGTTTCAGAATCTGAAGGTATAAAAATCCGACTAGTATTTAAAGCAGATCATCCCATCTTATTTTGTTTTTTTGTAAACCTAAAGGGCTCTTAGGTTTTTAACTTGGAGAACTTTTACATATTTAGCATAGTTATAGAAGGAATCAATTCATTAAATAAGGCAGTAATTGTTGGACTATATTTACATAGTGTTTAAAGACTTTAAGAACTCTGTGATCATTTATTTGTCTGTATATATTTAAGCTTGTCTATATATTCTAGCTTGTGTTGTATAATTTGTAATAAATCTTTAGTACTAAATTTAGTTTTAGTTATTAATTAATTGTGTTTTGCCCTTCAAGAGTCATGGGCAAATACATAACAAAACATACACTGGTGTGACTTTAGTTAACTAGTTCATAAATTAACTTAAGATAAATAAATCTTTCTAAATTTTCTTAGATTAATTTAATTTTAATTATGCACAGAAATAGCATACAGTGATGTAATGATTCAATATTTTAAAATAATTCCTATTTGATACTATTAATGTTGTTTGAATGGATTCCATTCTACTGCATAGATACCTATCTGCCCTCAACTAGCATCACCAGTGTTTTAATGCTAAGGAATACAGCTTATAAATTAAGGCTAATCTTATCACTTGACTGTTCTGATAAATTACAGGTTATGAATACTAGTATAGTTATGCAATAAGTAATAAAATAATTGTAAAATACAGGAAATTGTATCTGTACTACAATGTTATATAAGAACACATACATGGAATGATTATATGCCTATGGTAGGAATTAAACTTCTACAGTGTATAGCATACAGTGACTGGCAGTCACATATGTGAACATGTATGAAAGTAAAATGGATGGCATATAGTAGGAATTCATCATGTACTGCACATCACTGTCTAATTAAAATAATGATTATAAGGGATCAGCAGTTAAAAATGATGTTACAATCATAGAATACTAATATGTTACTGTGTTACATAAGAATGAGAATCAGATGTAACTCATAATCTGAATTGATGGATATCAGCCATACATATCAACAATAACAATACAAGTACAAGACTAGTTATCTAAAACTGACATCTATTTAACAGAAATCCAATCTAGCTTGCCTATGCAGCAGGCTTGCCTTCCATTCATAACGTTAAAATTTTACTGATTTAACATACATTTATTAACTAAATAAAATGGAAATAAAAAATAACTAATACACAACTTTTAATAGCAAGGCAAGAGACTGAAATTACAAGCTCATTGCCTTTTATAAACTAATTTCTTACAATTAGCACTTAGTAAATTATGACATAATATTTAAATAAAACAAACTACACTCTCTTGCAATACCTGCTCATAAACAGATTAAGTAAATAACTATCATTAATATATTTCAGTATTAGTTTAAAAGTTATACTTATTCTTCTAGCTTAACAGTTCATGTTCAATCTTTAGATAATTGGTGGAATTGATTCTTAAAACCATAGCTATGGTGGACAAAGGTTTAAATTACTATTTTACATTCATTTTGGATGCATAGATATTAATTAGGTCTTTGTTTGGTGGCTGATTTTTCCTGGAGCATGGGACATCAGATTTTTCCTCTTCTAAGATTAATACATAGCAGATGTACATTCAAATGATTCTTCATATGCAAACAGTTTCTCTTTCAGGACTTAGCAATGAGTTTTTGGCCTGCCCTCTGCCAACTTGACAAAGCAAAGCAGATAAAAGCTTCTCTACTCTTGCATGGTAGACTTTCTGAAACTATCAGATAAGAATTAATTAAAGGAGAATAATGATAATGGCAGAATAATAATGATAATCACTGGTAGAATAATATTTACTGGTAGGATCAAGATAGAATAATAGAAAGATAATCCTGAATGTAATTTCCAGCACTGTTTATATGACTTGAAATTATGTATAAAATTTGCAGTTTACATCCTTTGATCTATTGGGTACAGGTAATTCCATTACTTTTGTCGAGGTCTGAGTTTATTTGTCCAAATCCTAATTTGCAATCTCATATTTTTGAGTGGAAATAACAGCCTTTTTAATTAACTCACATTAATCATTTATCTCCTAAATTTTAAACTATCTGTTTACAAGCATTTTAGTTACTTTTTCTAGAATGTCATTTACATTTGTTTTTATTGTTAAACAAAAAACACCTTTTTTAAAAAACTACTTTTTAAAATAAATTTAGAATCATTTTCCCTTTTACATTTTAGAAAATATTTTGCATTTAACACAAAATAACTTTATAATTAATTATACATACACATTATCCATGCATTTATATTACATATTTAATTTTTATATATAAATATTTATTAAACCCTTTGATCTTAAATTTTGTTCATAATTTTTTTATATGCCAACATGAAAAATATATGTGTACATATGTACAGTTTCAATATGAATTTCATAACATATTTATGTATTAACACCAGTAATATTCTCTATATCACCCTTACTCCAAAATACTACTAAAAGTAAGTGTGCCAATCAGATAATGATGGTAATCAGAAATTAAATTGAGGGTCTAATCTACTAATCAATCATACTTACATAGATGACTGTTGGATAGATACACTACACACACATTTAATTATTTACTTCAGGGGTGGGTATATGGTCTCTGAACATTTTCAAAAATGTATATAAAAAGGTCTTGCATATAACTTTTATTTAAACACAAGCATAGATCAAATATTGAATTAAGAATTAAGTAAAATAAAATATTTATTTTCTCAATTACATCCAATTTTTATAATAGTTCTAGTTCATTCTATTAGAGGTGCAAAATTCTGACAAATTATCTATATCGTGTGGTCTATGTGACTACAAATTTGGGGGCATTTTGTTTGCTTTTAAAGTGATTTTTGCATACTAATTTTATATTCACAAAAATAAAATTAGAATTTGACTTTATTTTGATATTATTATTTTGCATTTATTTAACTTTTTATTATGATGGCTATACTTAGTAAGATAAAAAAATGGTCACAGAAAATTGTGTATCTCAATAGAAATGAATCAACATATATATTATAGAGAGAAAAACTAAATTGATATGCCTGATTTGTCTGGAAAATAGTTCAGTTACTAAAGAATACAATTTATTAAAAATTCTGGTTACAACAAAATTGTTGGAAAAGAAAGAAGTATTAAAACAGAAAACTTGAAAAGGAACTTCATTAAATGTCTCACATCTCATAAAAAGTCAGAACATGTCAAAAAATTTTGTTAAGGCAAATTGCATTTTTTTTTGTTTAAAAAAGCATAAACTTTAATAACATTTCCTGAAGGGGAGTTTCCAAATAACTGCATCCTAGCTGCTTCAGAATTAATCTGTCCAGAACATAAAAAGAAATTCAAGAATATGAAATATATCACAAGGCAGATTGAAAAAATTGTCATTAAATATGAGACAATCATTAATAATAAAAATTATGGCTCTCATTTAAAAAGGAAATTGAAATTGGTCTGTTTGCTGAAAAGATTGTCCACCCCTAATAATTAGAGATAAGTTAATTAAATGTTTGATCAATCATAGCAGGCTAATTTTTAAGTCGATAATTTTGTATGGCATGCAAATGTTATTATAAATATCCAAATGGACCTTGTCCAAAAAAAAAAAAGGTTCCCCACTTGCGGATTAATGGCTTCTATTGCTATCATTTTGACTTACAGTCCACTAACATGTCATTTTTTAAAAAGATTTATTTAATTATTTGACATTTAATATTTTTACACAAAAAAGTCAGAGAGTCATCTTAAGATAAAACACTTTGAGAATCACTAACAATAAATTTTAGTTTCTGAAGAAAATAGATAAATGGTATGATAACGTTATTAAATTAAAAAATATAATTAAAAAATCATTTATTAGCTATCATTAATGAGGACACAATTATTTATTTTATGAACTACAAAAAATAAATAAATTCAAGGAATAATAGAAACTTTTACACAAATAATGAAAAAAAAAAAGCCACCTCATAAATGTGTTATTTTTCAGAATTGAGTATTGGGAAGGCATACCATCTGCAAAGCAACTAAATATATTCACATATATACTTTCATTTATACTTATTTTAGTAATAATAATGATAATATATTTTAAAACTATTACTAAAAATTTTGAAAGCATATTGGTAGATACAATATTTTATTGTGACTGCATTCAATTAATGCTTTGCAATTCAGCTGCATTTTATAAGATTCATTAGTCAAATTTCATTTATTTTTTTATATAATGTAAATAATACAAAATTATAAATAACCAAAAATAAGGGGATAAAGTGATATATAAAAAGAAAATAAAACGGGAAAATATAGTATTTTATTATATTATGCTTGATTTTCTATTCAATGCTCAGTAGAAAAACTGCTCGCAAAAAGTGAAGCAGCAGAAATTAAATAACTTGAAAACAGCAATACTGATATAGAAGAGAAATGAAAAAAAAGACAAAAATACTATAAAGAATAAAACCAATTGACGATAAATATTTAAGTTTAATATTTAAGTTTAATATTTAAGTTAATTGACGATAAATGAATAAAATATTTACATAGATTTTTTAATGCTCTAATGAATTTAAATACAATCAAAATTCTAATCAATTTAAAAAATTTATCACTTTCCCGTGATCTTAAAACTGCTTTTGTCTGCAAGAATTTAATTAGATTATAAATAAGTGTTCATTAATTTTATTAAAGATTTTTGTAATGTTCTAAATGCCTTTTACTATTTTAAAGCAATAAAAAACACTTATTAATACAATCTTAAAATATAAACTTTTAAACAATTACTTTTGGCTTCTGTTAATTATCTTACCGTAGTGTTTTAATTACATTAAAAAAAGTTTATTAAATTGTTTTGGTTTCAAAATGCTAATTTTCTTCTAATATATATGTTGCTATTGATTTCCATGTGGATTATAGCAAGGATAACTGCATCAGACATAAATCTCACTTTTGTGGTAAACAACCTTTTGTATTATGTGTACAACTTAAATATTATAATTACAGTTCAAGCGCAGAATTAATTATGCTAAAGAAAATGCTCATTTTATTTGCAAAACAAGTTCAAAATAATGAACACAACACAATACATACACCAGTGGTTTACCTTTGTGATACATCTGAAAAAAAAAAAAAAACTGTTACACTATTTAAATCTATTGATAAAAAATTTCACAATGAATTATAATTGTAAAAAATAATTAACAGTCATGGAATATTATAATTGTAATGGCACAAAAACAACACAATCATAAATGAAAAATTATTATTCGTCATTAGAATAATTCATGCTACAAGTGAATAATCAGTTAAAGTTAAAGTAAGAAAATATGAAAGTAGTATCATTAAAATATTTTATGGAATGATAATTATATTGGTAATATTATAGATGTAAATGTATTTGCTGAAGATAAATGTATGAAAATAATGAGCTATTATACATTATTTTAAAAATAAAAGAAGCCAATATGAAAATTTAATTTAAAAGGTGATCTGAAGTTAAGTAGTTTCATGAATAACAGTAAGGATGAGGAATGATAGTACAGAATGTGTTATAAAATAGAGAACCAAAAACACAAACTTAAAAAAAACTGTCACATGACCATTCTGCTAAAATGGAAGAGCTACCATAATATTGTTCTAATTGATGAAAAAAGAAATGATTAAAAATCATGTCACCATTAATAAGAAAATAATTCTGATAAAAAATGTGATATATAAAATAATTTAAAATAAAGTAAAAACATTTCTTAATTAAAAAAAATATGCCTTCTATATCACATTTTAAATCTAAATTGAAATGTAAAAATAAAATAAAAATAACAGAAATCATTGCGTTGGATAATCTATACGATTAAAATTGTTTTAGAAATAAATATAGATAATATGGTATAAATTCAGAAGTAAATCAAAAATTATTTTTTATTTATCCTTATTTGAATGTTTTTCATGAGGAACTAAAACAATAATTGACTTTTTTATTTGAAAGACTCTAGTGATAATTTTGATCATATTTGTTCTTTTCATAATGGATCATAATACTATCTATTCACAAAAATTATTGAAGAAATATTTCTTATTTGAATTATATTTTTAAAATGAAAATAAATTTTAGTTGAGAGGATGAAAATATGTGTTAAAATTGAAAATTAATCTTATTATTATTAAAATTTCACAAAAAATTTCTCATTTATGAAAGCAATTTTTTTTTTTGGCCAATAAAAAACATCTTTCACTTTACAGTAACTTTATTTTTACAATTTGTTTTCTTAAAAACAAATATTTTCAAATAAAATTTAATTGTAATTATATTATTTTTTTGGTTTAAAATAAATAAATTACGGAAAATTACAATTTTTCTTTCAGAAATATTAAAATAATAAAGTATACTTTGAAATGCTTGGTGTTAAATAATATACCAATCATTGATGCTGTCAGTTTCTTCTTATTATGATATAACCAATAAGGGCTTTGTTGGCTTGATTTCATATTCAAATTTAAGTGATGTTACAATGGAAAACTATATCAAAATGTAGAGCATACTGTATAAAACATAAATACATGCATACCATAGTTATATATGGTTCAACTTATTTATAGTATGTATTTCTATGTTGCTGGACCAGAAAAAATTACCTGTCTTTTTTTAGTCCATGACAAAAAAAAAGATTGATAAACACTGTTTTAAAGTAGTAAGAAGATAGATAATAAGTACCAATCAAAATGGACATCAATTGCTATTTGACTAATCCAATATGGATAGATTATATTAAATATTCCCAGTTGATTTCATTATTTTAAATAGTTAATGCAATTTCATTAATTTAAACTCAAAATAAATCTTATGGTAAATAATTAAATGTCTTATTATTAGGGAGTTTACAAGAAGTTTGATTACTGGAAATAACAGAGCTAGTTCATGTTTTATAAATCTTGCATTCTAGAGTCTGCCATTTATTACTCCATCAATCATGGAAGGTTTATCATTACTTTGTTTGGTACATGAAAAAATAAAATACTGTGCAAGCACATTCAGTTTGATTCCTACAGCCATAAGAAAAAAATGTTGAATATAACCTTGAATTAGTCAATCCAGCAAAAATCCCTTTCAAACAGTAAATTAGATGAAATGTTAATTGAATGAAAGTAGAAAGAAGCTAATGACTTCTTAACTGGTTTAAGTGAATTTGAGTATCTAAAAAGTTAATTACAGTAATAGAAAATGTGTAATGAAAAATTACAAAGTAAAATTTTAGCACGAAATACATGAAGTGAATAGACAATGTGGGTAATACTAATACCTCTAACAATATAAACTTTCACATTTGAAAAAGAATCATGATTAAACTTTTCATTGTATTTACATAAAACTCAATTGGGATATACATCCAATATCAGTAATAAAACTACTGGATTTGATAATTATGGAAAATCTGCCAATTATAATAAATGAGAAATGTATAAAACAAAAAGAAATCATACAAACTCACTATATTCTCAGATGTAGATGAACATAATAAGTAAAACATTTCAGGATTAATCAAATGTGATTGAGAGTTAGTGATATTGGTTTTTATTGCAGACACAGACATAGTTGGAATAACCAAAGGTATTATTGAAGATGATCCTATTCTTATAGCAGTCAATAAAATATATGTCTATATTCCTATGTGATTAAAAACACCTTCCTTCAAGTGGAATTCTTAATACAGTTGTGAGAAAGTTCTCTGAATATACAATAAAGACAATACTTTTACAGCAATGTCTAATTGGATAATTTAAGTATCTCCATCAAAATTTTAACTGTCTTTCAACATTTTACAACAGCAGAAAAAAGAAGCTTTATAAAAATAAGTGAAAACATTTCAGACTGATAAAAGCCAATATACTGATATAAGTATAAATGGATTTTTATTTAGAGGGTAATTAAAGATGGCAATAAGCTACTTATTTACGGAGCTAATATTTGAAAGATGTAATTTATCAGTAGATATCCATACTTTTCATTAGAAAAAAAATCACTATGCTGAGATCTAAAAACAAGACAAGAATGTTCTTTAGCACTGAATGACTCAGATAAACTACAAATTAGAAAAGGTATGTCTTCATTACTTAATCCTTTGAGTTATATATCTTTTGAAGAATATATTATATATTTTTAACACTACCAATATTTGTTAAGGAATGATGTAAAAACAGAACAGGAAATACTTTTAGCACTGGAAGACTGATAAACTACAAATTAGAAAAATTATGGTTTCAATTAATTCTGTGAGTTATATATCTTTTGAAGCAGGTATTGTTTTCTTTAGGCTACAAGTATTTGTTGAAAATTTAAGGCTACCATTCTATAAAAGATATTAAATATAATAGTACCTTTACAAAAAAATAAATTACGATTCTGTACAAATAAAACAAATCAGATTAAATTGATCATTACTCAGAATATCTTTAAAATGACTATCAATTACAATTTCATGAGAGCATTATTAAAAATATTAGTAATATCTTAAAATATTCCCATTACAAAAGTCATTATCTAGATAAATACATATATATTTAAAAAAGCTCTTTAATAATTATTGTATTTAAAATCATTTCTTATATGCCCTTAAATAATGTAAGTATTTTAATATATAAAACTATATAACAGACATGTTTTAATCCCCACCCCAACCCTACGAGTATAATAACAGTAAAAAAAGAGAAATGGACATGAACTATTTAACTGAACCATCTAATCATTTGACCTCAAATGTCAATGTGATCTAATTAGTCTCAGGTAAATATTAAACAAAGAATTATAACTGAAAATTATCGCTACCACTAGTCAAGTATTATCTTTTCCTACAGTATTTCTTTTGTAGGGATCTTTAACCTGCAATTAGACTAAATTCAAGCAGTTTGATTTTCATCGACCCTTAAATAGATCCTTACCATTCAGTTGGTAATGACGATTTTACTTTCCTTCATTTAACTTACAATAAGTACATTTCAAATTATCCTTTCTTTAAATTTTTCTTATGTCGTTATAATTTACGAAAAGTCAGAGGATAATATCCAGCTGATTAAATTACCTTCTTTCCTGAAAACTGCAATATGTTAAAATTATATATCCTTAATAAACTGTACATACTTGTCAATAACTGTTCCTTATTGATGACCATTTCAGCTGTACATCAAGTATATTTGCAAATTTTTCAATCGTAAATAGTGTTTAAATTCTATTTTTACAAATATATTTGTCTTACAAATGAAAAGTTCCTACAGCTGCTAAACTAAAAAAAAAATCTATTTATATGTTAGACAATCTACGATTGGTTTACTTTATTATATTTTGTTTTCTTTACTTTTAAAATATTTTACTTAATTATTATAATTGGAGTTGTAACTGATATTTGGTTAAAAAAAGTCTATTTACTTAAACCGCTTACTATAAGAAAGGTAATGTTTATCTTCTAACTAATACACATACAAACAAATATATTAATATAAATTTTTTAGTAAAATATCTTAACGTTATAATTTATGAAAGGAAATACAATTTTTTTAAAGGTGAAACTTTTTCAGCAAAGTTGAAGTTGGAATATGTAATTTGCATAATTCTCCCATCTTAATCCCCAACTCCATTTTTAAAATTATCCATCTCATTTCAATGGTAAACTATCCCAGGTGTGAGAAAATGAGTTATCTGAACTTTGGGCATAGCTCTAGACATGAATAATAAATGAAGTCAAGCACATTAATTTTGAATTACCTTTAACTGGAAAATCAAATTCAATATCTTATTTTTGAGTAACAAATAAATAAAAAAAAGTGATGATAATTTATAAATCTGTATTTTTAAAAATATTTGAAGACCACAGGCTTGCAAATATATTAATACAAATAAACAATAAAGACTAATTAAAGAAGAATTAACAAAAGCAATAGTTTTAATACCAAAAAGTATTAAATATCAGATTTTTAAACACAGTGTTTAAGCAAATATATATTAAAAAAATATCAATGAGAGTCCGATAATGTCATTTACTTTAGTCATGCCTCAAATAAATTAGTATTCAGCCACGAAGTTTTCTTGTAAATAAAAAGTCTTCATTTCTGAGGTGCATATTATAATTAGGGTATAATATATTAATGTCCACACCATACGTTCTTGTCGTTGCAGCTGTTATTACTATGTGATTATTCATATAGTGTACGAACATGGATGGGCTGCTCACCAACACGCATTAGTCAGAGTGGTGAGTTTATTGGCTTTTTATCTCTGAGTTTAAGATCAAGAAACACCATGGTCTTTCTTCTCAATTGCCTGATAAGGCAGAATGAATGTTTGTGTAAATGATAAATATTTTTCTAATAGTTATATACAATTATGACAGACAAAAATAAAGCATGGCCCTTATTCCCAGGAGGCTGTAAAGTCACCAACCAAGGCAGAAGTTGGTGGCCAAAGGAGGAGGGTGCTAAGAACCACCTGATTGCAGACTCAGGCTGCCATTTGATGATGACTTTCTATTTAGGTACTTACAACTGTAGATCACTTTCAAGTGAAGGAAGATTGCAAGAATTAGAAGAACTGTCTTTTATTAAGTGGGGCATTATTGGACTTTGTGAAGTTAGAAGAAAAGGTGAAGAAACAATTGTATTTAAAAAGTGGACACATATATATATATACAGAGACAAATATTGGAAATACAAGTCATTATAAATAAAAAGTGGAAGAACAACATTGTGGAGATTGATGGTGTATCGGACAGAGTGGCAAGATTAGTTATACAACTTAATAGCAGGTACCAAATGCAGATAATTCAGGTTTATGCCCCAACAAGTTCTCATAGTGATGAAGTGGTAGAATATTTTTATATGGATGTACAAAAGGTTTTTGATCAGAGTAAACATTTTAAAATTGTTATGGGAGACTTTAATGCTAGAATTGGTAAACAAATGAAAGATGAAAGTGCTGTAGGTAATTTTGGTTATGGTAATAGAAATGAGAGAGGACATAGACTTGTGGAGTTTACAGAAAAAGAAAAACTTTATATTATGAATTCTTTTTTTGAGAAAAATGTTAAAAGGAAATGGACATGGAAGCATCCAAATGAAGGTACAGCAGAATTGGATTATATTTTGACTAACAGAAAATACATATTTCAAGATTGTAATGTTCTTAATAAATTTAACATGGGAAGTGATCATCGATTAGTAAGATGTAAGATACATGTTAATGCAAAACTAGAGAGACAAAAATTATTAAAAAAAAACAATATTTACAGTTGATATTCCTAATCTTCAGAAACATTCTAATGAATTTAAATTAGAACTTACAAATCGGTTTCAAGTATTAATATGAAAATAACTGATACACTTTTAAAAACTGCAACAAAAATAGCTGGTAGAAAAAAGCAGCAACTGCAATAAAATTTCTACTGAGACTAGAGAATTTATGAAGAAAAGAAGGAATATGAAGATATACAAAAGTGATGCATTAAAAAGGATTGAATATCTTAAATTTTGTAAAATGGTGCAGAAAAGAGTTGAAAATGATATAAGAAAGTATAACTGTGAACTAGCAAGGAAAGCTGTAGAAGAGAATAAAAGTCTCAAGAGTGTAAAACAACATTTTGGTATTGGTAAGAAATTTATATCTGCAATAAGAAAAAAAGATGGAATTATTACTAAAAAGAGAGATGACATCATGAAATGGGGGTATCAAGAATTATATAGTAATAAAGAACAAGTACCTCCTATATCTATTACATCTTCTGAATTGCCCAGAATTTTAAATGAAGAAGTGAGACATGCAATTAAATGTATGAAGAAGGGAAAGGCTCCAGGTAATGATGGAATTATAATTGATATATTAAAAGAAGCAGGTGAAGAAATATAATTTTTTTTTAGCAAAGTTATATACCAAATGTCTAAATGATAAAGATGTACCAGATGATTGGAAGAATGCAGTATTAATATTAATATTTAAAAAAGGTGATAAAGAAGATATTAGAAATTACAGACCTATCAGCCTTTTATCAGTTTTATACAAAATTTTTACCAAGATAATTACAACTCGTCTACAGAGAACATTGGATTTCCACCAACCAAGAGAACAAGCTGGATTTAAAAGTGGTTTTAGTACAGTAGATCATATCCAGGTATTGAGAGAAGTTATAGAAAGGACAAATGAATATGAGTTGCCATTATGCTTTGGATTTGTAGATTATGAAAAGGCATTTGATTCTATAAACATTTCTTCAGTGATTAAAGCATTGGATCATCAAGGTATAGATCCAGGATATTGTCATATTTTAAAGAATATTTATAAAAATTGAGCAACAACAATTAGATTACATAATGCTACTGGGAAAGTCAACATTGAGAAGGGTGTAAGACAGGGTGACTCCATATCTCCAAAACGTTTTACAGCAGTGCTGCAAGAAGTATTTTGTGGATTAAAATGGGAAGCTAAAGGAGTGAAAGTAAATGGAGATTATTTAAGTCATTTAGATTTTGCAGATGATGTAGTTGTTTTTGCAAATAATGCTTTAGAGCTGCAGGAAATGTTGCAGGAGTTATCAGATGAAAGTAGGAAAGTAGGACTAAAGATAAATGTTAAAAAGACTAAAGTAATGTTTAATGGATTTTTTCAAAATATGAAAATAAAGATTGATTATGATGAGTTAGAAGAAGTTAACAGTTACAAATACCTTGGTCAGATTATTAATACAGATGGAAACATAATGGATGAAATTAATCATAGAATTAAACTTGGTTGGAGTGCTTTTGGTAGAAATAACTTGATACTAAAAGAAAATATGCCTATGTGTTTGAAGAGGAAGGTTTTTAATAAATGTGTTTTACCAGTTCTTACTTATGGATCTGAGACTTGGACACTTAATAGAAGAGCAATACAGAGACTTCAGACCACTCAAAGAAGTATGGAAAGATGCATGTTGGAAGTAACAAGGAGGGATTGAAAATGCAATATATGGATAAGAGAACAAACAAGTGTTACTGACCTCATTGAAAAAATTAAAAGACTGAAGTGGAGTTGGGCTGGACATATTGCTAGAAGAGATGATAATAGATGGACAATTGAAGTCTTAAACTGGATTCCAAGAGATTGTAAAAGATCCTGAAAGAGACTACAGGTGAGATGGATGGATGAAATAAGAAAATGTGAAAGGGTGATGTGGAGAAGAGAAGCTAAAGATCGGAGAATATGGATTGAACTTGGAGAGACCTTCATCCTGCAGTGGATTGATAATGGTTGATGATGATGATGATATTAATAAAAAATAGATAATTCGAAAATTGCATATATTAAAGTAGCACATATCAACAATACCATAACGTTTCTAACTCTTCATCTATGAATATGAGGTTAAAAGACCTCAAAAGCGCTAAGCCTCATATTTAATTTTGATATTTCTAACTTCACCAAGGAGCGTTCATAGCGCGGTATAATTACTAAATATAGGTAAACAAATTTCTTGAGCTTATACATATCAATGTTCTTCCTTTATCAAATATAAATTTACTAGTAAAAATGTTAAATAGATGCAGAAAAAATAGACATTATAATGTACATTTATGGGTATGAAAAATATTGATATAGTTTATTATCAAGAGTCCTTAGTATTCATACATAAATAAAAACACTTTGAAGTTGACTATGCATAAATAGGTTAACATTTAAAAATTAAAAAATAAATTATAGTGAATGAAAATACTATAAAAGCAAAAATATATCAAAAACAATTATTACATTAAAATAGAGATGCACACATAGTTTGTAATAAGTGAAAGAAAGATAAAAATTGATTAATAAATTATTGTCAAAAAAAATCTTAACTATTCATTTCCTACAACAATATATATTTTCTCTCTATATTTGCAAATTATTTATGAAAATATATATTTACTTATATACAAATTTTAATTATTTATGTCTTAATGAGTAACAAAACTACACACACCCGCACGCACACACAAGTCTAGAAATAAGATATTTCAAAAAATTGACAATAGATGATTTTCACTGGGATTACTATGCTATTATACACAATATTCAATCATTTTTTGAAAATGCAATATATCTTTAAACATTATTAAGAATTTGATATACCAATAAAGATGCATACAAAAAAAAAGTTTTCTTTTAAAGGTAGATTTAAGCAACATACTCTTTCAATTATTAGTGATGCTAGTTTTTATGTTGCTATGGAATATCTGCAATTCTTAGATTGACTCTTTTTTTAATGTGAATTATTATCATAATGCATTATTAGGATAAATTGTACTGTGAATATCAGGATATAATTAAAATAAGAAATAATAAACTTATCTTAATCAATCATTTGACTGTGAATATATACACATTCAGAAGTTCTACAATTTCATTAAACTAAAAGTAATGTATCACATGTCAACTTACAATTTATAGTAAAAAGATAATGCCTCTCTTAGAGAAAAAGAAGATTTATTTTGGTATCAGTTAGTGCATTTCAAAATAAACATTTTCATAAATGTAAAAAAAGACAGGTATTTTAACATATTTGTCTTTTATATGATTATTCATTCACAGCCATTAAGATCAAACATGCACATTCTAATACTGAACAATATTTTTGCAGTGTAATATTATTCATTACTGGATAATCACTAGACTCATGAATGACTAGTAAAAATTACTAATGAACATTCTAATTATGGTTAGGGGAAAGGGAAGATGATGATGACAAAGATTAAATACCCTTAATTAAAAATGAGTTTGTATTTATTACACAAATCAAGTCATAAAACACAAACATGTTAATATATTTAACTTTGCAAAGTGATCTTTTAACTTGAACTATAACATACCTTTTCCCCAAAACCTTCAATACCATATCCAATTGTATCTCTGCATCAAATTCTTTCATCACCTATATTTTTTCAATAAATTTGCATCGCTCTTAACTAACCTATTTATTTACAAGATGGCTACAAATATGAAGACCTTGGCCCTCAAAAGCACATAGCCACATACTCGGATACATATATTTAGTTTATATCAATCTACAGATATAAATATATATATAGCCACATACTCGGATACATATATTTAGTTTATATCAATCTACAGAATTAAGATTTCTTTATCTTCAGCTTTGTGTGTTCATGTGTTTTAGCACATTTTATATATTTATACAATGAAAGCTATTGTTAGTGTATATTTTAAAATAATTTTGATACAATCTTTATAATGTAAAAGACATCTGCTTTTCAATTAAACATCATACTTAAGTTCACTAAAACATAGCAAATTGGAACATTTATTAAAATTCATTCATTTTACATGCCTACACATAATGACTAATCTTTACAAAAGCAGATCCAGTAAAATGAAAAATATACTAATTAGTTTATGGTATTACCATCATATTCCAAAATCTTCAAGGGCATCATCAAATAAAATTTTGCCACCATTTTTAGGTTACAATGGTAATAAATCAATCAATGTGTAACTTTCATACAATCTAAAACTAATTTTTAATTAAAGGATTCATATCATTATGATGAATGAAATACACCAACTTTTCATTTGTTAAATGCAACACTAATACAATGAAATCCATGCAGTCTACATTTTTACCAAAAATGCCATTAAAAGCTACTGAAAAATTTTCAAATATTGATTAATTAAATCAAAGTATTTATTGGGGGGGGGGGGGCATAATAATCAGAAAAATCTAAATCTAAATTCCAAAAAAAAAAAATAACGAGTCCAAATAAATTTTTGAGTCAAATAAATTTTTTTACCATTAAATCTATATCACATGCTCAATCAAAAGGAAAGCTGGTGAATGTAGAACAGATGCCAAAAGTTTCATTCCCAGCTCAGAAAGTCAGGAGCTCGGAAATCAAGTAAGAGTTCATCAGATCCTGATTCACTGGACAGGAATATAAAAGGAAAGAAGCATAAGGCCAATGATAATAAAGAAAGAGCATCTGTGCCCATGCACTTGTCTATTTCTGACAATATTGAGAAGTCCAATCAGGCATTTGAGTTAATGGACAAGGAGGTCATGGACCAGACACTGATTCTTGTCAAGGTTCCTGAATGAGTGATGCACAAAAAATGGGCACCTTTATGATGGGCTCTTAGAACATAAGGAGAGTGAAAGTGACAATTTGGAATTGATGGAGGATGCGGAAAGTGAAAATAACAATTCTGAATTGGTGGAGGATGATCGAGAATCCTCAGGGCTTGAGGAGGTGGATAAACCAAGGTACAGAATATATTTTAACTGAGCTCAATATCTAATGTTGGATGATGAGTACAAAGGTAGATGGGTACAGAACAAGTCTGAAGTATGATTGAGGCTTGTCATTACTCCAGATTTAGCAGTGAAGGATTTTGAATGTGTCTCAGCATGACTATTTAAGAATCTTGATTGGGTATAAGATATTTATTGAGGGTGCTCCTCAGCATGAGATTTTACCAGAGAAGACTGTTTTGTCTACTGTATCACAAAGAGGGGCCTCGCCATTGTGCATTTCACTGTGGCCTGCCACCGATGACAGATGGACTGTGTTGTTTGGGGGAAGTGGAAGAGTGTCTGGGGAAATCCTTGATAGTTTTGACTGTTGGGATCCAGATTTGTGCCAATACTAACTTGATTCTCATTGTCCAAGGGTGACTCTCATCCTTGTTGCTGCTTGTCTAATTCCATTGGATTTTGTATTATGATTTCTTTTCATGTCTCTGATCATGTTGGGATCTGTATGTGAGTTCAACCTGTTGATGGCTTTTTATGTTATGCTTACCTTATTTAATGTTGATTGCTGTGTTTCTTATATAAATTGAAGCTTCTTGTATTTAAGCTATATTGAAAAATGTTTGAATTAATCTCTTTTCCATGTTCTGTTGCTCAATGATATGATCTATGTATTTATTTGTTTTATTGTGTTGACTTCCAGATGGTTGTAATGAATTATTACATTGAAATCGTACATTACATTAATTATGTTCCTTTAGACTTTGTATCATTCTAAACTGTATATTCTTGTATACTTAATCAGGCATTCCCTGTAACTGTTGGGATAGGACATCCATGTTCCCATCCAAATTTTATAATTGATTGTTTACTTATGTATTGTGCTTGAATTGTAAATAAAGTTTATTTATTTTTGAAAGATAAATATATCTATAATTATTCCAAACATCAGTGTTAAAAAAAACGAAAACATATTTTTGGAGCCAGTAATTATCCTTTTTTTAAATATCAGTTTTCATTTCAAAAATTACTACTTTCTATCAACAATAAATACTTCTTTCATACCATCATGTAGAATCTGTATTATAAACATAAAATACATTGGATTATTAATAAGCTAGTTTTAAACATACCACAAATGTTTGTAATTAACTATGCCAAATGCTTTGACTAAAACAATAAAAGCAATTTATAAATCACACATTTATTCATAATATAACTTGCATTTTCTTGATAATAAAAGCATATCTATACTTCTGGAATGCCAAGCCATTCATCTGCAATTGGATGCAATTTATACATATAATTCTTGAAAGTACAAAAACAACCTTAGAATCAGGTGGCACAGATATATTTTTAATAAATTCCAACAGTTTTAGAGTTACATCAGGTAATCCTTTCAAAAATGGAGCCATTTCATTTTTATGATTGCAAAGAGTTAATTTAATTTTATTAATCTGGATATCCTAATCCAAATCTTAATGAGTAGATAGAAGTGATATCACCCAAAGCTCACATATGAATCCATATTATTTTCAAAAAATAATCAAAATACTTTTTATAACTGTCCAAAATATCATTACAAATACTATCCATTGACTTTTCTGATCACAAGTTATTTTCACATTATCAAAAAAAAAAAAACATATTTAAGACTTCTTGTCAACAAATAAATTTTGGATTTTAAATCAGTATATTTCAAATAAAAATCTATATTAAATTTATTATTCTGGTAAACAGAAAATGCCAAATATTTATCTTTAATTATTTCCACTAATAACAGAATCATAGTCAAAGGAGTAAACAGAATTACTTTTTTAAAATTAACTCTAGAATGGATTTACTTCCATCCACATCATTTTTTAAAAACAAACTTCATGACTCACAAGCATGACAAGATTGAAAATCCAAATGAAAAAAAAATACTGTTTAGTTGCTATTAAGAATATCTTCTTCTTAGAAGTAAACATTTAATACCTATGTATGTTGGATAGAATTTATTTTTAATGTAATTATCATTTGTCCAACATTATGGACTTGTAATTGCATATTATATGAACTTTTTTGCACTCTAACTTGTAATTGTAAGGCAATCAATCTATTAGATATTACTGTTTTGAGCATGAATACATCTATGTTCATTTCTAGTGCAGTTGCCAAAACAAAGTATTCATTCTACTCAGATCATATGTTGTGAAAAATATTAAATACTAGCAGATCATTTACATTTACAGAATTAATAATATTTCTGATAACTGAAGCTCAAAATGTACATTAAAGTTTTTTTTTTCTAAATGACCTTTAATATATACTGATGCAATAGCATTATCAAGTAAAAAAAGACAAACTTCCTTTCAGTGAATTTTCTGAATTTCATGTTGCAGCATAAGCAAGCATTGATAAAAGGAGTTCCATTGAACATATCAATTTTTGGTATCAGTAATCTTTCATTGATACAAAGAAATAGATCAAGAAACAGTACCACATCAGAATCAATAAATTGCTCTTACAAAAAATTTATACTTTAAATTCTCTTCTTCTGGAAGTCAGAGAAATTATATCAATCTTAAACTGACAGCCTCTTAGCTAAAACTGCAGTTCTATACAGAAGTGATGAAGAGTTCTAATCAAACAAAAAATAATACATTCCACATGACTATATTTAGAAAAATCAAAAAAGTATTGCTACTATTGCTCATGTTTTAATACTATTATTATTGCTAATAATACAACTATTTTTAGCATTGTAATGAGTAATCTACCAAATACAGGAAAGTAGTCAGATTTTGGAAAACCAAAAAATTTTAGATCATTTTCTAGAGTCTTTGCACTTTCATGCTAGGCTGGAGAATCCTTAAACAAAGCATCTAAACATACAAATATTTGTTGAATTAAACCCCCTTATCATCAATTTTAAAGCAAAGTGATTAAACTGCCTTGCAAAAATTACAAATAATTTCCATTAAGCTAAACATTCTTATTATAGCTTTCTCCTTATTAAAAGATTTGGATATGGAACACACACACACACAAAATATTTTTTTTTTCTCACAATTAATAAATGTGCATTTATAGCATGAGAGTATGCCTACACTAACTTACAAACTTATTGTAACAGTTAATGCAGAAAGAAAATTAATGGCAAGAAAGGAATATGATGACTGAGATATAATAGGATAAAAAAGAAAAAAAAAAAGAATGAAAGGCACAATAAAAGGAAGAGACAGAAAACTTGGTGCTAGAAACATCTAATATCTAGCCTTTGATGACTAATACTTATTCTATAAGGTAGCAAAAGTTACTCTTAATTGGCAATACTTATTTTTACTTCAGTCTCATGATTAAAAGCCACCCTACTGTCTGCCACTTGTGAAGCAGATAGCTTTATATATATATATATAAAAGACATTCACTAACTTATACATAAGCTAAAGTACAATGACTTTCAAAAAATAGTATTTCATTTGAGACCAGATTATAAATTTATGTGATCCAATTTGTATTAAAATTTTAGGCTTTTTATCTTGTGGATACTTGGGAGCTATATCATCTTGAGAAAAAATAAAAAAAAGCCTGATGTCAAGAAATGCGATGTTTGGGACATACACAGAAAAAGTGTAAAAGTTCTTTTATGACCATAATGTGACTGGTAAACAAGTTATTATTTACGCCGTTAACACCATGTTCTAGTTATGAGGTACACATTTAAAATGCTTATACACATTGCTAGGACAAGGTGCAAATGTCCAGAGACAAATGCAAGCACTAATCTATACGATGTCCTGCAGAAATCATCAATACCTAAATTTATTATTTGGCTAAGATAAACTTATATTAATAATAGTTTTAATAAATTAAACAAAATTTATTGATAAATAAATTTTCAATATAATTTTACATAAAATATAAACTAAACACATAAATAAATAACTGAAATATCGAAGTGTAGAAATAAATTTAATTCATTACAATCTAATCCATTCAAAATTTTATTAACGATGCTGAAAATGGTTAATCACTTCAATGCAGGTTTCTAAAAAAAAAAAAAAAAAAATCGGAAGGTTTATTGACTGGGATTTATGGGACAAAACTGGGTTGCGATTCAAGGACTTTGAGCGCCTCAGTTTACTACTTTATTACGGCTTCAAATCGCGTAGAACAATGATTTCTTACGATATTTTTTTTTTTTTTTATATGTCAAAGCGTTGACCGAGAAACGAACCCGGGCCAGCTGCTTGGAAGGCAGCTATTAATTAATTTTAATTTGAAAAAAATAAAAACAAACAACTTTCTCCCTTAGCATTACAAAAACTTGCATAGAATTATTTTCTTTTAAATACTGTAATAGTAAAAAGAATGAGCATAAATTTAATATCCAAGAGTGTACTCACCCCCTCTTAAATAGCCAGACCCAGTTCAATTAAGTCACAATATTTACTAGCTTCTTTTCTATATATGCCTTTTGAAATATATATAGGTAGTAAACTATGCCGATTTTTAAAATAAATATTATATAAAGTTATGTATTAATGAAACCGCTATTTGCACAATTATAATCAATAGCCATAAGCACTTCAGCCTGGTGGTATAATGACAAATTCGTGAGCTAAAGCTTCCAAAAAGATTTCCTGCTAAAACTCAGTTTATCAATCGAAGGAAACAGTTGTTCTCAATCTGCCACTTGAATCTTGAATATCACCTGACTTCTCGATTAAATTTCGATAATGATTATTATTATTACTAAATTTTTTTTCAACAAAGTAAGTATGTCGATAATATTTATATATTCATTTACACATAGGATATATAATCACGCATATTTAATCTTCATTTATGTATTATTTGCAAGAATTTATTTATCAGTTATAGTATTTTAAAATAAAAAAGATAATTCTACTATGTTGGTGGTAAAGGATGGAATATTTCATTTCAATCCCTCCACCCATCTCACATTAAAGGTATTGCTAAAAATTCAAGTGATGAAAGTCATTGAATACTTTGGTATTGTTTAAACATAAAGAGAACAGACAAGAGTTGAGAAGGGAAAGCTTTATTATTTTCCGGATGTCCAGACTAAAACCATTTAATGTCGCCTGAAACTGTTCCCCTTTGAACTATAAGTAGTAACTTTGCTCTGAAAATGTTGTTTTCAGAATTACTTATAGATATATACTTTATATTTGTTTAACTCAAATATACATTCATTGAACATGTATGCTCATATATATATTACAACAAGAGTTATTAAAAAAACAACATAAAAGTTAAAATTGCTCAGTTATTTCGTAAAATATACACATCCATAATTATATTGTCTGTTTCTATATATGTAAGTATGTTAAAAATCTTTCAGACAATGTTTTCTTTTGGCCAAGAATACAGTGATGTAACAAAAAAGTACATCATCATCAGAAACAATTTGCCATTGCTTTCTCCTCAACTATTAAAAAATATATTCAAGTGTTAAGCAATGTAACGTGATATAAATGGCTAAATTAAACCAGAAATTTCTAGGGCGTAAGCAATATGCCCCCAAAATTTGTTAATCAGAATCTATTGTGTATTATAGTATACTCCTATTACCTAATAATTCTTCAGTACTGATTCATATCTTTTAATTCTCCTATGAAATTTTGATAAAAAAAAAAAACAACAAAACTTTAATTTCAACATCTCATCGCAAAAAGAAAAAAATCATTACCTTTTTCATTCCATTTACTTTTTATGATTCTTTCACTCTGCATACAATTTATCATAATCACAATTTCAACAACCTACACTCCAAAAATAAATCTTCAACCCCCCTCCTCATAAAAAAATCACATATTCTGTCAAAACTCGATTCCATTTTTGTCTTATTTCTCTGGTGTCAAAACCTTTTATTCCCACACTGATTAAATACACTTCTAGTTTTATATATATCAAATCACCTCAAACTTTTTCAGCTACACTCTCTGTGAATAATTGTTTTAGAGTCCACATCATCCAAACAACTAGTATACATTTATTCATGTCACAGAGAGCATAGTTGAAAATTTCTTAATGTTTGAGATGATTTGATATTTATTTCAGAGAACAGTATGCACTGGAATTATTTGTGTATACTCTAATATTATGTATATATTTTTACATTTTCTACATATCTCCAAAACATCTTTCTATTTATATTTCATAACTAAGAAATTTTTTAAATGTTTTTATTTGGCTGTTTTGAATTCTAACATTTTCTATTGTTACATTTAGTGAAAGTTTTTGAAAATGTTTTTAACCTTTCATTTCTGTATAAAATCTTTATTTTGCACTGATATTTCAATAAATTGAACTTGATATCTTTTTAATTTAATTTTACAAATGAAAAATGTTATAAAAAATCATATTTGAACTTTCCAAATATTGAAAAATGAGTTCTAAATAAAAACAAAGGAAGTCATCTGTCATACAATGATATGAAAATAAACACTTCAGAAAACAAACAATATCTTTTTATTTTAATTTTTTTTAAAAAATGTGAACAAATGAATGTGGATTTATAATAAATCTATAAATTTGGCTTTAAAATCTGATATTAAATGTTTTATAATTTTTATAATATTTGAAAAGACTCTAACACTGTGTCGATTCTGACAGGTGATAATGTTACACGATCAGTTTCATATAAAGCAGGGTCAAACCTTTGCTGTGATTTTCTTTGTTAATACTAAAGTCAAGTTTAACTTCTATTTTTAAGAGTAAAACATAAAATTAAAATATAATATGTGTATTATTTTTGTTTTAAATAATTATCAACCAATTAATATGTAAAAATAATCATATATTTAATAGACAAGCAAAAAATAATATTTTTTTTATTCCAAAATTTTGCATAAAAGTAAGACTACAACAAAAGAAAATTGTCAATGCCTTGGAGTAGGAAATTTATTTTACCAACAGTATAATAAGAACATGTAATATTTTCTGACAGTCTATAAAATACTAACCTCTTCAGATTTTTTTGAATTAATAAATTAATAAAAGTACGACCACAGAAAAAGCATTATAAAAAAGCCCTATGTTAATACCAGTTAAGATAATGGTAAAACAGAAATTTAAAGCTAATACTATTTCTGAATTAAACAAACTATGTCAATTAACAAAAATTGAGTGCTGAATAGTTAAATTAGAAATTTCTGTTTGTTTATTTGGTCAAATCTTGTGAACTATTTTTAATATGCTTCTATAGATTTTTTTCAAATTTTGTATATGTGTTATATATTAGTGACAATGCAATATTTCAGCTTTGTTCAATTGCTTGTCCAATCTGACACTGATGGCAGTCCAAATTTCAAACTGCAATGATATTGGTTTAGAAAGTTTTCAGTGATACACAATAGATAGTGGCATATTTTTTAAAAATATGTTTTCATTAAATTTCATAACTAATTCACTAAAAAGTGTTTAGAGTTGATTAAAATAAAAAGAAAGAGGACAAATTAAAAGCTCTTGATTGTTTAATTAAAATTTATTTGATTTTAAATGGAACCTTCATAAACAAATAAATATTGTAAAAGATTTTTTACATAAATTTAATTTTAAATAGTGGAAAAATAGTGACTTTGTTTGCATTATCATTTTTTAAATTTGGATATAAATAGTTACAAGAAGTTCATTGCAAAATATTTAAATACTAAAAAGTAAAATGTAATACCATATTACTGCAAATATAAGATGTGCCCTAATTTAAGATAGAATACAATTTTAAGCCTGAAAAATTAGAAAAAAAATTAACTGCCAAATTTAAGCTACATATATAAACTTAAATAGGAAACTAATATAAATTAAACAAACTGACCTAATTTATTGTGAATCTTCTTCAGATATATGGTATTTTCACTATCTACATCTTCAGTTTCAATACTTCTTCAGGTCATTTAAATTCCAGCTGAACATTATAATTTCTTTATCAATATGCTTTTGCATAAAAGTTACATTTTTTTATTAAAATCTGAATCATTTTTCTAAAATAATTTATAGTTTTACAAATATTTTCTGAAAAAAAAAAAATGTTTAAAAAAGATTCTAAAACATACATTTTCAAAAATCAAAATGAAAACATTGGAATTGTCAAAATTGGCAAAATAATATTAAAGGATTCTAAAACACAATTTTACTTTAAAAATCAAAAGGAAGCTATCAGAACTGTCAAAATTTTGATTGGTGCTCTCTTGTGTAGAGAATAGAAAAAAAACTAATCAGCACATTGAAACCAGGATCTTATCTTACTGTTATATTAATTTGTTAGTTGTAAAAAAATTATAAAGATTATTCGGAAGTTTTCTTGATAAAATATTAGTAAAATTGGCAAAATAATGTTAAAAGATTCTAAGACATGCTTTCACTTTAAAATCAAAAGAAAAATAACAGAATTGCCAAAATAACATTAAGAGATTCTAAAAGATATATTTCTACTTTAAAAATCTAAAAGAAGTTACTGAAACTGTCAAAATTTTGACAGGGATTATCTTGTATAGAGAATAGAAAATCACTTTGGATGGCAGGCTCTCATCTCATTGCTATAAAAAAATACAGAAAGTTATTTGGTAGATTTTTCTTAATAAAATAATTGGAAAATCAGAATAATAAAGTTAAAAGTTTTGGTTTAAGAAAGAATTAAAGCCAGTTACAAAACTAATCCAAAAATATTGCTTAAAATGATTTAACACATTATTCTACATAGTTAATGATAGTAATACTATGTGCATGTAATAACCAGCTTGAAAATTCTCTATCAGAACCTGGAAACACTCATAGGCTGGACAGATGAGCATTGATACAGCTAAGAGCAAAATTAGACTTTACCCTATCTGAACTGAAATAATTTTCAAAATTACATGTACATTTTTTTCTTAATTGTCTCCTTAATTAATCACTGTACACAATAGTAATAATGTATAGCATAAAGCAAATAACCACAGAAATAAGATGTTAAACATTTTCATTTTAAATTTAAGATGCACCCCTCTTTTAGGGGTCCAAAAATTGGAAAAAAGTGCATCTTATATTTAAAGTAATACAATATATGTATATAAAATATTTTATGTAATTTGATAAGTAATGCCCTAAAATCAAAAATAATTTTTTCTTCATCTACATTTCTTTGTTATATTTGATTTGAAATAAAAGTGTAGGGCATAGCAATATAACAATCAAAACTGTAGTTGAAAAATTTTTTTTAATGCATTACTCATCAAAGTAAGAAACCTAATAAGCAAAACAAATGCTTTTGATAGGTTTTACAAATATCATAGATTTTATATAAAGCAATTGACATAGTCTTACAATACTAATAAACAACAATTTTTTTGATAAACATTATCTTCATTTTTTTTTCATATTGTAAAAACAAATAAGTTTACAGATATTTTAAAATTACATTGTCATTTTACAATTAAGTGAACAAAAAATAGTTTTTTCTCTTTTTATTGAAATTAGTAATAGAAAGAGAAGAAAATCAGTATGCATTCTAAAAACTGCTTGATAACTTTCTGATTTTTATTAACTTATATTTTTAAATAACATATTTAGATTGGCAAATTTTTTATTTAAAATTCCATTCAGAGGGCAAATCAGAAATAGGGCACAAAATATTTAAAATTTTTATGAGCTACATAATTCAAATTCTTGCACACATCAAACATTTTCTTCTTTTACAGCACAATTTGTCATTTTATTGTTTTTCACTTATTACAAAGTAACTTTCTATTATAAAACGTTTAATATTCTGATTAAAGGTATAAACTAATTTTTCTTCCAATTTTTTTAAACAAATAGACTAAAATAACATATATGCTACATCTAGTATGTACACACATATATATGACAATTTACACATTCATTACTCCATTTGCAAAATGTTTTTATATTAAACATTCTTTTTTTAGTGCAGCTTTGTAAAGTCACTAATCTGTTAGACAAAAAAGAATAAATTACGATAAATAATTATGATGATTTGGTTTTCTGTCATCCCACATGCAAACAATGTCCTTAATTTTGACACTTAACAAAGAATTGGGTATAATTTTCACTATCTTTTATACAAAATCTTTCCTGCATAATTCGATACCCGATTCCTTCTCAGCACTTTTTTGATTGAAAATTTTCAAAATCAGCTCTTTATATCCAGAATTGGAGTTTGTTTTTTTGTTAATGAGTTCCACCATTTCTTAGAAGATCCTTGTAGATGATTATAGACAATAGTCACTTCTCTTTCTGTTAACTGATTTAATTGGAAGTGTTCCTCTGAATAATTATATTTTGAGAAAGTGATTAATACAACTAAAGTTCTCACAATTACTATGCTGCTCTGTAAATACTGTATCTCATAGCTTTCTTTTGGTTTCATATTTCTCATAGTATACCTATTGCTATCTTCATTACACTCTATTGTCCATTCTACAAACTAGTTTCGTGTACTTCCTTCATCTTAGTATAATCCATTTTTTTAAATTTATGATGCCATTTACTTCATTTTAAGTTTCTTGCAACTTCTCTTGAGCATCTTGAAGTTTTTGAGTAGTGAATTTTGAATATGATCATCATCTCTCTTCACTTTCTCTCTCACTTCCAATTTTTCCATTCATTCTACTATACTTTGCACACTTTCCTTTAATTTATTTTAACTAAATTCAACAGATTTTTGACCATTTCCTCTAAATCAGTATGCAATTTTCTTTCTATACACCCCACTTCTGTTGTAATTGCTCTTATATTTGAACGGCAATTTTAACTTCATGCTGCTTAAAGTACCCTGCACCACCTCAAATTTTTCTTTTATTTCTTGATGCATTTCTTTTAAGTTCACTATCTCCCTTTTGTTGCTTTTCTTCAAGTTTTAAATGCTTTCTTTAAGTTTACTATCTCTCTTTTGATGTTTTTATTCATTTCTCTGTTGCATTTAATTCTTTTTGCAGTATTTTCTGATTTCCTTGTTGTGTTTCTTCATTTTTTAAATGCATCTCTTCAAGTTTTTTTATCTCTTTTTTGTTGCTTTTCTTCAAATTCTTAGTCACTTCTTTGATACTACTTTTCCTCATTTTTTAAAATGCATTTCTTTCATAAATTCATACAGCAATTCAATAGCAAATGTGCCTAGTTTCTCTTCAGAAGGCTTTTGCACTGTTTGAACAGATTCTTGCTCAATCTGCTCTGATTCCAATGGCTGAACTGGTTCATGTATTGCTGATTGATCTAAGTTTAATTGTCCTTCCATTCTTCTTCTTATTAAATGTGCTATTATTTATATATAAAAATGAATGTTTTATAATTTTCTTGTTGATTATCCTTATTATTATTTTATTTATCCTATTCCTTTCTCAGATTTAGAAATTTAAATATTTTATTTTTATTTTATCATTAATCATACTAGTCTCAACCCTTCTGTACAATCGACTCCAGAATAATGAAATATATCTGCCTTAACAATTATTTATCTATATACTGCTATTTACTAAATACTTCCCTGCCTACCTAAACTCAAATTAATGCTTTCATAAAATGTTAATAAATATACTTTATCATTAATTTCAACAACACAGAAATAACTTTTACTATTGCTTGAATAGTAATGTTTAGGTTATAATCATATAGAACACTTTCATTCTGAATACATTACTCAGAATTACTTGGCAGGCAGATTCATACTGAATCATTTTAATAAACTTTTCAAACACAATTTTACTTTTCATTTATCATGCCTATTTATTCAGTCTGACAAAAAAGAATTCCTCTTTCATCTGACCTCCAACCATATGTATTGTAAATAAATCAACATTGATATCTGAAAAGATTGAAACTTATTATTAGTGGCAATCTTAGTTCACAAATTAATCAAGCCAGGTTAACATTTTATATATTATTTTAAAGTAAATGCCACTAATAGCAACAGCATTTAAATAACTTTTATTACTGCTTGAATATGTAATGTTTAAAATCACAGAACTGTTGGAGACCAAATAAAAGAGGAATTCCCTTTCGCGCGAGACTGAATAAACGAGCATTGATAAATGAAAAGTAAAATTGTATTTGCAAGTTTACTAAATGATTCATTAAGAGTTTGCCTACAAAATAATTTGGAATGATATATTCTGAACAAGAGGATTCTGTGATATGATTATAATCCTAAACAATACATACTCAAGCAGTAGTAAAAGTTATTTACATACTGTTGAAATTAGCAATATTTATTTTAAAATAATATATGAAACATTAAACTGGTTAGATAAATCTATGAATTAAGATAGACACTAATAATAAGTTTCAGCCTTTTTGGATATTAATGTTTTTTATTTACAATATATATAGTTGGAGATCTGATGAATAAGAAATTTTCCTTTTATAAGACTGAATAAATAGGCATAGATAAATGAAAAGGAAAAATGTATTTGCAAGTTTACTAAATGATTCATTAGGAGTCTACCTGCAAAATTATTTTGAGTAACATATTTGGAATGAGAGACTTTTGTGATATGATTACATATTCTTTTTATAAATTTGCTAATCTTATTTCTCATTCCAAACATTTATTGCATGTTCTTTATTATATACCATAATATGCTCAATTTATTAATCTATTCATTTTTCCGCTAATATTCTGACAGATTTCTTTGTTCCAACTAGATTTAAGCTTTCAACTTTCATTTTGATATTAAACCATTATTATTTATCAGAATATAATAAATTTGACATCATTTGATAGATATTTTTGTTTAGAAATTAAATAAAATTTTAAAAAATCACATTTGATTTTCAGAATTATTTTAAAAAGTAGAATTTAATCAAAACAAAATACTGTCACATCATCAAATTTCAGGTAGAACTGACTCACTTTGCAAAATGAATGAAATCTTCTTTGTTTTATGTTTGCTTGAAAAGTCTGAATGAATAACTACTAAATTTGTCAATTTATGCTTTAAAAGTTTAATTTTTTTATAATTTTTACAATAAATATTATAACAATATGATGAGTAACCTCATTTCTAGACAGCTGTGCTTCAAGTGACCATAATCTCTATAGTAACAATATCCAGAAGAATATATTCTTTTATATTTAAAAATACAAAATTTCTGTAAAAAATAAATATGTAGTAATAATAATTATTTTTTATTTTTAATAATTATTACACAATTATGATACAAATATAATCATAAAAACTCCAAAAAATCAAGTTTTTAGACCATCATAATATTCTCTCAATGATCGTAATATTTCTTCGAAGTACACTCACAAAGCTCGAGATTGCCAAATATTCAATAACTACTCATCATTGTATGTTTCAGTTACTTTATGCAAAATGAATGAAATCTTCTTTGTTTTATATTTGCTTAAAAAGTCTGAATGAATGACTACTAAATTTGTCAATTTATGCTTTAAAAGTTTAATTTTTTAATAATTTTTACAATAAATATTATAACAATATGATGAGTAACCTCATTTCTAGACAGCTGTGCTTCAAGTGACCATAATCTCTATAGTAACAATATCCAGAAGAATATATTCTTTTATATTTAAAAATACAAAATTTCTGTAAAAAATAAATATGTAATAATAATTATTTTTTATTTTTAATAATTATTACACAATTATGATACAAATATAATCATAAAAACTCCAAAAAATCAAGTTTTTAGACCATCATAATATTCTCTCAATGATTGTAATATTTCTTCGAAGTACACTCACAAAGCTCGAGATTGCCAAATATTCAATAACTACTCATCATTGTATGTTTCAGTTACTTTATAATACCAATTATTTGATTTTCATGAAATCTTTTGAATTTTTTTGAAATTAAAATATTAGAAAATAAATATACATGAATTTGAAAACTGCAAAAAAAAAAAAAGAACTTTGCAAAATTTTCAGCAGAGGGAGAAAAATGCAAATTTTATTTTTAGAAATCTCAAATGCCGTTACAATGCCTGAAATAATGAACTGGTTAATGCTTTCATATTCAGTATTGTGACTGTACAGAAGTAAAGTTAAGCAGAAGAAAGAGATGTTCAGGCCACATATTGATTGCACCAAATTTGTAATGGTAATTTTCAGCTTTTACCAATATACACAAATATATAATGGTAAATTTTGACTCAAGTTGAGTAAAGATAATGTTTAGATTAAAAATGGTTAATATACTTTGAATAAAAATGATTACATTTAAATATATATATAAAAATATTAACCAAACTTTGTAATAATGATGATGTTTTATAACATAGCACTCAAGATTAAATCTTTTTCTAATTACAATAAATAAAAAATAATAATGAATCTTTAAAGTATCAATCATTTTGAATAAAAAGTTTACTTCCGAAAAACTTATCAATGCCCAATCATTATTATTAATAAATTATTACTGCAATCCCTGCATATCCTCAGTGGATTGTATGATTTCCTAGGGTTGTAGATATTAATAACATAATGGATGTTAATAGCATGATATTTGGGTTGAGAAACACAAATTAAATGAATTAATAAAAAATAACTTAACAATTTATTAACAATAAATATATGAAACTAATAACAGATATATAAAATATTAAAAAAATAGTAAGATATTTTAAATTTAAAGCCTTAGAATAATTATATTGATAAGATCTTATTGAGTGAAAAGTTGAAAAAATGTTAAAAAGTTGGAAACCATGGTTTTCTGCAGATATAATTGTTTTCCTATATTTGCAAATGAATCCTCATCAATTCCTCCAAAGAAGGTAGTTATATTCCTGATGCCCTTGTGATGTTAAATGGGGGGGGGGATATATAGTAGTATAGGTAACTTAGTAGTTCTGTTAGGTTTTAAGATATAAGCCATCTCTTTCCTTACAGCATGATTAAAATAGGCAATGGCTGGCTTTAGCAAACTTCAGCAATAGTCTCTGGATTAGATTACTGGTGCTTTGACTGGTGTGCTTATTAGTTTCTAGCCATACATATTAGATGGTATTCTTTTGGCAAATATAATGGTTGTTGTGGATTTTATTATTAAAAATATGTCATCAAGCTATCCAATCAACAATAAAAAACTGTTTTAACTAATAGTTTCTATTTTCTACATGGGATGATTGCAACACTGCATTTTGAGTTGAATCTTCAAATAGATTAGAATAGACTGTCCTTGTTTGTTTTACCCTTATTTCTGGATTCAGGATGTTTTCCAAACAACAGGTTAATTAAAAGCTAGTTACAAGATATGACATCTGTTTCTTTAAAACAACATGATTTTGAATAAACATTTTTATTTCTTTCACATATTGTTATGGAAACAAATAATTTTACAGTTATTTTTAAAATACATCGTCACTTTACAACTAAGTGAACAAAAGAACCCCCCCTCTTTATTTAATTAAGTTAGTAATAGAAAGAAAAAAAATCACTACTGATTTTTAAAAACTGATTAATAGCTTCTTTATTTTTATTAACTTGCATATTTAAATCTGCTATTAAATTTACTTTAAATAATGGCAATTTTTTTTGTATAAAATTCCATTAAGGAGGAAATCAGAAAGGGGCACAAAATACTTTAAATTTTTATGAACAATGCAATTCAAATCCTTGCATACGTCAAAACCATTTTTCTTTCATCCTTTGCAGCACAACTGGTCATTTTATTGTTTGTCACCTATTACAAAGTAACTTTCCATTATAAAATAATTAATAATATGATTAAACATATGAACTAATTTTTCTTTCAATTTTTTAAATCTTCAGTTTTATTATTTTCATTAAGTATTAATTAAATCTCAAAATTTTTACTCACTCAATTTAGCTTTCTTACTTCTCTTACACTTTTATTAATATATCTATATCTTTACTACTATTTAAAAAAAGTGCTCTATCATTAATAAAAAAAGAACTACCATATTATGTATTCCTCTGATTTCCATTTACTATTATCCTCACACCTGTTCCCAATCTTTCTATCTCAATCTCAATTGATCACATATTGAACATCCATTGATTCCATAATTTCCAATTAGTATTTATCATAATTAACTCATGAAGTTAAAAGATTCTTAATCACTCTGAAATATTTAATTTTATTCCCATGTTCCCAAAATTTCTCCACCTATGCTATAATCATTTTTATATCTGAAAATGCAACAAGTAATTATTTATATTTCTACAGAATATTTCAATCAAATGAATAACAGTGAATAAATTATTCCTTATTGTTTCTTTCAAAAGTCCATTCTGAATCTTATTCAAGATTTAATATGCATCTTTCCAAATACTAACTGAATATATCTATTAATATAAATATAAATATTTTATAAATAAAAGAAATTAATGCTACTAATTTATGGCTAGTTAGCAACAATGTGTAACTTTAATAAAGCTTTCTTTTAAACCCATCCCATACCTAGTATTATTTCAGTTGACATAACATCTAGTTCTTTGCTTTTCCTTTTTAAAATCTATATTCTATTTTATTCAAGTCTGAATTCATCACTATATCCACCTTCTCATGAATTAATTATCTAATGAGTCACATTCACTAATTACTTTATATTACTCAAAATTTTTATTAATTTTTTTTTTATTGATTCAAGATTTTTGAATACTTTTCCCATATACTTCTTGTTCTAATAATCTATTTTCTTTGAATTTAAAAATTTAACAGACTTTTTTTTTTATTTTCTCTTTTTCACGTATTTTTTGAATTTTTATGACTCTGTTTCTTACACTATTATTTTTATTATTATTTATCTCTTCATATCATAATTTTTTCTTGTTGTTTCTTTTTTATTTAAATAGTTATTTCATCTAACTTTTGTATCCTCTTTTCTCATTTTTTTTGCAGCAGTTTTTCCATACTCCTGCCATAGCCTTTTCATTTTTTAAATACTTTCTAAAGCATTTTTATTCCATTGGTTAATCATCAATTCTAAATGCACTCATTTGTAACCTCTTTCACAATGTCACAAACATTTTAAATTCACTATCTTTTATATTTCTTTTTTTAATTTCAATTTAGATTAATCTTTTGTTTATCATTTATTCTTATCAAACTTTCTATAGAGTTCTGCATTTAACTTTTCAGACACCCCAGATACACCAACATAAAATCATGATTAGTTACATCACATCATCTTTGTTAAATATTTTAATTTTTATATTTAGTATATTCTTTAACTGCCATTGGTATTATTAAAAATCTGATGATGGAATGCTCAAAGCTCTTGTTAATGCCAGTATTGTTGTCATATTCATGTTCATGAAGTCACTCTGACTCCTCACATATAGGACCTTAATGTATCCATTTAAATACACAGAAAGATGGACATAAGTCAGGCTGAATCTGTAATATTTTAAATAGAAATATATTATATATACTGAACTTTAGATGTAATTAGAGGGGATTTGAACCCAGACTTTTAAACTCCCTTGAGCTATCCATTCCACCTTATATAACTAATACACATGACCACATTCATGTAAAAAAAGATAAATAATCCCCAATATCTATATATTGTGCTGAACCAGCACTCATCAGTTGGTCCAGATCATCATCTCCCATCCACATATACAATCAGTTTATATTAAGGTAGCAAATCTTCACACTTTAATGGAGAGGAATTCTGTATTCAAATTTCCTCTAACTACATCTAAAGTTCAGTATATATAATATACTTATATTTAAAATATTACAGCATCAGTCTAAATTCTGCCAATTCCTATTCTGTTATTTAAATGGACATATTAAGGTCTTATATATGAGGACTCAGAGTAACTTAAAGTCAACATGGGTATGACAAAACATTGGCATCAACAAGGGTTTTGTGCATTCCGTCATATAGATGGCTGAAGAGTTGAAGGGTAGAGAAGATTGAAGCCTACCCATTAACATTTAAATTGAACTTTGATTTTATATATATGTGAGAAATGATGATCTGGATCAACTGAGGAGTGCTGGTTCAACACTAAATATGTATAGTGAAGATAATTTATCTTTTTTATCATGTATGTGGTCATGCGTATTGGTTATATAAGATAGAATGGATAGCTAAAGAGTCCCTGAATGTCTGTGTTCAACTCCCTTCTGATTATATCTAAAATTCAGTATATATAATATACTTACATTTAAGTTATGTAATAATTTTTTTCATTATCTTTAATAAAACATTAAAACTTCTTTTTTTTGAGAGGGGGATGCCAGTTACTGTTTTGCATAAAAGTGTTGATGACTCTTCATCTGGTCCTGGTGTTAAGTATTTAAAATAGTTAAATGTCATAAGTGCTATACAAATTTATGAACATGAAAGAATACTTAAATAAATTTCTGCTTGCTAAGATATTTTGATGAGATAAAAACAATCTTTCCATTAAATTTATTGTTTTAAAGATTTAAAAAAAAAAATCACATAATTTTGCTTGGCTGTACAAATATAAAGTAATTTTTAATATAAAATCATAAAATTTTGAAAACTATTGATCAAAAAAATACACCTTTAGTGATATTAAAGAAATTAATTCATATTATAAGTTTGTTTCAGTTTGTATGTAAAATTATTTCTGCAAAGATTATTTTCAAAGAAAATGATCAATTTTCTAAGTATGCTTTCAAATTTGAAGGTATCAATGATAAAATTATATATGTATACATGTAAAATAAATACTTTTTAATAACTTTTATTATTATCATTATTATTATTATTATTATTTTAAAGTAAAATGTTAACTTTTATGTTTTAATGATTATTTTTGTTTTAAAAAAATATAGTATTAAAACTGTTACATTAGTTAAATTGATATATAAATTTAAGTAATGTAGTTTTATTGTATTATAATCTCAGTTAAACATTATTACCTTTTGGTTCTTATTCAGCAAAATAATTTCTGAAACTAATCATCCATGATGAATGAATAGGAAGAAAGACAGCAGATACAATTTAATCCAATATATAAAATAATAACAAAGTTACTTAATTTTTAATGATGTTTTTATTATTATTATTATTACTTTTTTGTTTGTTATTTTCTTTTATTATTATGTTATACACATTATATTTATTCCTTTTATTTATTTTTTAATGTGAAAACTGATATACCTGTAAAAATAAAAAGATAAGAAATCATAGTAATAAAACATGTAGTTAATAATGAAACTATGATTACACAAGCACATAAACTCATCATCACAGTATGTGGAAAGAGATGCTGATCGCATCAGGAATACATTATGACCAGGATCCTTATTAAAGTTCAAGAAGACAGTAAAATTTAAAACAGAGAGAAGACAGAAAAAGCTGTTTGTATCAGAATTAATACTTAGCCTTTAATGTTATAACATCTTATCTTACAAAGTTTACATTGGTTTCATTAAAAGGTTTGCCCAAAGACTTACAATATTTTCACAGACAAGTTCAATGTAGGCAATCATCTACTTACAAAAACTTGGTAAGCATTGGTGGCCGAGTGGTCAGCACAGCTGCCTTACAAGATGTTGTCCTGGGTTCACTTCCCAGCCAATGCTATGACACATGAGAAAAAAAAAACTTGGTAAATATAATGCAAAAATAATAATAATAAATGATTTGCAAATCAACTTTCTTCAGTTCTTGTTTATCTCATGCTGTGAAGTGCATAATAGCTACTGATAAATATATACCTTTAGGGAAAATATGACTTATGTGAAATTTGACAAACTTAGAATATTTCATTATTTAGTATGTGGGAGTAGATTTTTTAGATAGTTTAACTATTAAAAAATATGAAAGAATCTGTAAAGATTCATGCCAGGAAATAGATTCACAAATGGTCTTATTAAGTTCTTCAATTCTGTTATTATATGCATAAATGTGACAAACATTAGCTATGTGTGCCATGGTTAGTATTTAACCACATTTTTAGAGATTATGGATTAACCAGAATCTATTAATGAGATTAGTAAAATCAAATCCAAATGGTTTTGTGGTTGGATGTAGAAAAATACATTTGTATGGAAATCTCATAAGAAGTTCATTTTTTCCTTCATTTAGTAAAGAGAACATTGCCAATACTATCACAAATTGTGGAACATTTACATTTTTTTCATTAAGAAATTCATAATACAGGTTATTGCTGCATTTTTGTTCATTGCAAAAAAAAATAAATAAACAAAAAACATTTACTTAAATTACTACAAGTATTAATTTAAAAATAATTACTTCAACTTTTTATAAATGAATTCATTTTCTTATATTAAATAAATACTCCTTAGGGTTTAGTCGCACTTAAACTTGAAAAACTGCTTAAGAGATTAAGAGAATTTAGATTGATGATGATAATTTAAACAGAATCAAAACATATATGTCTGTTTTATGAAAGCTGTTAGAAAAAATCTTTTTTTAGCGACTAATTAGTCCTAATATGTATACATATTGTTCAAAGATAGTTTACAAAGCGATAAAACAACCAAGTGCTAATGAGAATTGATCATTCTTTAATGATAACTAATTAATAACACTTACCTTACTTATCTCAACTTCTCATTTTTGAATATACTAAATGAATGTTAGTAATAAGCTTTATTATTTACAATTACAGTATAAAATTGTTGTAGTTTAGTGCTTGCTTAATATAAAATAAGAAATTCGTAACAAAAATTGCATAAAAACAAATCGTAGACCAATAAATGGAATATATATATATTAGACGATTTAATAATTAAAGCAAAAAAAAGAAAAGAAAAGAAATTATTATGATTTTTTAAAAAATCAGACTTTAAATCTAGGCAATCATAAATAACAGTAATTTTAATAAAGGTCAAAATGTTTATAAAATTACACGCATCAATGCTTTCCCTTCTACTTTCCTTTTATAAGAGAGCGGAGAAAGGAAAGGAAGAAAAAAATTAATCAAAACCATTATTAAATTTTTAATGAAGGAAAAATTCTCATAAGTTTCATATGAGAGAAATTCAAAATGAGGAAAGTCCATTTTATAATAATAACCCTTTATTTTAAATTATACAAAATGCTTTCAAAATACTGTTATTAATATCTTATATGAACCAAATGTTTTTCTTTATTTATATATTTACATAATTTCATTGATGATCCAATCTCTTTTAAAAACCATTTCTTTCAATTTCTATGATAATTTACATTACAAATAATATCATCAGCAGTTTACTCAAGATATCTTTTAAAGGAAAATGATGTCTAAAAGAGTTCATTATAAAGTTAATAGTATATAAATAACTTCCTTTTATAAAATGATAGAATAATAACAATAATTGATGTGAATATATATGTACAAAAAAAAATTAAAATAGCAAAAACTTTATTAAGTAGAAATATATATATGCTAATTGGTCAGTGATTTAAATGATGAACTTGAAAAAAATAAAATATTTGGACACAGTTTCAGTATTTGTGCTGGGTTAATATAGGAAAAAAAATCTAAATAAATAAAAATCATATTAAAACTTTCTTAAATGCATATATTTTAAAATATAGTGAAATATATGAGGATGACTTCCAAGTTTATAAGAACTTAACTAAAGATAAAAATTTGATCTACTTTTTTTTTTTTGCAAACAAATTTTGTTTATATATTTTGCATAAAATTTTAATCAAGAGAAACAAATCCCATGTCTCTACCAGATTATTTACTTTTTCTTTTTTATTATGTAACATCAAATTTACCATCTATCAATGCACAAACTTCAATTCATCTGACATACAGAAGGTAATTTATCTTATTTTCCCTGACTAATATCAACATAAACAAAAGTTTTATTGACTTTCTATCAGCTTCAATACTTCAATATCTTTCTTTTTGTTGGAAATGTTCCCACTTCTTTCAACAATTAACTACAAATAGAAAATACATATCACATTCCAAAAACCTTTCACAAAAAATGAAAAGTGCTTGATTACTTCATTGTACCTATTGTTTCATTAACCAAATCACAGAGTCCAAAGAACATTCTCACACTGAAAGAGGATGAATTTCACCTCTGAATTCCAAATCTCAGTGATAAAAGTGAAAGCCAAAAACTGCTGACAGATATTTAAACACACTATTATCAGGGGTAACCATTGACTACTCAATTTTACTATAGATAGCACTAAAGTGGACAGCTGCTCTAGAATTATTATATTAACATTCCAGTACTTATGTATTAGACCTGATACATCTTTTCACATTTGTATCAATCCACTGACAACTTTCTAATCTTGGATCTGATCAAATGACATGTACACTGGAACTTATACAGTTATCGGCAGTCTGAATACGTACGTAAAAAGAAGTAGCAGCTCTAATATGTGACATTAATTGTACTAGACTAAATCTGAAAAAAGTACATTTTTAACAATACTAAAAATATAAATTTCACACAAAAAATATTAAATATGACAGGGCATTATGAAATTTCCAAATGTTACTTTAAATAAAGATATTTAAGCCTGTCATGAAATTACAAAACAATCATTAAAGCAAAATTAGCAAAAAACAACAACAAAAAATAATAAAACTAAAGTATTACTACATCTATATCTAAAATATTATTATGTCTAAATATTATATTAAAATATTACGTATATATCTAGCATGAAATTACAAAATGCTTAAAATGAAAACATACTCACCATGTAATATATAACAGGAATTGTCATGATAATGAAACAATTATCTGTTCTACTTTATTTTAAGTGGATAAAATTTTGTTCCAAAATGGAGGCTTAAGGTAAATTTTTTTTTTCAAAATGGAAATTTACTTATCATATGATTCACATGAAAATAGTTGGTGACCAGCAACTCATAATTCAGCAGTTTTATAGGCTTTCTAGCAGTCTAAATAAATTGTCATTTCCTCTTTCACATTTTGTTTGATGGCTTCCACATGAGTTGCTGCTGTTCTATCATGAATTCCCATGATGAAATACTTATCAATCTCTCTGAACAAGCCAGAAAACATCCACTGTTCCAAAAGAATTTGTCCGGCTAGGTTTTTTTTCTTTTTGTGCAAAAGGCTCTTGTCAATTTCAATAATTTTGTTAGGCCTCCAATTTTACATTTTTCTTTGCTAAACTAAACTCCATCCCTCCTCCCCATTCTACGGATGTCAATTTGTGAGCCCAGCTGTAAATAAATTGAATCACCATCAAAAATGGAATTCTGAAACCCTCCAATAATGTTCCCTTATGAAAGTCTAATTTTATTATTATATCCTTGAACATTACTATGTCATTGCTTGTCTGAAGTGTGTATGTACTTGACTGCATTGATGTCAGTAGTGGGTAAATTCCAAATGTTCCATCATTTTGTATTGTTTTTAAAAAAATAGTATTAATTAGAAAATGGAAAAATAAATTGACACTGATGCAAAAAGAAAAGAACTTGTCCAAACAAAATTATTGTACAAGATCAGATGAGATCATAGGGTTTATTTGAGAGGATCGCAAACTTAGACATTTATCATGAATGTGAAAAGATAAAGCATAGCACCTACATTGCAGGTCTAATATATAAGTATCAACATTCCTAGACAGATGTTATAGTAGCTTATCATTAATAAAAAATAGAGGATATTTGAAACAATTTTAAATATTAAAACAGGCAAACCTCTCCATACAGTAGTGCCACTCAGTGCAAACCAGAGTAATCAATGGATGCCAGAAGGTTTGTGCATAAAATCCCTATCTAGTGCCTACTCATCCAATATCGCCAGACTCTGGCTTGCACTGAGTGGCACAACTGTATGGAGAGTTTTGCCTGCTTTAACAGCTTGAGCAAACATAAGAAATAGTGATCATGTGATGTTTAGTAGTTTAACTTGTAATTACTAAAATTTTAAATTAGAGATTTGTCATTTATAAATAGTATAGAGTCATGATTTCTCTAAATAATAAGAACGGTGTGAATTTCACCATTTATTCTTTTTTCAAGTATTATTTTCATTTATATGGGTTCTCAACAAGTTAAAGTAGTAGTAATATGATAAGGACTGAAGATCATTGGTTGAAGCTCAATTCACAACTATTGGCACTGAATTATCTCATTCATTTGAATTTATAATTTTCTTTTAAGTTCAAATTTTAATATTATTGTTAAATAAAATTAAAACTGATACCTGTTATAATCATTAAAACTAAACTTGGTTTAAAAAGAATATTTACAACATTGATTTTATTGCAAACAGTATTAAAACACTTGTTTTGATTTTTCTGTTTCTACTAAACAAAAAAAAAAACATATATTGAGATATTCTGTTAATCTAAACGTTAATGATATTTTTTTGAAATAAAATATCAATAAGCTTTTCACTTTTTTCAATATCTGCTTTGAGAATAGTAGTCCATTTTATTAATTCCAGAACTATCTAGGGTAATTTAGATTAACCAAATGATGTTAGAGATAAATTTTTTTTTTGGATAATTGGCCATCATTATTTAAGGCCATTAGATAAAAACTAGTCTAGAAATTTAGAAGTGATATTTCTTTCTAGTATTTAATGATTACTCAATTTTACAATAGATACAGTAATATAAATGCAATTATTACTTTCTAAATAAATAATCCATGAAAACAAGATTGAAATAAACAACTATTAATAACTATATTATACTATTTATTGAATCATCTCCATTGAGACATTCTCAAGATATTATACTATACCAGGGATAGCAAACTTTTAGACATTGGCGGGTTACTTTTTTGGTGAAAGTGTACCAGAGGGCAACTATGTTTTTTTCAGGATTTCAAACTGGAAGCCAGAAAAATGTTATTTTTGCTGGAATGGAAAAAAAAAGAATGGTTCAAAGTCCTGTTTTTTTTTTTAGAATTTATAGGGGCTTTTTAGGTACTCACAAATATTGGTGACATTTTTACAAGATACAAACTGATGAATTTTTTTTCTATTAAGATACAAACAGTCAAAGACATTTTATTATAAGTACCATTAAATTACCTCAGCTTTCTCTAGTATTACAATTTGTCTATGTTACTTTATAAAATATTTATTAAATTACAATTATTAAATTACCTATAAATAATTATTTTTTAGAGCTGGTCCTGAATTTAAAAAAAAAACATTCAAGAAAAAAAAAGAAAATTGTTTTAGAATTGTATTAAAATGAATTAGATGCAATTTAAAAAAAAAAAAGAACAAATGAATTAGATGCAATTTTAAAAAAAGAACAAAGTAAAAATAATAATAATTATTTTATTTTGAGGACACATTGCATTGCATAGTTTCAGAAAGCTTGTCAAAATTTGTCTCATGTGAATGTAAACTAATTCTTAAACATGATTCCAAATATAGATCTGATAATTGTGACATATGTTTAGTTTTTATCATATACATGCAGGAAAATGTTGAATTGCACAAATATTTTGAACCAAACAATGCATTGAAATATGCAGCAACTCTTCAAATATTTGGATAATTATCCCTGCTTATTAATGTTCAGAAGCTCTCATTTGAAGCCATTGATTTTAAATATATTTTTTCTTTTAGGCCTGCTAAATTTGTACGTACAAATTCATTTAATTTCATAGTGATATCTTCAATTTTCAAATTCCAAGTATTGACCCTTCAAATTACTTTATGAGGAATATTATATTTTCAATATATTTGTTGTAGATTTGATTCTTTCTATCTTTAGACTCTTCAATCATATTTTTGAAATGTTTTAATTCATATTGCTTCAATTGCATTATAAGCATACTTAATTTTTCTTTGAATGACTTCAAAGGCTTATCATAACTATTATTGTTTCATCTTTTCCTTGTAGTTCTACATTTAAGTTATTTAATTTTGATGTAATATCACAGAAAAATGCAAGATCAAGAAGCCTTTCTTTGTCATTCAGTTGTGGATATGAATCACTTTTAGTTTCCATAAATGATCTTATTTGGAGTAGAAGTTCTCTGAATCTGATTAAAAATTTTGCTTGACTTTTCTTATGTCATCATGTAATAATTCACTATGTTCACTCTCACACTCCTTTAGCAAATCCCGGAATTGACAACATAACAAGCATTTTGATTTTATTTTGTTATCAATTTTGAAGGCAATACTCATAATATGATTAAATTTAAATACTTTTGAACACAAAGCATGCTGATGTATAATACAATAATAGTCTATAAAACTAGATATATCAGTATCATTTTTACACAGAGTAACAAAATCACATTTACTGCCAATCATTGCAGGAGTTCCATCAATAGTCATTGATACTAATTTGTGAATTGGAAAATTCATTTGTACAATGTAATTCTTCAATAAATCATAGATATTTTGACTTCTTGTCCTTCTTTGAATTGGAATAATTGTTAATAATTCTTCTATGGCTGACATATCAAAAACCATGCAAATAAAAAGGCATAATTGTGCAGTATTTACATAATCAGTAGATTCGTCAGACTGTAGTGATAAAAAGTTGCAATTATCAATGTTTTTATGTAAAATCTCTTTTAAGATTTTGACTAGTTTCTTTTGTCCTACACATAATTGTGTTTTGTGTTAATGACATATTATTGATAGAAGTCACTATTTCAGATTTATTCTTAAAATTTTCAAATAATACTTCACCAGCTTTGATGAAGGCTTCTTTCCATATTTGTCCATCTTGAAAGAGCCTATTCTGTTTAATTAAAGTTTCAGCAACTTTAAATGATGCAATTGTAGCAGTTTTTGAGTTGTATTGTATTTGACAAATTTTTTTTTGATATGTAGTGAGTTGTGTCTTTAACTGTTATTCTTTAGCTTTTCTTAATGCAGGGCCTTGTGGATAACCATCCTCATAATTTTTATGAACAGTGCAAAAATGTCTTTCAACATTGGCTCTCTTCGGCAAAGCCACATGTACACTGCAAATAATACATACACATTTGTTTTTCATCATAATAAAATAATAATCTTCCTATTCTTTATGATAGTAATAAATTGTTTTTTTCACACTTGTACTTGGTTTATTTATTGTAATCCGGTTGTGTATTCACTTGCCAACAAATAACAAAAAAATAATAATATAAGCCTAAAGAAAATTATCACTAGTAAAGATGAAAAAATATTTATTATCTTTTAAACACACAAAACATGATCAATAAGTCTTTGATTCTAATTACTATTTTCCATAAATATTAATATTTAACGGTGATAATAGACTAACATCAGTCATCACTACTCTTAGGGTTGAGTTAAAATAACTACAGGTTATTTATAATCACAATCTTTTTCTGCACAATCACATCAGAGTTATACAAATAAAAAGAACGTGTGATCTGTTTTTGCCCTATCTGGCTATTGGTACATACAGAGGCATAGTCTCTGGAAACAACAGCCTTGTGGCAGAAATTCTTTATAACTTTCCAGACAACTTTCACTCTGGATCTTTTTTCAAAAGTCCAATATATGCAACAGCATTCATGAAAAGTAAAAAAGCACTCGGCTCTTTTTTGTGCACACTATTTATATCTATCATTGTTTCATATCCAGTATTAATATTATAATTGATGATCACTATTTTTTTTCAGGCTATTCCATGATGGAATTAAGTCTTTTATCAAACTTATACATTAAGCTTTCATTATATTCATGCACATTCCTTTAACCGAAATTAGTCTTTTCGATATTAATTGTACTAAAAATTCTTCTTTACTCTTTTGGTTAATTAGTTTTAAAAATAACTTTCTGTTCTAATTAAATAATGCTATTCTTTTTTGTACATTATCATTGCCATTTTATTTTACTCTTCAGTAATCTTTTTTCATTGCTCTTTCCTTAAAATACCTTTTTCTATATTTAACTTTCTTTCTGTTATCTTTTTTCTGGAGTAATTAAACATGGTTTTATAACTTATACAAAATTAAAGTTAATCAATCAATATTTTTACCAAAACATAATAAATCCTGAATTTATTTTTGGTTTTTTGATTTTTATAAACTTTTTGTTTTTATATTTTTTGATTCACTTGTATAAGTAAATACAGGTAAGGAAATCCCATTCCTTGCACCAAAAATTTGCTAACAGTGTTCACAATAATTAGACATAAAGTTCATTTCTTGCTTTGATACCTATTTTCTTTCATAGATAGGAAAAATTCTTGTTTTCTTTTTCAATCTCCTTGGAGACTATTTGCTAGCTAGATGAAGTGTTTTAAAAAATTGACAATTTCTTGTTTTAAAATCAGTTCATTAAAATTCTTGTTTCTTCAGGACATGCTATTTTCATTTCTCCTTAGGAAAATGCAAATAAATATTGCTAAGAATTTTAGCTCTAGTGTTACACAAAAATAATTTAATTCTTTCCAGTTTCTTCCAAACTAGATTTTTGAGATGGACAATAACAACATGTGTTATTTTAAATTTAATACATTTTCAAGTGAAAATAATTTTGAATTTTTATTTTTTTATATTCAAATCAGCTCTGAATTTATTACTATAATTTGTCAATGTTCACATCAACTTCGCAGTCAACTTCCAGAGTCCTTGTGGTTGATTACAGTCAACATCTTGGCCATCCCTGTACTATACCATTCAAATAACCAATTAACTATATCTACTCTATCTACTTGACATTATTCACATTAAATTTCACTTTTTTTAAACATATACTTATATATTATAATCAAATAAATAAATAAATTAACATATTTTACATCTTACATATATATACAATTTACAATATTCATTTAATACATTGTACAGGCTTAAACCTGCATTTATATATGTAATATTTGCTGGGTTCGAACTCAGACTTTCACATGACCCACCACTCTCAGTGCCATATCATATTGCTGACCCACCTGATCACACACATGTTGAAAAGATAAATAATCACCAATATGGTATTTCATGCTAAACCAGCAATCATCAGTTGGTCCAGATTACTATCCTCACACACACATATATATAATCAGTACTCAGCTTTATATTAAGATAGCCAATCTTTATACTTTAATGGACAGGCTTCAAACTATTCCAACTCACAACTCTTTAGCCTTCCATTTCATTGAAAATCTGATGATGGAATGTTCAAAGCCCTTGATAGTGCCAAGGTTGTCATCCTACCCATGTTGACATATTAGTCATTCTGACCCCTCATGTACAGGAGAAAAATCCATTTATACATACAAGGGATGGGCAGACCTTTTACACACTATTTATATAAATTAATACATTGTACAGGCTTAAACCTGCATTTTGCGGGGTTTGAGCTCAGACTTTCACACGACCCACCATTCTCAGTGCCATCTCATATTGCTGACCCACCTGATCACACACATGTTGAAAAGATAAATAATCACCAATATATGTATTTCATGCTAAATTCATTTAAATAAATTAAAATAAAAAATTTTATACCTATAGTTCAAAAAAATTTTTTTTTACGAATTTTTTCAAAAATAATAATTAAATACATATTTATATCTTTTTAAAATGTTATTTACATATTTACAATCATTTTCTACATTATCCAACTATTTAAGCCCATTTTCCTCCTAATTTTGCTGGTTCTTTTACTATATTTACACATATGTCTAAGTTTTCTTGAATGCACAATGTTTTATAATGTATATATATGTGCTGCACACAGATGATGAAGCTAATATATATAATCAAAAGCAAATATAAAATACTATTTTAGCTAACCGCTTTCGTGATACTTCTTGCTCTCATATTCATAGCTACTATTTTGTTAGAAACTGCTTTTGATTATATATATTAGCTTCATTATCTGTGTGTGCAGCACATTTATATAGTATTTTACAATTTCATGTTTCATAATATATTCTCTTACAGTAATCCTTCACATACTTTATAACATATTTTTTTCACATTTCATTTTATGCCCTGTATCCAAATAATGCAAATATTACAATTATTACAAATATACAGAGCTTAAAATGAAATGTGAAGAAAATATATGTTATAAAGTATGTGAAAGATTATGAAACATTGTACATTCAAGAAAACTTGGACAAATGTGTAAATATAGTAAAGGGTCTAACAAAATTAGGAGGAAAATTGGTTTTATTAAATAGTTGGAAAAAGAAAATGATTGTAAATATGTAAATAACATTTTTAAAAAATAAAAAATATGTATTTAATTATTATTATTTTTGAACAAAATTGGAAAATTTTTTTTTTTGAATTATAGGTATAAAATTTTTTTACTTTTAATTTATTTAAATGAATATTTAATTTAATACACTGTACATGCTTATACACATCTGCACATATATAATGTAATATATAAGAGTTCGAACTCAACCTTGGCACTAACATGGGCTTTGAACATTCCATCAACAGATTTTCAATGAAATGGATGGCTGAAAAGTTGTGGGTTGGAGTGGTTTGAAGCCTGTCCATTAAAGTATGAAGATTGGCTATCTTAATATAAAGCTGAGCACTGATTGTATATATGTGTGGAGATAGTAATCTGGACCAACTGATGATTGCTGGTTTAGCATGAAATACATATATTGGTGATTATTTATCTTTTCAACACGTGTGTGATCAGGTGGGTCAGCAATATGAGATGGCTTAGAGAGTTGAGGATTGTGTTAAATAAATATTGTAAATTGTATATATGTAAGATATAAAATATGTTAAATTTATTTAACTATAATATATAAGTATATGTTTAAAAAAAGTGCAATTTAATGTAAATAATGTTCCAGTAGACAGAGTAGATATAGTTAATTGGTTATTTGAATTGCATAGTATAATATCTTGAGAAGGTCTCAATGGAAATGAAAGCTGGTTTAATAAATAGTATAATATAATTATTAATAGTTGTTTATTTCAATCTTGTTTTGGTTGATTATTTATTTATGTATTTGTGACATTATGGATAAATAAATTGTATTGGATATTTGACCATTATATTAGTAAATAATCTCTTCCTCTTTGTTTCTTCTTGAGAAATGTCACAATTTCTACAATCACTTTCTTATTCTATCATCAATATTTCATTATTGATATTAAATGCCCCTATATCTAACAAAAAAAAGCTAAATAAAAGTTTTCATTCAAATTGCTTATCATTAATATTTTAAAACTTTTCTTCCTCTAAAATACAAAAAAGACATTTTTTATGATATGAAGAATCAAGTACAAAACAATCAAATTCTTTTATTAAAGTCAGTTTAAAAATTGCAGATATTATATACATTTTATTCATTTCCTCATCTTCACAAAGCCATTAACATGTTCTATAATTCTATTATTAATTAATACATTTCATCTCGAATTCAAGACTCTCTATTTACAATATATTGCCGCATGATCTGCGAATCTAATTTAATATATCCTCCTTATGATAATCGTATTTATATTATTTTCTGAACAGTGATCATTTATTAAGTTCTGTAGATAAATATTAAAAAACAGAAGACAGATATTTCTGTTTTATCACTGCATATGTTTCTTTTTTTTAAATATATATATATAAGCGCGTCATTTAATCTTAAAGACAGCTTTTGTTCCATAAATAAATTCAACAAAAAATTTCTAAATATATTGAATATATTAAATTTCCTCACAAATCAATTAAACCAAATAATTGTTGTCACTATTAGAATAAAAAAAATATCCAGATTTATTACAATAGACAATATATTAAATAATGCTTTTTTTCACACCAGATTATATATTTATAGAATATGTACTTTAAAATTTTTTTAAATTAAATAACCAGTTCAAAAAATATAATGAGATAAAAATATACTTTTCTTTTATAACTTAAGTAACAGAGAAAGATAGTACAAAAAAAAAAGGAGTGTGTGTGTGTGGTAGGGATAAAAAGAAAAGAGAAAAAAAAGAAGAAAAAAGACAAAAAAAGAGAAAGGAAGAAAAGAGAGAGAGGGAAGAAAGGCAAAAAAAAAAAGAGAAAAGAGAAAAAAGTGAGAGGAGAAAAAAAAAAGGGGGGGGGGGAATAGAATAAAATGATGTTTTACAGTTAATATATTAACTTTTAAATGACAACCCAGACTATTCGGAACCAGCTAAACATTAATTATTAATTGAAGAATGGCAAATATACTCAGTAAACCCTCAACAATCGAACATCAACCAAATCTGAATTCTTGACGATATTATACTTTTAAAAGTTGAACTTTACTAAAAAAAGATAATACAGTTAAAACATGCTATCAAACAGAGCAAATATCAGAATTATTGAATACCAGATGAAATATTTTTAAACAAAAGAAAATCATACACATTAAATTGATAGCCATCTCTAAATAATCATCTTTAATTTATGCAAAATATGTATATTTAATCCTCTTCCTCCTATGAAAAATAGTAAATTGCTTTAAGAAAGTAATAAGAAATAACTACGCAGTTATTTGATTGTCATACCTAGACAACTATTCAACAGCCTCTGGGTAGTGAAAAAAAATCGATATTACAAATTTGTAAGCATCAACAAATTAATAACTTTTTCGTTGTTTTATTATTATGATTTCCCCCCTCTCCATTAAAAAAAAAAACCTATAGAAATTTTTCATTATTATATGATAATTTTTATTTTGCTAGAAGCATAATAATCAATCCCCAATTAAAAACACTGAGACAACATACTGCGTTACCGATTAATTTTATTTTATAGTTTGAACAAAAAGTATTTGTTGAATAAGTAGAAGTCACACCTGTGTAAAGAAAATGCTTCTTTTTAAAAAATATGTTGATAAAAGTTGTCGGGCTTTCTTTTATTTTTAAATTAATTTATGTTAATGGTAAAAATAAGTGTATAATATCTATCCACAATGTGTGCATATATGGAGAAACGGGAGGTGATGCATAAGTAGGTATATAATTTAATATTTTATTGAATAACAAAACAATATTAGCATATAAGGAATTATACTTGTTTTATTATTCAATAAAACTGTATACCTACTTATGCACCATCCCCTATATGTTATTTATAAAAATATACATATATAAGAAACTATCTTCCAAATCAAATTTTATATTCAACTTCATATCGCACTGACAGCGTCATTAATTTCTTAATAATATTCAAATTACAATACATATAACATTTTTTGTTAAAAATTAAATCAGTGTTAAAATAGATAAAAAAATGGTAATGGTATAATTTCTTAATTAAGTTGATTCGCTTTATATAATTAAAAATCTTCCTTTATTGCTTACGTTTCATCCATTTATCATGACGTTTTAAACAGTTTAAACAAATCAAAATATTATTGCAAAATGTATTATAATATGTCTAAAAAAGAGGGGGACAAAAACCAAAGATATTACCAATATCAATAAAATACAAAGGACTTGTTTTTATTTTCAAAATCTGAATAAAAGCTCTCACAAGCACTATCAGATAATTTTAGAAAACAATTTTATTTCTTCCCATAAGAATTGGCAAAAACACCATCACGATTTTAACTGATATAAAAACGACAACAAAAACATTTTGAACATATTCTTATCCCAGCATAATAATCAAGCTTTAACATTAGTAAAATTAAAAAAAAAAAGATTTTTCCATTATGGTTAAAATTGAATATATTGATAAATTAAAATTCTAATTTATTCTTAATAGTTTTTGGTAACTATGAAAAGTATTGGCATGTGTAGTAAATGAAAAATAAAAAAAATTATTAATCAATATTCCAGTTATTCTTCAGATTTTTTTTGCTATCTTATTAACTTATAAACAAAACTTTTCTTTAATATATTTCAATAAGTAAGCATTGCTTGAAAGATAACTAAATGACCATGAATTTCATTGCTGAAAAATATGGTTTATTAATACTGAATTAAATCTTAATTCAAATTTTGTGTAAAAATTAAAATTATTAAAGCTGATAAAGAAGATGAAGTTTTTACTAAGGATGTGATACAATTATTTTTAAATAATTTCCATATTTTTAATGATTAGTAGATCAAGATTTTACAAAATGTTTTATATTCATCAAATGGACATTTCTTTATAAATTATAATGAATTTTTAAATGTTAATTGTCATTTTCATCTAAAACCGGTAATTTTAACATTATCGTAGTGAATTTATGCTCATTTTAAAGCTTAAAATATATTGTAAGATGCTCATCATTCTAGAATTATTTTACAAGTAAAAAATCAATAATATTTAAATTTAAAGTTTTAACAATGAGAAAGGGTCGACTTTCAAAGATGCTGATTGGTTGTTTCTCATTTTGAAGAAAAGGGAGCGCGTGTCAATAATTTTCATGGCTGCAAGTTCTTTGTTTCTATTTTCAAAATGAAAAAAAATGTTTTAGATTATTTTTTTTACATATTATAAATTATTTTGATAAAATATGCTGAAAATATAATTATTTTAAAAAATGATTAAAATTTTGAAAAAGAAATCAATGAACATTTTCTAACAGGTTGCAAAGATTCTTTTTAGATTCACCACTATAGAATATTTGTATAATTATAAATAGAAATTTATTTTTGAAAAAATTTTCGTTCACTTTCGTAATCTGATAAATTATTAATTTGCTTTTTACAAATGAAACTAAAACAAATCTAATATTAAAAGACAAATAACTTTAATTCACTTAGCCAATAGGTATTTCAAACAAGGAAAAGGTTAAATGTTAAAAAAAAGGTTGGGCAAAAGACTACCTTCTAAGTAGAATAATTCTGGAGTTTTCAATTGACATAAGAAAACAAGATTACAATAGAATGTACATTTATTTAAAAGAATTTCTAAGGTATTAAATGCATATTGTAATGATCATATTTGTACATTTACACAACAAAATCCAAAGTTTTGGCAAATTATCCCAAAGCTGATCTAGATGAGGGGTTGAGACCTCAATTCAGATTGTACCTCAGTTCCTTCACCAACATTCCATGATTTACTACACTATGGATAACAGATATGAGGTTACCCTTGGTCACCTTTAGTTCATCCACAGTAGCAAAGAGTGGAGTATGAGACTCAGGAAATTATGAATAAATTATCAATAAATTAATTAAACACACATACACATGGCTGACTAGATAATGCATATATTAGTAACAAATAAAATTGAAATAGATTTGGGATGAACTGTGAATAACACTCTAAAGACTCTTATAATTAAATATCTTTAATTACAAAAATATAAGTAATACAAAATAGAAGTGCATTGGGATTTTATACTCGCAGATGTTTTACAATGATGAGAGGATTCAGAACAAGGTCTCATCTTATGAAGCACTTTATAGTTTATTTCTAAAGTTTATTACAATTCTTATTATTATTATTTATGGTTTATAATTAAGCCTGAATTATGCTACACCATTCCTATGAGGTTTGCTAAGGGTTAAGTTTACAAAAATGACAATGATAAAATATAACTCATTTATTAAAATTACATATTGAGCAAAGATGTGCTCCTTATGGAGATCATTTAAGATTTAGTGTTTAGATGAATGCTGAACTGAAAATCAATATGGAGGGATGAACTGATGATTGTAGCATGGCATCTTAACCATAATACTAAGACTAAAATAAAATTGTGGTGCCAATGTATTGATACTCATGGGATTCAGTACCAAGTTCTCTGTGCCCTAAAACAAATGGCTTGCTACATTAATAAGGAACAATAAGTTCAGGGACTCAGATTGGTGACTCAAGTGTTCTGGCCTTAAACTCAGTAACATGTTTGGTGTTCTATTGAATTTTCTTAAAAACTGACATGAGACACAGTTTTCACAATAACTTCAGTTTTCATAATGTTAGAGCAAAAAATTTTCATTAATAGAAATTAGAAAAAGAAAGGAAAACAATAAGTCTAAGAGAAATAGTGATAATTATTTAAAAAATAAGTAAAAACAAAGAAATTTCAACATCTGACATAATTATTACTTTATTGTTTGTTTATAATTTCTAATTTATCATTAACTAAGTTTAAATGACATCTTCAATGATAATTTCTTTGTATTCCTCACTAAATTATCTTTCAAACCATATATAATATGTCTTACCTGAAATAATCCATAGCTTCACAATCTCCAAAAGTATTTGCATAAGAATTCTTCATTTTTATCTTTACCCCAAGTTACCAAATCTCAAAGTCATCTATAAGAAAAAGATTCATCCTAATAAAAGATACAAAACAAATCATTTCCAGAAGATAGATATGCATTTGTCATAATAGCAATTGGCTTCTTGTCTATCTATCCAAAACTAAAAATTGTAGGTTACTATCTGTATCACTGATAAAATGAGTTTCATCTCTTCATTTTATATTTTTTTGTGTACATCAGTGATGTTTATATTCTTTATGCACACCAATGATGCTATATTGTTATATTTATTGTCCCACAAAGATAAAATTTATTTGCATATAGCTCATTTTCTAGCTATAGACTTGAAAATAATGTTATGCAAGATGTGACAAAACTACTGACCTCACAGCATGAGTACCAAGACATAGGCAAGGAATCAGAATGATTCTTTGCCTGCATACAATTCCATATGGTATATGCATAACCATTATGGCTACTACTACACAAACATCATTTGAAATCTCTCTTTTATTGGTTTTAAGGGTTTATATTTTCACATGGTACTATGACCAATAAATTTTGTGAAAGCTGTATCAACTGCAACCTTTCTGTACATTTGAATATCAGATTTTAAAATTTACATTGCACTGCTCTATATATGTAAATCATTACTCACCATACAAACATAATAAATTATTAATATCAAAGACATAAAAAAGCTGTATCAACTGCAACCTTTCTGTACATTTGAATATCAGATTTTAAAATTTACATTGCACTGCTCTATATATGTAAATCATTACTCACCATACAAACATAATAAATTATTAATATCAAAGACATAAAATTACTGTACATATGAATAATAATTTATATACCATATAATAAAGAGCATAAATGATTTTAATATTATATTATTTATAATTTATATACTACACACACACACACACCAATATAAATGCAAATTAATAATTCATACAAATAAATTATATTAATAAATTTAAATTATTAAAAAAATTAAAAATATCTACTTATGATATACATATTCTGCGATTACATTCACATCCCATTATAGGCCTTGAATGCGAATGACAAGCATGTTTTTAATCCATTTTCGCTATGTAATCAGGTCAATTACAATTTTCTGCCTTTATTGCTTCATGTAAACTAGAAAATTGTCCAAAATAAAAAAAAATTAAATCTGCCTGTTTAAAAAAAAATTCATAAAAATTCAAATTTCTTCCGATTTCAATCAAAAAAATGGCATTAAACTAGAAAATTGACCAAAATAAAAAAAAATTAAATGTGCCTGTTTAAAAAAAAAATTCATAAAAATTCAAATTTCTTCCGATTTCAATCAAAAAAATGGCATTAAAAAGCTACTTTAAAAATAGATCAAATTCCCATATTTCTGTTGATGTCATGCTTATAGTTTTTACATAATTCAAAGAAGAAAACAAACTTTTCAACCAATCCTGTAAGGCACGTGAACGCAAAGCGGTGGGAAATTCAATCCATTAATAGTGGACTCATCAGAGATATAGCAAGATGTTATGTGTTCAACATGCTTTATAAAGATACATTTGCCACACTTATACAAATAGTAATATGTATTCTTAATAATTAAATAAATGCGCATAAATTATATATATAGTTTCGGTCAGCATAATTATTTTATCCCAGTTTGTAAATTAGCATACATAAAACATGCTAAAAGGGTTAGTTAAAGTAATATAGCTTACAAGTTAAATATGATAGTTTATAATAATAAACTAAGGAGGAAAAAGCATATTTGGGCTTTAATTAATTTATTAATAATATGCTTTTATAATATCATTCTTGTGATTAAATAGCTAGATATAATTCATTATGCAAATCTTAATTATGATAAGCTAAAACATAGGAGCTTAACTAAAGATATATGTAGGTAATATAGGTATCAAACAGAAAAAGCATATTTGGGCTTTAATTAATTTATTAATAATATGCTTTTATAATATCATTCTTGTGATTAAATAGCTAGATATACTTCATTATGCAAATCTTAATTATGATAAGCTAAAACATAGGAGCTTAACTAAATATATATGTAGGTAATATAGGTATCAAAACAGAGATTTATGTGTGTGCTAAAAAGCAGCATAAATCTATTATATGAGAGCTTCTAATTGTCTCTCTAAATTATTAATATTACTAATCTCCACTTTGAATTATGGCATATCATAGATATCAATGAAATAAACAATATAGAATAAAATAGGCATGACTGCAGATTACGACAGTATCGATATAACTGAATACAGTTATAATGTTTAGAGAGTTATTAAATATTTAAAGTTACAATTATTCATTTCAATATAGGCAAAATTCTTACAGTGATTATAATTATCAAAGTTACATTAGAAGATTTGGTTGTCATCTGATCGTTCGTGTCAGCCGCCAGAGGCGCGATTTCTAGCTAAATTTCTAGAAATATGCCATTTCCGCGGCCGCACCCAAGCCTTTAAGCATTCTTTCTAAAAGAAATCCTAGAAAGATTGTTAACTCAGAGTTGAGTCTACTTTCTACGCTAAAAGGTAGAGTATTAACTCGGAAGTTAAGTCTCCTTTCTACGATAAAATCTAAAAAGAGTGTTAACTCGGCTTAGCGGCTAACGGTGTGGCTTTTTCCGATGCTAAAAGCAGAGGAAAATGCCATAGTTGTTTGTGTCACACACTATATCATAGTGCTGCATTATGTATTTGATGTAAAAATATCGTACTAGGGTGTTTATTTTGATCGTGTCAAAATTATTTAAATTTTCATCGGTACCTTGTTTTTTTTAAGACCAATCGATGTACTGTTACATTTTAACAGTATCGTGATTGTTCCTCATAAATTTGTATTTCTCCTAAATTTTCGATTAGGGTGGAATAGCATAAAAATTTAAAAATCATGCTTTGAGTCACGTTTTAGCGAAAAATTTTCCGAGACAAAAAGTACGGCTAATTCCCACAACAGAAAACTTTAAAAGATGGGAATTGCCAGATACAGGCCAGCGCTGGAATATTTCTACAGCAGAAAAAAAAAAAAAACATCCTGCTGCCGAAAGAAAAGATTGGATTGTGCGGCAAATATATGCAGATTTGAGGTCCGAAAACATCTGCCGACGGAAAGGTTCACTTCGTAAAGGCAAGCTTGTTTGAGGGATTCTAAATGACCTTCGTCAAATGTCAAAAATAAAAGAAGTAACTTCAATTTTTATTTAAACGTACATCCTTCTTCTCCCGATAATTGTTGGCGTCGGCAATCAAATGTAAAATAAAAGTAACTAAAATTTTTATTTAAACATAGCCCCAAAAAACCCTCTTCTCCCAATAATTGTTGTCATCGGCAATCAAACGGTCAAATAAAAGGAACGTCAATTATTCTTTAATCGTATAGAAAAAAACAAAAAAAACCCTCCCACTAATTGTCCTGGCCAATCAAATGTAAACCAATCGAAGTAAGACAGTAAATTATTAGTTAAACATAACCCAAATTACTATTCGAACGTACACCAAAAAAGACACTCTTGTCAATCAAAATTAAAGAAACCTAGACTATTATTGTCCCATTGTCAAATCGAATATTATTTGGGAAAACCCAAATAATTTATAAACGAAAAAAAAAAAAAAGAAAGTCAAATCGGTTTTCAATCAAATGGTAACCGATAAAAGTAACTTAAATTTTGATTTAAACATACACACAAACAAAAACAAAACTCTTTCTCCCAATAATTGTTGTCGCCAATCACCAAAAAACACCCACCCCTCTCACTAATTATTGTCAGCAATCAAATGTACACCACTACTAAAAGTAACGTAAACAACTATTCTTTAAACGGTTACACCCCTTCTCCCAATAATTGTTGTCTACAATCGTACACACAAAAAAACACCCTTCCCAGTAATTAGTGTCGGGAATCAAATGTAAACCGATCAAAGTAAGACCGCAACTTATTATTTAAACGTAACCCAAATTACTATTTGAATCTACACCAAAAAAACACCCACTCTTGTCAATAAAAATTAAACAAACAACAACTATTATCGTCCCATTGTCAAAAATATTTATTTGTAGAACCAAAACCATAATTTATAAATGAAAGGAAGTCCAATCGGTCGTCCATTAAATGTAAACTGATAAAAGTAAAGGTTTTAAATTTTATTTAAACATAAACACACGCGCGCAAAAAAAAAAACACTTCTCCCAATAATTGTTTTCGGCAATCAAATGTAAACCTATCAAAGTAACGTAAATTATTATTTAAAGATCCATCATAAAACCCCGTTCTCTCTTGAATTTTGTCAATCCAATTTTACAAAAATGGTAATATTATTTTTTTTAAAAAAAAACACAAATTACTATTTGAACACACACCAAAAAAGACCCTTTGGTAAAAAAAAAAAAAAAACTATTATTATCCCATCGTCAAAAATATTATTTGGGAAAAATAATTCAGAAACGAAAAAAAGTAAACTTTGTAAACAAACCAAAAAAAAAGTCAATATTAATAAAGAATCGCTATCCCGGGAACTATATATTAATGTGTTTTTCAGTTAGAAATCGCACCTCTGGCGGCTGACACGAAGGATCAGATGACAACCGAAGATTTATTATAGTTACAGTAAATTTAGATTACAGAGTACATTTATTAAAATTAGGCAAATTTATAAATTTATAAACATTCAACTTTATATTATAGCTTGCTGAAGAAATTATTAAAATAGTTTAATGAAAATTTATTTTATAGAGCATTGCTATGAATGCTCAGTATTTCTAGGAATATGAGGCAACCCACCTTGAAGGTGCTAAGCGTTTAATATTTTTGCCCTCTTTATAGCTTCGCTTTCAAGTGCTTCACACTTTTAATTTTATTTATAGTTCTGTAGGAAGAAATGTTACTGATCTTCTAGCTGAGTCATCCTTCATGGCATTTGGCACTGACATTCTTGGGTGGGCTGACATATCTCTGATGTCTTCTTGGCAGGCTGTTGGTATTGAACTCATTCCTTCCAATAGACTGATCTCCCCAAAAAAGATGGCAAAATTTAAGCCTTTTTGCCACTTGTTTCCATTGCTAAAACGGGCATAGCCCCCATCAGCAATACATTGCAAATTTAAGAGAGTGAACTTTTAGTGCTTAATTTTGGGGATTTTTATATTGACTCTTTGACCTCCCCCCCACAAAATCCATGAACTTGTTTACAATTTTTAGTTTTAAATTTTAACATAGTTTTGTTAACTTTAGAAAAGACAAAAGTAAAACCTAAGTTATTCATAAAATAGTGCAGCTTGACTGCCTTTCTTTTGTCTTAAAATTTATCTTAAACTGATTTTAAAAATTGGTTCTTGGTTCCCACACAAATTAAACCAGGTGTGTGTAGTAGGATAATTTCCAAGAAACAGGCGATCTTTTTAAAACATATTCAAGTTCTGTAAATACTCTGTTATAGATGTGATTTCATCACCTCTGGAATTGAAAATTTATATGCTATTAAAAGTAAATTGGTACTTAAATTTTATAATAATTTAAAGATAAAATAATTTAAATAGTGTTGCAATGCTTAGAAAATCTATTACATTTCAGCTTCATTCGCATATATATGTAGATGCTTTCTTACACATACAACAATGTTTACACAACTTACTTTTTATAATATAATTTATAACTATATATATGCATTATAACTATACACCTACAGACAGTAATATACTAGATGTATGCAAATATATAAATAAACGTACATATACATAAATATACCTGGTCTTGGATGGGTTTAAAACTAAGGATAAATACTACTATGAGACATAGTAAGAGAAACAAGATGTTAGAAAATAATATTGTTTCATATCCCCAAAGTCTGAATAAAAAGTGAAAAAAAAACACTTATAATTTTATATGCAATCATGAATTAAACTTTTAAACATATGTGCTTTAAATTTCTTCTTATGAATTTGCATCCATCACTATGGATTCAATATATCTAATGCATGAATAACACATTGAATAATATTAAGCTATTAATTACAAATTAAACTATTTTACACCCAAAACTTAGTCTACTATCAAAAGTTAATATATGAAATAGATAAATATAAAGTTATATAAGTATAAAACATAAACTATATACATATTACAATGGGGTAAGGGAAACAGATCCATAGACAATGTTATCCAGTTCAAGTAGCATCTGGGGTTTTTGGTGTGATCAACTTACCCTGCCTGGTGGGGTTTGGGTGAGCTGGCCAACACTGAACTACAGGTGCCCTTATTATTCTCAAAAGGTATACATGGCCCCTAAAATTTAACAGACACTTGTTTTGGTAGGAGCTCTTAACTTGGGTCTGGCTGTCAGACATTCTCCTGGAACCCAGAAAGTCGGCTGTCCCTGGCCATGATAGCTTGGCATCTAAGAACTTCTATTTAGCATACTTTCTCTGGGGGCCCTTTGGTAAATGGGGTATAATCAATTGTAAGAAATTCAGCCATTTCTTCTATGGTCTGTATTCAACACCCCACTATCTTCTGCTGTACTCAGGTCAGCATATTCTGCTATATGGCTCTAATTATCTTTGTTTCCATAAAAGGAAATGTGGTCAAAGATCTCAGATGAGCTACCTGTTGCATAAAAAACTGTCTCATCAATGTGTGAACCATACTTTTCATGGAGAATGGCATGGTAGATGCCATCCTATAGTTTCTTGCTCCAAAATGTTTTTATTAGGAATGCTGCATATTAATCAAAAGTAACAAGTTTCTCTGTATACCATTCCTACCATGAACTAGCATACCCTTGTAAGTAGTGAGTCATGAGTATGACCTGATCCACCGGAGCTACTCTCTGAAAGCAGAACAATTCCCTTAATCCCCCCATGTCCCCTTTGATTGTCTTCATCTGGATAAATTTGGCTAAGTACATCTGGATGTTTGAAGTTGGTTCCAACAGATGTCTGTTGCTGACTTTTCCCCAATACTCCCAAGATTGGTACATCCTCTGTTCAAAAGGGTTGCTTCTTTGCTACTCCTTTCCATGGGGCTCAATATGGTGAGCCTCATTGCTTCAGGTTTGTTTTCTTCTGAGTCCTTGGCCCCTTGTACCCAACTGCTTTCCCCCAAATGATCATTAATCCTGGGCATTGAATTTTCCCTGTAATCCACCCCTGCTAATTCTGATCACACTATAACTTCCCTACTGACTGCAGGTTTCCTCTCTGACTCAGACTTGCTTGGTAGCACCGGAAACAACCCTCAAGGCTTCCCTACCATCCCCTTCTACCTTGGCTAGTCTGTCATATAACTCTTCAGATCCTTAATCATTTCTGCACTACCTTGCCACTTTGGGTGATATTCTCTTTAACTTCATATAATTATTCTTGCATCTCTTCATATGACTTCTGCAAGTTCTTAATGGTGTCTTCTTGCTCCTTCTGACACCTTCATCCTTCTTCCAGACTGCTGTGGACCTGAGATATGGCTCCTTGGAAGGACATTTCTTCCTTGGCTAACTTATCTTAGGCAAATACCAATTTTCCTTTCAATGACTGTATGGTCTCACTGGTCTCCCTTTTATGGTCTCCCAAGAGTCTGAAAACTTAGCTTGTGCCTCCTCATAACCTTTTGGCAGTCTATTTTTAAGCCTTCCATTTTTTTCTAGAGCCTGGAGTTTATTTCCCATTTTCTTGTCTCTTTCTTCCCTTTTCTTTCTTTTTCCTTCTCTTCCCTTTTCCTTTCTTTCTCTTCCCTGTTCTGTTCCATCATTCTGACTATAATGGCAAATTTATCTTCCTCTTTCTCAGACCCCCACTCATATTATTTTAGACAGCTCTTTAGTGTAGTGAGGGATCTCCATGGGCTCACTTTCATGGTACACCTAGTGCTTACTTCCCCTTCTACCTCTCCATCTGTACTGCTTCTATCTCCAGCTATTTATCTCCCTGATCTGAGTTTACTTCTCTGACTTTCCCTCCTTGATCTCACTTACTTCCCCCACTATCTTCTCTTCTGTGCTACTATCCATTTGATTATATTTCTCTATATTTAAATCGATTTCTATTAAAAAGAATTGGTCTATGCTAATCTTAAAATGGCAAATTTGCCATCTCTCAAACAAAAGATATAGTTCATAAAATGGTTAATGCCCTTGCCATTTGAATTTATCTCCCTTTACATAACTCCTAGCCATTAGTGCCTAATTTATTTATGCCTCAAATTAACATATAATTTATATTTAAATAATTAATAATAAAAATTTTTTTTTACCAAACACCTCAGTCCACAGCCTCAGAGTTAGTTGAGAATTTTATTAATCCATGATTGCTAATATTTATCATATTTTTAAAATTTTGACTCCAAGTACATGTATATATAATCTTTGCCAATTTAATTAGTGTGTTCACAATCTAATCCAAATCTCAAATCCCAAAAAAAATTTTAATGGTGGGTCTTTTAAATTTCTCCCTCTGATAATGAATTTATGTGAGGATGGCTTTAAATCTGTTCTAGTCATCCTCGGGCAAGTTATCAGTGTTGAGATATACACATATAAATAATAATGATGATGGACCTCACAATATAAAATATGCATTAAAAATTATAAAAATTGTTATCAAGCCATAGTGTGTTACTTTAAATTTAAATCAACAAACAATTTACAGGTTTCATATAGAAAACAAATTTATAATCCCAGGGAATATGGTTCTATTTGAGCCCCTAAGTTGGCATGCCATTTCAGGAAAAAAATCCTATGTAACAATCATATTTGTACATTCATGTAACAGTCATATTTGTACATTCATGCAACAAAATCCAGAGTTTTGGCAAATTATCCCCAAGATGATCTAGATGAGGGGTTGAGACCTCAGTTCATTCACCAACACTGTGTTTTACTACCTATGGATGAGAGATATGAGGTTACACTTGGTCACCTTTTAGTTCACATGCTGATAGTAGCAAAGGGTGGAGTATGAGACTCAGAGAATTATGAATAAATTATCAATAAATTAACTGAATACACACATATGGCTGACTAGATAATGTATATATTAATAACTAATGAAACTGAAATAGATTTGGGATGGATTGTGAATAATATCCTGAACACTATTATAATTAAATATAAGTGAGTAATACAAAATACAAGTGCATTGGGATTTTGCACTCACAGGTATTATACAATGACGAGGATTCAGAACAACATCTCATCTTATGATGCATTTTATAATTTATTACAATTATTATATATTATCTACAGCTTATAATCATGCCTGAATTATGCTATGCCATTCCTACAAAGTTTGCTAAGGGTTAAGTTTACAAGTACAACAATGATAAAATATAACTTATTTATTAAAATTATATACTAATAATGTGCTTCCTATGCAGTTCATTTATATATAAACTAGATTTAGTGTTCAGATGAATGCTGAACTGAAAATCAATGGAGGGATGAACTGGTGATTGTAGCATGGCACCTGTAACCATAGCACTAAGACTAAATTAAAGAGTGCAGTGCCAATGTATTGTTACTCATGGGCTTCAGTAGCAAGTACTCGGTGCCCTAAACCAAATGGCTTGTTACATTAATGTGAAACAATAAGTTCAGGGACTCAGATCAGTGAATCAAGTGTTCTGGCCTTAAACTCAGTAATGTGCTTGGTGCTCTAAACCTGAAATTATGGAGGTGGTGGCTTTAATTAATAGCAGATCTATCAGAGTAATAGCAAGACATTATGCACTGTAAATGTTTTATAAAGATGCATTTACTACACTTATTACAAATACTAATATGTATTCTTAATTATTAAATAAATGCAAATAAATGCATATAAATTATATATATATAGTTTTGGTCAGTGAATCTACTTTATCCCAGTTCGTAAATTAGCATACATAAAACATGCTAAAAGGATTGGTTAAAGTAATCTAGTTTACAAGTTAAATCTAATAGTTTATAATAATAAACTAAAAAGGAAAAAGCATATTTTGGGCTTTAATTATTTTATTAATAATATGCTTTTATAATATCATTCTTTCGATTAAATAACTAGATATAATTCATTATCATGCAAACCTTAATTATGATAAGCTAAAACATAGTACTTTAACTAAATATACATATAGGTAATATAAGTATCAAAATGGAGTTGTGTGTGTGCTAAAGAGCAGCATAAATCTATTATGTGAGAGCTTCTAATCATCTCTCTAAATTGTTAATATTATTAAACTCGGCATCAAGGAAATAAACAATATAAAATAAAATAAAACAGGCATGACTGCATATTACAACAGTGTAGATATAATAACTGGTTACAGTTATTTTGTTTAGAGAGTTATTAAATATTTAAAGTTACAATTATTCATTTAAGTGTAGGCAAGATTCTTACAGTGATTATAATCATTAAAGTTACATTAGGAGATTTATTATAGTTATAGTAAGTTTAGATTATGAAGTTTATTTATTAAAATTAGTCAAATTTATAAGTTTATGAAAATTGGACATTATAGCTAGCTGAAGAAATTATTAAAATAGTTTAATCAAAAATTTATTTTATAGAGCTCTGCAAAAAGAAATGTTGCCAATCTTCTTCTAGCTAAGGCATCTTCATGGTATTTGGCACTGACATTCTCTGCTGGGCTGGCTTGTCTCTGATGTCTTCTTTGCAGGCTGTTCATCTTGAACTCATCCATTCCAATAGACTTGTCTCCAAAGGTAGACAGCAAAATTTAAGCCTTCTATCCGACTGTTTCCATTGTTAAAATAGGCATAGCCCCCATCAGCAATACATTTCAAATTTAAGAGAATGAATCTTTAATGCTTAATTTTTTTTTTTTTTTAATATTGACTCTCTGATCCCCCACCCCCTTCCCCGCAAAAGCCATGAACTTATTTAAACAATTTTTAGTTTTAAATTTTAACGTAGTTTTGTTAACTTTAGAAAAGACAAAAGTAAAACCTAAGTTATTCATAAAATAGTGCAGCTTGACTGCCTTTCTTTTGCCTTAAAAATTTATCTTAAACAGATTTTAAAAATCTGTTCTTGGTTACCACACAAATTAAGCCAGATGTATGTAGTGGGATCATTTTCAATAAACAGGGTGATCTTTTTAATACAGATTCAAGTTCTGTAAACACTCTGTTATATATGTGATCTCATCACCTCTGGAATTGGAAATTTATATATGAATAAAAGTAAATTTGTACTTAAATTTTATAATAACTTAAAGATAAAATATTTTAAATAGCATTGCAATGCTTAGGAAATCTATTGCATTACACCTTCGTTCACATATATATGTAGGTGCTCTACTACACATACAACAACAATGTTTGCACAACTTACTTTTTGTTATATAATTTATGACTATGTATATGCATTATAACTATATGCATACAGACATTAATATACTAGATGTACACAAATATATAAATATATGCACATATATATAAATATACATGGATCTGGATGGGTTTGAACTAAGGATAAATACTGTTATGGGATGGGATGTTAGACAAATAATACCATTCAATATATTCTATTATTTTATTTTGTTGATAGAAATTATTTATTGCTTGACTGAAGGCTGATCATTCAAATCTGTACAGTTTAGCATATAGTAGAAGAATATACTTAAGAGGTTAAAAATTCCTGGATTAAAAACCTCATCTTGCTACTTCTGTATTCAAACCCTCATTTCGACAAGCAACTAACCATTCTATTAATGTTAAAAAATTATACTTTTTTCAAAAACAATTACACAACTATAATTATTATTTTATTCAAATTCATAGTCACATTGAGATTAATTCTCATACATCTAATATAATAAATAATTAAAATACTCTCAAACCAAAATATAGACAATAATTATGTTTTTTTTTTAAAAAAAGATCCAATGTTTTCTCTCTTATCTCATTTTCTTATATAGAGATTTATCTAAAATATCTTGGCCAGAAAGCATTAATATTAAATCAATCATAGACAATATTTTCTCTAATAAAAAAAAAATACTGTGTTATGCTTTGGTTCGAGAATATTTCAATTACTTAGGATACTAGATGTAAGATAATTAGTCTCAAAGTGTTATATATTAAAGAATGAATATATATATATATATATTATAGTATCAACCTTAGTGAGTTATTATAATAATGAATATTTGCAGTAGAAATATGGTTATGTACAATTGATTTGATGTGGTTTATTCAAATTTCTAGAAGAAATTTACAAACAACAAATGATAATAATACTTGTAGGCTATTATGGATAAAATATAAAACTTATCACTAACAGGAAAGCTTAATGATTTTTAAAAAATGATGGCAGAATCTATGTGAACTGATATACTTTCTGTATCAATGATTTTAAGCTTTTAATCTTAGAAAATCTTAAAAGTTCACAATAATGTGCAGTAACATTTTTTTTCCGCTGGAAAGATGCAGCTATATATAATTCAAAGAACATTTGTTTAATCTCAGACTGATTATTAAATCATAAAATAAATTTTTTAAAGATTTTTATGTTAGTCATGAGCAAATTCCTTAAACTTTTAAAGACATATATGTATACATAAGTGATTAATTTATTGAACAATAAAGTAACATCACTGGTAAGCAAAATATTCTTGATTAATGACAAATGCCAAACAGAGGCTAAAATCTTAGTTTTAAAATAAAACTCATATGCTATAAATAATTATCACAAAAACAGTTGTAATAAGTATGATTACATATTTTATTGAGATAAACATTTTTGAGTTCCTTAAAAATATATAATTAAATTGTTAAATTTCAACAAACTTATTATAGAATACTGAATGAGAGGCAATATAGGGAAAATAGGAAAACATGTTGAGAGATTTATTGGATGAAAAAAAAATTCTCCATATGAAAAAGATAACATGACAAGAGTTACTAACAGAGAAAATATCTTTAATGGTCAAATGATAAAAATTTCATTACAAATCATCATTCAGCATGACAAATCTGCACAAAAAAATAATGGTAGAGGCACATAACAACTGCCTCACATAAGTAGATAGGATTCTTTATAATGTCTATTATGTAATAAATCTAATAAAAATAATAATGCATATAACAGTGATAACATATTATAAAAAGTGTTATAATCCACAGAAGTACTTTCAGTTAATCACTTAACCTTCTTCACTGCCATTTCAATTCAAATATAGTGGGAAGTAAACTTAATCAGATCATATCCCATGATTTCCAAATTTTAACATTAGCAGATTATTAATTAATTACAGACATTTTATTTCCATTTATGAAAATTGTCTCCTTAATTTTTCTTTTATTATGGTTTCTCTTGTCATAAAGAATCTGAACAATTTTAAGAACAAAATTAAAGGTTAACTTACATGTTTTTCATGATCAAAAAAAAAAAAAAAGCTGTTTACAAAATCATTCTTACAATCTGCTAATATTAAAGTTCAGAAATCATAGGATATAACTTGATGACATTTACTTTCACTATATTCAAATTGAAATGACAGTTAAAGAAGGTTAAATGTTAACTGAAAGTACTTCTGTGAATTATAATACTTTTTATAATATATTATTACCATTATGTTCATTATTATTTTTTATTATATATATAATTTATAATTAATGGTTCCATCTCATTTTATTATATAGTTGCAGACATTGATTAAAAAACACCCTAGTGACTTCTTAAACACATTCTAACTAGCCAGAACTCTTCAGTTATTTCAAGCTCCAAAAATATTTTCAAATATTTTGTTCTATTGTGTAACCTTTGAAGAGTTATGTAATCCTTGACCTAAATAAAAAGATTTGCCTGGGTTAAATGCATCCTAGAGACCAATAGCACATTTTTTCAATAAAAACTGTAACAGTATATACATAAAATATAAGAAAGAACTGTTAATTGTAAACAAGTTCATAGTGCAATATTCAAAAATGGTGGACATCATTCACCTACATAAAGAATATTCTAAATATATTTTAAATAATTTTATCTAAAGTTAAATGAAGTATAATAATTTGTAATCTAATAAAATGATTAGTAATCATTACTTATTTTAATATTACCAATAATTATGCGCTTTTAACGCTTGTTAGAGATTTAATAGTTTAAATTGCTATTTATCGTTCTATCTAATTAAACTACTACTCTGTAACTTTTTTTTTGTATAAAATTAGAATGGGATATAATTAAGTATGAAATGAAAACATTGAAAAAAAAAGTGCAATGCTTTATGTAAATTAAAAGCTAGAAATCAACTAAATCCAAACATTTTTTCAAAGGATCAAACGTTACTTTATTAAAGCATTTTACTATTAAAACCTTTTCTCTTGTTAGATGTAACTTAAGTTTTCTTCCAGATATATTTATGTTCTTTATTTGAATTAATTATTCCATAATAATAAAAATGATTTGATAGCAAATTTTAAAAATAGTTCAGTTTATTGTTGTATCCACATAATTTTTTTTTTTTTTTTTTTTAGAACATTTTGATTTAAAGGAAAATTTGGGTATTAGAAAATAATAAACTACTAAACATCACATGATCACTATTTCTTATGCTGGCACATTACTGTTATTAAAACAGGAAAAACTCTCCATACAGTAGTTCCACTAGATAGGGATTTTATGCACAAGCCTTCTGGCATCTATTGATTACTCTGGTTGGCACTGAGTGGCACTACTATATGGAGAGTTTTGCCTATTTTAAATAATAAACAATATCTGACTGATATTAATAATTTTTATTAGTCATTCATTAGACTAGAGATTATTCACTTAATGAATAATATTTCTGCAATGTAATTTGATAACACGCAATCCCAGGTTATTTTTTTAACACTACTTATTTAACATTTCAATTTGAAAATATACTTTTACATTATAAACAAAAAAACAACAACTAGATTTCAAATATTTAATTAATTAATATCTTTAAAAATAAATGATTTGAAAAGCAACAGAAAACATAATATTGTTAATAATAGAGCAAGATTATTTATAAATAATTAATAAGCATCAGTAAAACATAGAAGAATAAATATAAACAATATCTTTAATAATCATGCTGCTATAAAGCAGAGAGCAAGAAAAATACATATCATACATAAACACATTTTAATGATTAAATCAGAAATGATAAATCAATTGCCCACATGATTAATAATGAATAAAAAAATGGAATTTGTTAGCAATATATAAAATATTTCTATATAATTTATTTAGTTTTTAATTATAAACATTTAATTAAAGATTTTGCGCAGTTAAATATTTTTTTTAAAAAGAAATGAAAATCAAATGATATATTAAATATTAATAATTTCTATTTATATATACATAAAAAAATGTCACTACTTGAGATTTAAAAACGTTTAGTAAATATAACCTGAGGGTAACTTCTTCAGGAAAGATAACTTTTATCAAAACAATAATAATAGTAATTAATCTGATCAATAATTTATAAGTATAAATGTCTTGAGAATAGTTTAAAGCTTTAAATTAGAAGGAGAAACAAAAGTTTTTTTTTTTTTAAAAAAAGAACAATTCTGCAAATCTTTGAAATCCCACCAGTATAAGTAGCCACTATCGCTCTTAAACAAACAAAGTAAAGACCACCTATGAGATTTCTCTCCACCCATAAATTTTGCATTTTTAATAATAATTTCCATATTAAAAATATAACACAAAAATAATTATAAACATAATCAACACAAATTTAAAGCTATACAAGTAATGTGAAACTGAAGTCTTAAGATAAAATAATGGTTCTCAGTCAAATATTGATAAATAAAGGAAAAATAATAATAAACAAAACAAAACAAAACCACACATAACCATTTACATAGACATGCATACAAGAAATAATTGATTCATTACATTTTAAATCCTCATATAACGTTAAATGAAATGTTTCTAATTAATGATGAATGACTAATAATCTTAAATATTCACTGAAAAATGATTGTGATAAATAAATATTACTGACGAATAACACTTATAAAGCAAATGTGTGTATAGATAAAATGTAAAATTGCCATTTTCTTTTAAATGCTTTACTTATTTGCTTATATTTTTCTCATATTTTCCCCTTAGTTATATTTTTTAATGATAAAATTTTATTATCCATCAAATTTTTACACTTTTGACAAATTTCATTAAAATCATAGGTTTAAAAAAAAAAAGAATCTTATAAACAAAATATTAACTTTGCAAAAATATTTCATTTCAATTTTCAGGCTAAAATGATATTTAATGGAAAAAATTATTCTCCACCAAATCTGCAGGTTTAAAACAGATTTCATAAAAAACCATGAGCTCAAATAATGAAAATATTCTTTGAAATATTAAAAATTGACTTTCCAAGAACAACACACCTAGACACAACAAAAAGATGATAAAGATAGTAACAATAGTAATTTTCAATTGATTAATTTTCTGATAAAAAGCAAAATATATTATACTACAAAATAAATGTAAACAATACATACTTATTAAAAAAAACAAATATTTAATAATTTTAGAAAAACAATATATAAATTAATAAACAATGTATAGGCTTATTCTTCTGTTATTATGATGTCAACAATGTGATGCAAGTGAAAAAGTGTATATTCTCTTCAGTAGAGATTCAGTAGTGCTTCATTTTTCTTCCTTTGATTATTGATAGATGCTGATATCAAGGTATTATTGTTAGAATTAAAATAAATCAATTAGATGATTTTATAATCATGAAAACCAATGAAAACCTTTTTAAAATTAATGTTTTTACATCTGTATAGAATTATTAAATATTGTATTTATTATTTTTATATTAACTAAATTTTTATTTTAACCAAACAATTTTTTTATAATAGAAAAAAAAAATTAGCTGTACCAGACTTCTATAAACCATTTAGTAATAAAAAATCATTAAAAAAGATGAATTGCAAGTTAACAGAAATAGAATAAGCAAAGATTAAATTTTATTTGAAGCAAAATTATTCACAAATTTTTAATATATTATGATTGCATATTTATAAAATTAGAAATAATTTTCTTGACATTTAATTCAGTACAATAAAGTAAATAACTTTCGTAATCTTTAAAAAAAACAATAAAAAATGATAATATTAATAGTTTTAAAATTCTTTTTAAATTTTTAAAAAATATATATTTAAATAATTGGGTAATACATCAACAATATTTTACAAAGTATCTTATGAAATTATCTGAATTAAATTTAATTTAAAAAGTACAAAGATAACAATTTCATTCCCAGACCTGAATGCTTTTATTTCTAAGGCATTCTAGGAGTTACATAAATTAATTACACTGTATTATATTTAATAAAGACAATATAACAAAATTACAAGTGTGTTGAGGTGTTGGAAAGAGAAGCTATAATAAATACTTATATGAATAGATAAAATACTTGACAGCTGAGCACTTTCGAGGCGTTTAGCCTCATATTCATAGCCATAAAAAACAAATTAAGCAGAATAGATTGTAAATGGCACTATGCAATTATATTTAAATTATTCAATTATCCCAATGTTTGGAAATATCAAATTAAGTGTCACGTCTGTTAATGGAGTTATTGTTGCTATTAATAAAGTATGCTTCTTTGATTTTTCATTTACAGTTGTTCTTCTCAATGCATACTATTCTAGGGTTGGAGGGTTCAAATGTGTGACCAGTTCTTTTTGAAAGCTTCAAAAATATTGATGAATTGTTGTCATTTTTCTGTGCTCTTTTATATGTGTATTTGTGTTATACCCGTCAACGTATTATCCAACTGACACAACCTAAACCTGAAGTCAGATTAAAACCCAGCTAAACCAAAGAATTAAATTCAAGACCAAACTGAATTCGAACCCAATTCACAAGCTCAAATCAAATTTAATGAACAATACATATTGATGGCACATGACTATGTGCCAAGGAACTAGCTCAATGGATGTGATGATTTCTGAGACCCCTGATCTGATTCTAGCTAACCATAATGAAATGACTATGGATATTTCTAAATAAAGTCATATATGTATGTTTGGGTTGCCAATACAGACAGTGAGCATTAATATTTAAAAATAATTAATAAATAATGGAGAAAGTCAAACCAAGTATGTTATATAAAATATTTAATAGAAGTAAATATTTGTTCAAACATTTATGATTAGCATTATATATTATCTCTAGTCTTTGGAGCATGAAGTACAATTTACAATAAGTAATAGCAGTCAAGCTCATATGCCAATAATTAATATGCAGGTATGGGAGGAATATATATGTCTATGCCCCGACAAGAAGACAAAGGCGAATAAAGTTATTTTATTTGGAAAGAAACTATGATTCTAATTTTATATAAGAAAAATGTGAGATTCATTTTTACACATCCATAAATCAATTCATGAAAAGCATGATAAACACTTAGGGCAAAACTTCAATATTTAACAAAGAACTTATTTAAAATTATGGATGAATATAAACTTGTTTGATTTTAATGAAATCAATACATTATGATTTATAAGCAGAAAAGCAGGGCTTTATTGGAAATGAGGAATAAACGGTACTAACGACTTACGAGCAGCAAAAACAAATACGAAATATAATGACTTGTCGGTGATTTAAGAAGTAGAAGGGTGGCTTGTATTCTACAAGTCTTTTCTGCATTACAAATGATCCATGGAACACAGGAAAAGCCAGGTTGGGACACAGCCATGAACCTTTGGTGTTCCAATATAGTAATGAGCGAGGGAGGAAGTGATTTTTTCCTATATATTTAAAGTAACAATAATATCACTGATGTGACAAACCTAAGGCTCATGTTAGCAATGTTCAGAATGGTGATGATTCAATGATCATCATATTTATTTAAGAAAGCCCAAATTATGTAAGAAATGCTCAATGTAATGATCTGATCATGTCAGATTAAAATCAAACTTGATTGGAATAAAAGTGCTTAACCGCAATTATATAATTATAATAATCATACCCTAAATATCATGCCCTCCCTGAATACTAATATAAAATACAAAAGTTAAATTAGAATATATCGATTTTATTTTCCTTTATCAACCTTTAGTAAAACATTTATGAATATCATCAATATGAATAAATAAATTTGTGAACTTAAATAAAATAGCCAGGAGCATAGGTTATAAAATGGGCTAATAATCATTTTCAGCCATTGGTAAAATATCAAACATTAATAAATCCTTCAACTCGATAATTAATCGAACCATATTAATTTAGTTCTAATGGGCAATAATTAAACTATAAAATTTAATACAATATTATTTTCATAAGGTAAGTTTAGTGAAAAAGATTATTATCAAGTTGAAAGTATTATTGGCATATTATCAAAAATAAATGATATTAATAATCATTCAAATAAATATATAAAGTTAGTTAAAATGAACCGCCTTAGTAAGAAAAATAAAGTTAACAAAATATTAATTTTAAGACTAGAGATAAGAATAGAGAATTACTATACAAATTTAAGACATTATAAAGTGATGAGAAATTCTAACAGTAGTTAACTTAAAATGTGATTTAATGTAGAGTTCATAAACAGACCAGAAAGTTGTGGTTCATGAAATAAAGATATTACCAGTCCTTCCATGGCTTATTCATTACTTTATATGACAGAGTCCAGTTGGGTTTAGAAGACAACATAAGCGTGCATTTCATTCATGTGAATTGCATTTGTGGATTTGTTTCCTTAATATTTTGGCAGCTCACGATTGGTATGGAAAGTTATAATTAGCAGCTACATTTTGAAGATTTTATGGAAACTTCGGGGTCCAGCAATCAGATCCCTGAAGTTAGCCACGCACCATACTGAAAAGACTATCAAAAATCATCATTAAAAGTGATGTAGCTTCAGGAGCAACTCTTCTAAAAAGATAATGGCTTTTTTTTTCTATAAACTTTTCTGGGCTACTTATATTTCTCCTGTGGTTTCCTGCTCATTCTGCCTCTGATGGCTTCAGGCTAAAGCTTTTAAATTATTACAAGTTAAAAATTTCTTTAATTGATTTCTGATCCATTCCTCCAATAAGACTTTCAAATCCATTAACTTTGAATTCATTTTCTATTTAGAAATGAATTTGTAAAATCTGAATAAATGATTTTAATTAAGAACTGTCCTTACATTTTAATTTATCATTTTAACTAATTAATAAAAATTCCGTATAGACTTTGGGAAAGGACGATCTGAAAGCTTATCGAAAGAATGTAGCTTTTAATCATATAAATTTGAACAAAATGGTAAAAGTAAAAATAAAACATTCCAATGTAATGAAACTTTATAACGACTATATATATTTAACTATTCATAAATATAAACGTACAATCCATGCAATTACAATATATATATTTTCATGAATAATTTTATCATGAGATTATTAATGATATTAACAAGTTTAAACATAAAATAATTGACTTTACCAAATATTTAAATAATAATCTGTTTTAACTGAAACTAGCATGTACTGAATAGCATAAAGCCCCATTACATTTGGAAATATTCATGGTTAGTGACAGGGTTTGAATTAGACTACAGGTGGGATCTCATGAAGCTTGGATCGAACTTAGATCCAAGCACTTTAGTGTTGAGTGGTTCTATTGTAAATAGTGGTTTTGGTTTCACTGTAGTAATTAGCACAGCATATTTTGTTATCTGTTCAATATAATACATTTATGATGCAATATGATGCATCAGATCTGAATATTCTGTAAGCAGCACTTTCTTGTTTGATGTAAATATGTATTTTGAAATTTAAAAAAAAATGACCAAAGTAAATGAACAAGACACATATATATTATTAACATAGATTATCAATAATTATGCGCTTATAACGCTCATTAACCAAAAGACTGTTTCTTACGAGGCTCCTCGTAGACATCTGACATCACTCTAACTCTGCAAGTTCTTATGCTAAAAAATTCATTTGATAGGTTTTAAATAGGTTTTTAAAAGTTCTGTAAGATGGTGCCCTCTTCCGACTTATTTTACAAGTAAAAAATAAAAAAAAACGCATTTAAACCTAAACAAAGAAAGAACATTATTTGTGATTGGTTCTTAGCGTGCTCTCAGCCGAAAAAGACATTCTGATTGGCTGGAAAGAACAAAGAAACCGCCTGCTCAAAGAAAATAAAGAAAAACGCTGAGATTTTCATTTCGAATGCAATTTTAAGTATTAAAAAAATATAATTTCAGAAATTAAAAAAAACAAAATTATTTTCGAAAAATATTAAAGATTTTAGTAAAAATATTAAAGAAATATTTAAAAGAAATATTTACTTTTCTATAACGTAAAAGTCGACCTTTTTGTTTATATTATAGCTTTTATGTTGCCGAAATTGAATATTTTAGAATAAATAAATAGCAATTTATTTTTGAAAGAACTTTCGTTCTCTTCATAACCTGAAAAATTAGTAATATACTTTTTATAAACGTATCTGAGTTGAATTTAATATTATAGGCGAATATGTTTTAACAATAGGCTTTGTCTTCAGTTTGTGAGTTGGCCAATTAAAAGATTTGATTTTTACCTCATACAACCAATAATATAATTAGCGGTTAAAAGGTTAAAGAAGTTATATATATTATTAAATCTATTTAAAGCTTAGAGTTTTCAAAGCTATATAGCTTCATAATCATAGCTGTATGTGGTTGATTATGAAGCCATAGAGCTTTGAAAGTGCTAAGCTTTAAATAAATTTAATAATATATATAACTTCTTTAACGAGTGTTATAAGCGCATAATTATTGATATTATATGATTTATGAGAAGTTTATAAACAAATTTTCAAACATAGATTATAGAATTATATCACGAAACATATTGATCCATTGTGAACAATAAATAGAAGTTTTTCAAAAAGGATGTTAGACTTATTGCTGAAATTAACTTTTTCACAGTAAGTATTTTAATTTGTCATTGTGGTACTCCTGTATAGACAAAAATCACCATATAATATTGCATTGTGTCAATAAACCCCCATCAGATGAAAAAAGTCAGTGAAATCATGCATTGAACAGTTCCATTTTAATGCTTGCTATTCTACACTTTCATTTTTATCCATGTATGGGAAAAATAATACAAAATAAGAAAGCACTAAAGCTTAGATTCCAACACTAGAAATTTTATGCATATGGACTACATTATGTAATGAAGAAAAAAGTATGTCTTTTCATTTTATTTACTTCTACAATTATTATTTCAATTTTAAATGTATTTTTATTAATTTGATACATAATTATAAAAAATAAATATACTTATTTTAATTTCACATAATAAATTCATTTAAAAAAAATAAACATTATTAAATTCGTTATTTGTAAAATAATGCTTAACAACAAATAGGCAAAAAAGGTAATTTTATTCTGCCATAAACTATTCAAACTGAAAACTATATATATAAAAAATTAATTTTAGAGTTTGAGTCTCAACTCAATTACATTTAACTATTTTTTTTAAAGGTTAATGATATGCCTTGAAGTTCAAACTAGCTATAATATTTCTTTAAGTAAAGTCATATAACCAGAAAAATTTCAAAGCTAGACAGGGCTGGTTCTTTGGTTTAGAGAACAAAGCAATTTTCTTTTTCATTTAAAAAATGTAAAAAGAAAAGAAAAGAAAAAACAATATATGACTTGTATTATTATTTGTTAATTTTGTTTATAAATAGCTAATTAATTATATTAATAAAATTTAATTTTATTGAAATATTATTATATTAAAGCAACTTTTGATCCATACTGTATAATAGTAATAATATGAGAGTTTTATACTACATAAAACCATTATGTAACAATAAATTTCATATTATGGTAAAGGGCTTAATCACCATTCTTCTGTTACTATGAGATATGCCATTGTACATGGAAAACATAATATAAGAGAAGCTCATAAATTATGCCAATGGCAAACTTCATTAAAAATGATCAATTGTCATTGCTCAATGAAAACTCTATTAAAGAGTTGTAAGACTGTTTTTTAGAAAGACTATTTAATTAACACATACATAATTAACAGAAGAATATTTATATGATGTTTAAAATTTAATAGCAAGTGTAATGTAAAGCAAATATCCAGACATAAAAGTTTTCAATTTTAGATACTTTTAATAATAATTTCCAGCATGCTAAGATATAATGAATTCAAAACTTAAAGATATTTAAAATTTGCAAGTCATTAGCTTAAATCTCATAAAATGAATAAAAAATGGTATTATTATTATTTAAGATATGGATTTTTTAAAACAATTTAACTATTAATAAATTATCATAAAGGCATCTGCACAGATTCCAACCAGGAAATAAATTCCCAATTGTTAAGTCCTTCAACTCTAACTTGGTAGCTAGTGATAAATTTGACAAGAATGTGCCCATTACATATATCACTGGCTAATAAAGTCCATTTATGAAATAGAAAAGTTGTCATAAATCTGTTGCTGAGACTATTATTGAATGAATAAGAACCCATCAAATAATTTTTATCAGAAAAAAAGACTATTTGGCCAGAGAATAATCATGGAAATATGTTAACAACGTCATTTAGTTTTCATGAAAGGTTCACTATTTGTATTGTAAACTGATAATAATTACTTTTTCAAAATTTCGGTCAACTATTAAATCTAAAAGAAATAAAAAAAAGTAATTCATTTAAAATCTTTTACTATAAGATACTTTGTATAGATTTTATAGTATCATTACAAATTTTATATTTAAAAAATATCAGATATTATATGAGAAAAAATAGTTATATATATAAAAGAATTAAATAATAATAGAATCTCATTTTCTTTGCACATTGGCAAACAGCTGTTATGTTTAAAGAAACAGTCTAATCATATGACCACATAGATTATAAACAAACTTAGAAAATATTTTTAACAAATTATTTTATTATGTTTAAAAATTAATTAATAATAATTAAAAAAGTAAAAATTGCACATTCATAAAATATTTAAATAAACAAATAAAAAATTCAATTGTCTAACGAAATTTAAAAAAAAAAATACAACAAAATTTAATATATATCTAAAATATTTTTACCCAAGAAACAACTTTTAGACAAACTGATACATATAAATAAGTCATTTAAGATTGGAATTAAAGTATATAAAGATTACTATTTAAAGTTCATAAGTTACGACAATAGAATTAATACATTGTACAGGCTTAAACCTGCATTTATATATGTAATATATGCGGGGTTGGATAATTCAAAGTTGGGTATAATTCAATTTGCGAGTAACTTGGTTTCTTTTCTAAGAAATATAAAGAATTGTCCTGGTAGTTTAGTCCAGATTAAAGTCAATGTCTGTCATTTTTAGGCTGAAATGTCAAATTAGCTTTTGAAAAAATAAGCATTCTATTATTTTATTTTTACATAAAAAGACATTATTATTTTTAATTCCAAAATTTCAATACGAGTTACTCATCTTGCCATTAAAAATACAATATATATATATTGAAATTCACTTCAAGTTCCATATATTGGTAATTACTGTTGTATTACAAATATATTATATTTTTCTCATTATTTTGGTTCACCAACTTAACTTTTTAATAGCTTAGAAGACATTAAATTAATAACCGATGATATGTTTATGATGTATCTTTCAATGAATCAATTTATAAAAGATAATAGACAACATTTTAGTTTTTTGTTTATTATTTTCAGCTTTGATTTTGTAAATATTTTCTTTATTTCTTTATCAAACTAATATTGCATTTAAAATAATCAGTTGAAAAGCTACTACTTAGCCATAACTATATGTCACTCAAGACGGGTGATAAAAGTTATGAAAAAAAGAAAATTCTGATAAACAGAAATAAACATTATTCTTAACTTAGATGGCAGACAGTGCTGATATAAAATTTATGTTAGTATAAATAATAAATAGTGGCACTCATTTCCATTATCTATTTAAAAACTGTCAATCAAACAATTTGTGATAAAAGTTAGTTCTAATAATTGATCAGCTTATAATTTAAATTATATTTAGAAAATGAACTAAAATATCTGATTATTACTATTTTTTAATAAAAATTATTCTCCCAGAAAACAAAGTAGATAAAAATAAAATATCTTAGTTGCTTAAAAATAAAACATAAATGTTTAATTCCAACTGGCAAAATAATTCTTATATGTAGATATTTAATATAAAAATTACTAAATAATATAACTTAAAAAGTATTCCCTTTTATGCAGAAAAACACACACAACCACTCAATTTTTATAAGATAAATAAACCATGTATTGCATCTAGACAAATACAAAAAAGCATATTTTTCAAGAAAAAAAAAAAACTATATTGTTTTTCGATTATTCACAATACTGAAGTAAGAAAGGACTACAGTTGAACAGAGTAGTAAAAATCTACTAAAATAGTGATAACAGTATTTGAGATCAAATGAAAATGCAATAGAATTTCATTCTTTAATTTTTTTTCCAATTCCCATAAGAAAACTATTAATAACGTTTAATTATTATTACAGAACAGTGGTCACAATCTTTTTACATTTGTGATCCTCCCTTTCTCAGATGAAAATATGACATGACCCATTATTTATTTTTTTACTATATCTAAATTATAAGTATAAATAATTAAGGACATTCGTAACTACATGATAGTAGCTTTAATTAATATACAAATTTATATTTCATGATATTTTAGTACTAAGCACATAAAATTGGAAATGAAACTTGTGAAACAAATTGTATATCTATAAAAAAAATAATAATTATAATATGTACAAAAACAATTATTTTCATGCGATATTTATCTATTTTTTAAATATTAAATTCTTTTTTTTTTTTTTAAAAAAACAACAAGTTAACATTATCCAAAACTTAAGAGAATTTCTTAAAATTTTGCAAATCCCAGTTTTTTTTTATATGACTTCCTGATACACAATGTACAAATAATATATAACAATAAAAATTAGTTTATGCAATTAAAAAAAACAGTTCAGAGTTAGTCTTCATATCATCCTCATTAAATATCATTTGCTTTTTTTTTTTTTTTTTTACCTATAAATATGCTTGAAATTTAAAAACGTTCAAAATCATACATTTATTTTAAAAAAATAAAGAATATCTTTTTTTATTTTAAAATTAGGTTTCCAAATTTCGCTTTTGTGAATTGAAAATGACATCTAGTTATTTTTTTTTTTTATGATAACTATATATGCACAGCTGATTTGGAATATAATCACTCTATTGATCAATCAGTTTATTTCAAGTATACTTATAATTCTTACTTTCATTTGAATTTTTTTTTCCATATGTCAAATGTGCTGACCGGGAAGCGAACCCAGGCCAGCTGCTTGGAAAGAAGCTATGCTAACCACTACTAAGCCACCAATGCTTGACTACTTTTATTTGAATTTTTGTTAGTCACTCAATGTTATTGCAAATCCTAAGGATTGCCTCAGGTAATACAGAAATGTATTTTCAAATGGCAGGCAGAATCTACATTTCATTCATATACATGCACACACATCAAGCCAACAAAAATAATAAGACGGATTTAGCACCAGTGGATTATATTCGAGTATTGAGAGAAATTATATAAAGAACTGATGAATATGAGTTGTCATTATGCATGGATTTATAGATTGTGAAATAATATTTGATACTGTAAGAATTTCCAAAATGATTAAAGCTTTAGATTATCCATATATAAAACAGGGATACTGACACATCCTGAAAAATATTTATACAATGGTGATATTAAGATATTGATATAATACAACTAATGAAAAAATGAGACAATGACCATATTCAAACAATATAATAATGGAAAATAACTATCATATTTTAAAATCACTTTTTGGCATGTTCATTGCAAAATTATTTTATTTTGTGAAGTTCAAAACCGGAAAGCTTCTATATCTTTTATTATATTGTTCTACAAGATATGATCAACAAGGCATTTCTATAATGTAATCTAAACAAATAAAAATGGTAAACTTAAAATTTAAATTTTCAAATGATCAAATAATCAAAATTTTGACTAATGTTCTACAGAGATTTCCATTCCTTGTTTGGTAAATTTCATTGTCTGAAGGCAAAATGATATAACTTTATTGATACTGCTATTAAGCAATAAAATTTAATGGAAATTTGTTATTGATAATCATTAAGATGCATATTTGTGAATCACTTTATTATAACAGATTTACATTTTTATAAAAAACAAACACAAAAAATTTGAATGCCATCATGGAGTGATTTAAAAATTATTATAGTTCTTTTATAATACATTAAGTGTGTCTTAAAAACATCACACTATAAAGAATAATATATTAATTACCAAACTTGAGATAACTTATAGTAAACATTTCTTTCAGGATACCATCTACAAGTTAACTGATAGCAATATAGTTTTAGAATAATTATTTTTAAATACTAACTTGTTGAGTGGTGTGCTCCTGATGGGCTCAACAGGTGGATAATAATGGAATGATATACAGATATGATCAACTATAAATGAACAAGCTAGTAGGATATTGGTTTATCACCTATGAGTACCTCCTGTTGTCTTATGAAGTAAGATATTGGTTTATCAAAGTGTATATTGGTTTTCCAATACATTTCTCTGTCTCCTTCCTTCTTCAACCAAATTAGTTTATGACCCAGTTGTCATGAGTCTGGTCACCTTCCAAAACTGTAACAATGAAATTGTGAATTTTGGCAAATTCCTTTCTTCATTTTTTTAGCTCAAGCCCTCATGAATTAAAAAAAAAACAATGACAAACAAAGATTTAATAGCCTGACAGTCCTTAGTTATGAATTTTTCTGTAAGGCAGTACAATCACCAATGAGTTGATTTGGAATTGAATTTGAGAGAGGAGTTTCAGTTGGAAAAGACTGTAAGTTTAAGCAGACCCATTTAAATTTCCTTCTGCCTACCATAGTTGTGAAAGAGCCTAAAAATATGGTCTAAAATGACCTGTTTCACACAGATTGAAAAAATTGCCATGCCTGGTGGGTTAATCATTAAAATAAAAGAAGTTATAATTTGGTCAGTAGTACTGATAAAGTAAGAGATAATGGGAGTACTAAAGATAATTAAATCTATTTTTCTCTAAATATTGATATATAAAATGTGCGAACTTTACTTGATACAAATTCTTCAAGACTACAATTGAGGTCAGCATTGGTAGCTAAGAAATAGTCAAAATTTAAGATTGATGTAGCTGCTCTTAGTAAACAAAACTCATAGAAAAAGTAACATTAATAGAATAGGAGGTAAATGAAAGAGTGAAAGAAAAACATAGCACATTGGATTTTCTGTAAAGTCTAATCTACTATCTTCATTGTAAAAAGATGGGCTAATGGTGTCAAAATTTTGCTGCTCATTTTATTAGATCATAAATTCCCACATTAAATTCAGAGCACTTTTAGAAAAAAAACTTTTACTCATTGCTGGTTAACATTTTCATAGTAATACCATTAAAATATTAAAATTTCCTTCTTAGTGACTTTATAACACATGTTTATACAAATAGTAGACTTTGGTCAAAAGTTGCTGGATATAATGGAGTTGGTGCTTCAATGATCTCCTGACAATGAACCTTTGCATAACACATGGAATGAATATCATAAACACTTAGTTTTACAAAAATCATTACAGAAGAACATGATTTTATCCACACTCAAAATAAAAGCATTTAATAGTTTAGCTTACAATTAGAAGGCAGAATACAAGAGTTCATAATATATGAGTACTTACAAGCACAAATTATTGAATGAATAATAGATTAGTATATTTCAAGATTAAAATAATAGTTGCATTAAAAATAAATCTTATTCCAATCATATTTACAAAAATATTGATATTTATTCTTTAGAAGTATCAATTATCTATATTTTATTATAAAAGATTTTTCTCTGCAACTCCAGGATTGTGCTCTAAAATTTCAATCCTATTCTTGCACTCTAAAATAAATACAAAGATGCTTAAAACTATAGAATTCCGGAAAGCCTTGACTTTCACAAGTTGTTACTATTTCCTAATTTGCAATATATAGATAATAAAATAATTTAAATAATTTGTCTCTTGACAATGTTACTAAAAATATACTATGGCATAATAGTAATCAACTTTTAGATATAGATGCCATTTCAAAATCAGTATTCAATTTACATAGATGGTCTAGAAGAAAGTGGAAAAGTATTTTTGTGTGGCGTATTGTTTTAAAAAGGTGATTTAATTAAAAACAACATTAATTATTGCATGAATTAAAATAGATAGCACTTTATAGTCCCAATCTTTATCTTTACTTACTAGAAGCTTAATTTTGTTGTGAATTTTACACTGGACATTCCAACTAAACAGAGAAAATTTAATATTGAAGAAAAATTGTTATGTCCTATGAATTTTTTTTATGATTCTACATTAAAAAATTAAATTTAAAACATTTTTACTCTCATAAATATTGAATAGTTACATTTTTTTAAAATGAGTCAAGAACTGTAGCTATTTGTAAATTTACTACAATTAAAAATCCTGCATAGAACTACATAGTAGATTCTAAATTTCACAATTACTAAATACATCAGTTTGTGTTCTTGCATAATCCTCATAAACCCCAACTGGAGTTGAAGAAAACAATTACTTTTTGGCTTTTTAGTGCTCAATACATAAAAGTATTATTTATAAAATATCTTTTACAGATTAATTATTCTAAAATATTTTTATGGATATTATTTTTAACTTTTTAGTATTCACACAGTAAATAAAATATTTAATTATACAAATATTTTTTACATATATTATTTTTTATTTGGATGTTTTTTGTAATTATTTCTATCTAAAATGAAGAATAAAAACATCGTTGAAGCTTTTTACATTTTAAAGGAAATTCACAGCATATTAAAAAAGTTTTACAATCAAAAGAAAATAAAGTTTCATTTGTTTTAAAAGAAGCAACTTTTACAATCAATTGAAGAGAAGATTCTATTTTAATTGATAATAAATACTTTTAAATCTTTTTTTTTTAAAAAATTAAAATATTTAAAAAATACACTGCTCTCTCATGTGTATGACTCGAAATTTATTGAATCAATATCAACACATTAAAATACAGACTGCCAATAGTTCCACAGTACCAAAGTAAATATTTCATTGTTATATTGCATAATCATTGATTTCTAACATACATACAAATTTGAAGAAAATCCTATTGATAAAAGTCTACTAAATCTTGATTATTTAATTTATTCTAAACAAACAAACAGTGTTTTCCTTTGTGATGATGGTATTTTAGTTGTTTTTATATATTGGACTATGTCCATAATCTAATATAAGTATTGAATGTCTTTAGAAAAATTTAATTTTAAATATTCCAAATACATTCAACTGTTAGTATAGCACATAGATTAGTATATTCATAAAGTTTCGAGAAGCATTATTCTCCCCTCATCTTCAGGTGTTGCTGGCTTGACCAGTGACAGTACTAGCATAAAAAAATCAAACCTAACCATAGATTGTTGAATATTGAATTTGAAGATAATGCTCTAACCAACTGAGCCATCCTGCCAAAAACAACAGTCAATATAAACCATATATTTTTTCTATAAAATTCCTCCTGATTTCTCCAGTTTTTCCTAAAAGCAAAGATTTCCATATATTATGTACAGTCATACTAGATTGAATTATGGGGTTATTTGACATTATCATGTGAACAACTTCTTTAAATTTTCTTCTTTGTACTTTTTTTTCTCTATCCAATTTTGTTTACCAATTGAACATATGTTCACTGGTACATACATTGTCTGTTACCTTAGACACAAATGTATTCTCTTTTCTAATCATCAGTTTGTGTTCCTGCAAGTGCTTTTCTATGGGATAAGTCTCAGTATACATTCTTCCACATTCACATGGTATTTCATAGACACCGTTTTTTTCTTTTCAGTATTTCAAGTTTAAGCTTTGTAGATATTAGAATTCCTTGTAGTGTGGCATGGCTCTGAAAAACTGTTCTAATGTTATATTTATTCCAGATTTTCTTTAATTTGTTGTTTTTGGCATGTATGGGTCCAGTACAATACCAATAATTGTTTTTTCTTTTACTAGTTCTTTCTGTTGTCTATTTAAGATTTTCTTAATAACAGCTGATGGATAATTGCTTTTCATAAGTTTGTTCTATATAGATCTTTTCTTTTTCAAATCACTGATTTCTGAACAAACTTCTTTTGCTATGTTTCTTAGTAATAGTATAACTCCATGCTTTGTGTTCTGATGTGATTGGATGTGTAGGCTTAGTATTTTCCTATATATTTGGGTTTTCTGTAAACTGCTAAAATGTCAATTTTTGTTGTTGTTCTAATTCTATTGAAAATTTAATTGAAGGGGATATGTTGTTGATACATTTACAGAAAGTTTGTAGTACTGCTTCACTATGTGTCCATACAAAAATCTATAGGGATCATGTTTCATTAAGACCTATTGTTAGTTCTAGATATTCACCTTACCAAAATTTGTCAAGATTTCTTCTCAAAGTTCAGTTTAGTCTTTTGGCATACAAGACCCAGTCCTTTGTCAGGGATTCTAGACACTTGTTAAATCAATCAAGAACATGAAAATAGAAAGAACTGACTTACTGGTGAGATTTGATGTGGAAAGTTTATTCACAAATGTACCATGTCAAGAATAATTATCTATTGTAAGAAAAAGATAAATGGTGTTACTAGCTTACAAACCAGAACAACTCTTCCTATTGATAATAGAATGGAACTATTAACATTCTGTATAAAACAACCTACTTTCACAGAATGACTAAGGTCTAACCATTGTCACCCCTGATTAGCAATATTTACATGAAAGAACTTGAAAACACAGTCATAAAGACTACTCAATATACACCTAAAGTTTGGCTTTGCAATGTGGATAATACATTTCTTGTATGGCCTCATGGTGAAGCACTACTACAAACTTTCTGGAAACTCATCAACAATAAATCCCTTTCAATTAAATTCACAATAGAATTAGAACAAGATCAAAAATTCACATTTTTAGATGTTCTTGTGACAAGACTCCCCCATGGCAAAATCAAAACTACAGTTTGCAAGAAAACCCACACATAAAGAAAAATACTTAGTCCATATATCCATTCACACCAGAAACACAAAACAGGGAGTTATACTATCACTATGGAATAGAGAAAAAGACTCTTTGTTCAGAAATCAGTGATCTATATAGAACAAACTTTTATAAAATATTGTTATCCATTAACTATTAAGAAAATCTTAAATAGGTAACAAAAATAACTATCAAAAGAAAAAAAAACAAGCACTGATACAGTAGTGTATCCATACATGCCAAAAATAGCAGATAAATTAAGAACAAACTGCAATCAGTGTAACATCAGAACAACTTTCCATATCCATAGCACCCTGAGAAATTTTAACATTTACAACCTAAACATGAATTGCTGAAAAAAAAAGAATCTATGAAATGCCATGTGAATGTGAAAGAATGTATATTAGTGAGACTTAGTGTCCCATCGAAAAGCCCTTGCAGGAACACAAACTGATGATTAGAAGAGAGAAAACAGATGTATCTTTAGTAACAGACCATGTATGTACCAGTGAACATATGTTCAATTGGGAAAACATAAAAATATTGGATAGAGAAAAAAAAAAGGTACAAAGAAGAAAATTTAAGAAAACTGCTCACAAGACAATGGTAAACAATCCCATAAGTCAATCTAGTATGACCATACATAATGTATGGAAACCATTAATCAAATTTTTCTCTTAGAAAAAAGTGGAGAAATCAGGAGGAACCTCATAGATAAGTATATGAAATTTCTGACTGTTGACTTTGGCAGGATGGTTCAGTTTGTCAGAGCATTACCTTAAAATTCAATATTCAAAAATCTAAGTTCCAGGTTCAATTTCTTTGCTAATACACTCACTGGTTAGACCAGCAACATCTTAAGAAGAGGGGAGAATAATATCTCTTGAAACATTGTTGCATATACTAACTTATGTGCTATTACTAACAGTTGAATGTATTTGGAATATCTAAAGTTAAATTTGTCTTAAGACATTCAATACTTATATTAGATAATGGAAATAGTCCAATGTATAAATACAAACACACAGAGTTTCTAAGTTAAATACAAATGCTTAATAAATAACTAAAAAAAAACATTTAAAAACAAAATAAATACTTTTATTTATTGTTCACTAAAAAACCAAAAAATAATGATTTCTTCAAACAAAATTGGGACTTTTAGATTTAATTGAAATAAAATCTTCCATGAAGATTCATAAATTAATTAAGCCAATCATTTCTTATAAAAAGTAGGAATAAAACTTAACTGACTTAAGACCCCTCCACAAATACTTAGCCTGTTTCATAATGTATGATTAATAGATATATTATAAATAAAATCCCAACATCATAAACTTTCAAACTAATACGAAAAAACTTTTTGTTTATCTATATATTTTTCAGCTACTTGGAAAAAAAATTAGCTCATCTCAAAATTTAAAAATTGCTGTCTACTTTATGAGCAAAGCTATGGTCATTACTTTTTGTGTGTCAGAAAATAATTAAAGTAACATAAGTAGGAATATAAACACAACCTTACATTTCAGCCCATTAATGTGAGTATTACGGACAATCACTTTAATTTGAAAATGTAATAATAAATAACTTTCAATAAAAAAAAAAAAACAAATTTTTTTTAAAAGCTTGTTTCTACTTGTGTTTCAGTAGGAAATTTAACACATACATATATATATATGCACACACACTTTAATAAAAGAAAAGTAATTGTAATATGTATAAATCTGTCACCTCGGTTGGCAAAACAAATTTTTTTAGTTTTTTGCATTATTAAAAAGCGAACATTTGCATTTTTCTTAGAAAATATAAAAATAAATCACGAATTATTACAAAATCATGCCCATCAATCTGCAAATGAACACCTGCATTAGCTGGAAAGTATTTCAGGTGTTATATACTTTCAGGTGTTATTTGTAAAGTAATACTTTACTTCCCATTTATGCTTAATGTCTTACTAATTAATTATTGATAACATATTAACACCACACATAAATATTTTAAATTCATATTTTAGAATTTAAACATACAATCTAAGCGAAGCACAATAAATATTGTTGAAGAGTTAGGTATTATAAATTATATAAGTATTGTATTTATAGTTATATATAAAAGCGAGAAAAAGTAAGTCAAAATTTCTGATATAATAAAAAAATATATGTATAAATATAAAAGTACATAATAAAAATTATACGGTTAGTACCTCTGGAGGTCATGCCTTGTTTAAGCACCTAAGTGGCAGGTTGAGCATATTAATTCCATTCAACTGACTAAAATTAAAAAAATTTCAAGCTTTTTTTTTAAAAACTTACTACACTGAAAATCAATTCAGGACTCCCCCCTCCCCGAGTTTATTATATGATTTCTTCACCAATTTTCACAGATCATACTTATGAATATCATATAGAAAAGACATAAATAATATTGATTTCAAAAATAATGTTTGTTTCCTATATTTTCAACCTTTAAAAAGATTTAGTTTACATATATAAAAAAATCTTAATAAAAAAGATTATAAATATAGGAGCTAAATTACAATCAAAAAATATATTCCACATGAAGATTAATCAAAATTAATTTTTTAGTTATATGATTAAAAAATCATTCTAAAAATAGTTTTAATATATATACGATTGTCTTTTTAAATAGCATTGCATATATCCTGCTATTAACACACTTTATAATTTGAGTGAGTTAATCATCTATTTATTCTCAAACAATGTAACAAAGAATTTAATTTCTTCTGCTGTATTAACAACTATATGTATATAAACAAACAAACAAACAAACAAACAAACAAACAAAAAAAAAACCAACACATAATCCTAGCTCACACAACGTTTTTTAAAACAAAACTTGTATTTTTCTATTGTGATCTTCAGCATCTATTAAGTAACCAATAGAGTGATAGTGCGTATTAAATCCATATCTATATCCCCATACTAGTTTCTTTTAAAAATCTTTTGACATCTAGGATATCTAGATCTTTTGGATTTAATGTGCCTTTATATAAAAAAGCTACTGTTTATTTTCCTTTTTTACTATCTCGTATCAAGTTGATTTGGATGCACAGAACAGTTTTTGAAGTTTAGGCTGACTAATTGATAGTAAAAAAAGAGTAAAAAGTCTGCTGATAAAAATATTTTTATATTTTAAGTTAATCAAAATTTCTCTGTATTTGCAAGACATTATATATTAAGAAAATCTTTTAGTTAATAAAATATAACAATAAATGAAAAAATAATTATTGGAATTTTAAAATTCTGTTATTTACATAAAAAAATCCCATGTGAAAAAAAAAAAGGTAAATACATTTCGTTCAGTACAATTTGACTATTTGCTAGCCTTGCTAAAAGAAAAAAAAAGTATAAATATATGTGCCAAATACGTGTATATTAAAAAAATCTGATCAAAAAAATCAGATCAAACGCGTATTTTTATTGAAACAGAAAAAGACGTGAAAATGTTAAAGTTTAAATTAAGTATGTGTTTATATAAATGCAACAGACATATAAAAATGCTACTCTTATAAATCAACTGCCTTCAACCCATTGTAAATATATATGTATAACTTCGTATGTTGAAGAGAGAAAAAAATTTCTAATAAACTATTTAAATATTATGGAGTACCAATAATTTAAATTACCATGCCGCCTGTGATGATATTAATGTATTTTTTTTAAAATTGCAATCCAGCTGTGCTGTAACTTGGTCACCCCTGGACATAGAAACGGGCGCAGTCATTGTGAACGAACCCCAAGGGTCAAAATCCCATCAGATTACATAATGGGCAGATGGAAAATTACTAGTTTAATTAACTCGTGTAAGCGATCATGTAAACAAAAAAAAATTAAAGTGATTAATTATATATACACCTGTGTCTCGTTTTATGCAAATTTATTTAACGCGATTTTGAAGTTATGCAATTCATGTTTCTTCGGAAGTCGAACTCCGATAATGCGCTATTACTTTAAATAATACATTTCATGCACTTACATCATATTGAAAGTAATAGCACATTATTGGAATTCGACTTCCATCTTAGTAATTTCAATATTTTCAGTGCTTTATAATAGTAAGATTTTATGCAATAATGAAATTAAAATCATGATTCCACATTTTATGTATACCCACATTAAATTTTACAAGATTATAATGTAAATTTGTTCAAACATTGTGCGTGTTAATTTTGCATTTTAAATCACATTCTGTTTTTGCTTTTTAAAAAAGAACGTAATCAATTATTAATCATTTAGTGTCTGCAAGTTTATTTTTAAAAGGTGAGTAATAGCAGTGGGCACAATTAAAATTGAAAATTAAGAAATTAAAGACAAAAATAAGAATTTAATTTTTAATTGTTAGATTAATTACTAATTACGTTGTCACCAGAAAACCATTAACACAACATGAGAGTGAAGTTGGCGCTAGTTGTATTTCCTCTTGTGAAGAATCTGCTTTTTTACCAGTTTGCAAATGAACCTGTTTATCGGCAAATAGTGATAATAATTAAAACATGTATAAAAAATGTAAATTATTATAAATTATGCGTAATAATATATTGTTTTGAATAAAATTAAATATTATAGTTAAAAAAAGTTTGTCTTGTATCAATTTTTTTCAAATTTGAAATTTTTTATTAGTCATATTTTATTTCCTTATTTTTTTTTGTGTGAATTTTAATTTTACATTGGCGCTTTGCTTTTATGCGATTTTGAAAAATCACAGTCCATATCCCCCCTTTTTCAAGGTACGTTACGTCTATTTTTGTGCGATTTCTTTTGCGCATGTTTTCTGAGGAACCTATCTATCGCGTAAAATGAGACCCAGGTGTAATGTAATGCAGCCGGCAATATCGGAAATTTACATCACAGGGGCAAGCGAATGACCCCTTTTCATCCAACAAATTGAGAAACTCCTGGCCATTAATAGAATAAAAAATGACAAAATTAAAACTGCAATGTTATTGTGCTATGTGGGGAAAAGCATTATTCAGATTGCTAACAGACTGGTTGAACTTAAAATCCCAAAAGAATTAACGTTTCAGCAGCTCAAAGAAAAATTAGCAGACTACTTCAATGCTCATGAGTCTAGACACATCACCAGACTCCATTTTAGGAACCGCCATCAAGGAAAGAATGAACGTACTCAAGAATATGATATGGCCCTGTGAGAATTGGCCAAGAACTGTGTCTACGAATCATATCAGGGGGGAGAACTCCTTGAACAATTTCTATGTGGCACGATGAGTGATGCCTTAAGACAATAGTTACTGGAAGATGGTGCCATCAGCTACAAGGGAGCTATCAAGTGTGGGATAGCCCACGAGCTCATGGCTATGCAAGCAAAAGAATTCACAGCCATCAAATTAGCAGACAGCGATCCTATAAAATAGCCAAGGTCAATAATTCGGAAGGAAATGCACCCCAGAAAATTTAACACAATGCAGAAAATTCAAAACAATATTAAGTGTTTCTGCTATGGGAAAATAGAACCCAAGTCTACTGAATGTGTTTACAAAGATCAACAATGCAGAAACTGTACAAAAACCAGCCATTTAGAGAAAATGTGCTGGAAAAAGAAATCTGTTGATTATATAAGGGAAAATTGCCAGGGGCATTTGACTAAAAGAAAATTGACACATGCAAAAATGGTCACCATTAACCTTTTAACCGCTAATTTTATTATTGGTTGTATCAGATAAAAATCAAATCTTTTAATTGGCCAACTCACAAACTGAAGACAAAGCCTATTGTTAAAACATATTCGCCTATAATATTAAATTCAACTCAGATACGTTTATAAAAAGTATATTATTAATTTTTCAGGTTATGAAGAGAACGAAAGTTCTTTCAAAAATAAATTGCTATTTATTTATTCTAAAATATTCAATATCGGCAACATAAAAGCTATAATATAAACAAAAAGATCGGCTTTTACGTTATAGAAAAGTAAATATTTCTTTTTACTACACCTTCAATATTTTTACTAAAATCTTCAATATTTTTTCGAAAATAATTTTGTTTTTTATTATTCTCTCTGAAAATAATTTTTAATTTCCATAAATATAATTTTATAATAATTTAAATCATATTCGAAATGAAAATCTCAGCGTTTTTCTTTATTTTCTTTGATCAGGCAGTTTCTTTGTTCTTTCCAGCCAATCAGAATGTCTTTTTCGGCTGAGAGCATGCTAAGAACCAATCACAAATAATGTTCCTTCTTTGTTTAGGTTTAAATGCATTTTTTTTTATTTTTTACTTGTAAAATAAATCGGAAGATGGCACCATCTTACAGAACTTTTAAAAACGAATTCAATACGTGTTTAACGAATATTTTCGTATAAAAACTGGCTGAGTTAGAGTGATGTCAGATGTCGACGAGGAGCCTCGTAAGAGGCGGGGAAAGAGTTAACAATACTGCAACAAACTGGAAAAATTAAAAATGACACTAAAAATCTCCAGAAAACCTGTTCTTCTGGAAATAGACAGCAGTAGTGGGTTATCCTTGATCTCTCTCACAGACTGGCAAACCATCATGGTCGACATGATACACCCCCTGAAGATACTACAGTCAAACTTAAAAGCCCATGACATAAATGGAAATGACATTAGAATCAAAGGGTTAATTCAAGCACAAATTACAAACAATTAACAGCGAGAAAGCAGCAACCCTGCTTCTCTACATCATCTACACCCACATAAACCCTCTCATCAGTGGTGAGTGGTTCAACGAACTGGGCATCAAAGTCACAGTAATAAAATATATTGACATTGAAAAATGAATAAGACATGCCATTCCCAAACTTTTTGATGGAGAACATGGATTAATAAAGACAAGATCTGTTTCTTTGAAAATATTGCCTGAGTTAGTTCCTATTATCTGTAGACTGCATAAAGTTCCTTATGTGCAGAAAGAAAAAGTAGCTGAAGAAATAAATCATCTGGCATAAGAAACACTTTTAAATCTTTCATTAAAAACAAAGAATCAGCTTGTGTATAGTTGACTAAGGCCTTCAAGAGTGAACATTTTGGGTCATAAGATTGGCAACATTCATAAATTTTCCCATTTGGTCTTTGAGAAATAAGACTATCTTCGAGAGTGGAGAAGAATATGACATGATGAAAATGTCTTTACAATTACTAAAAGAAATAAAAGAATTAGAGACCAAAAATTTTCTCAGAATTGGACATTCAACCAGACCTGGGCCCTAATAAATCTAAAATAAAATGTAGTACCAATGATGAAAAAAATATAAAGTCTTAATGTAATTGACATGAAATTAATTGCTTTTTTGTTTATATATATACAAGTGTAACCTCTGATTGTGTTGACTGGTATCATTTGAGATCAATAATGTAATTGCCCTTCCTTTTGTAAACGATTCTTATGGTTTGTGAATAAAATTTCCTTTTGAAAGATAAATCATCTGGTCAGTGATGGTGTCTGGCAACCAACTGAACAAGTGGAATGGGCCACCACCTTGGTGGTAATAACCAAATCAACCAGACAAATATGTTTATGCAGTGATTACCACATTTCAGTCAACAAGCCATTAATGCAACATGTGTACCCCGTCCCAAACTCCAGAGAAATCATAGCATGACTACAGAAATCAAAATTCTTCTCTAAATTAGATCTTAATGCGGTGTTCCATCAAATCCCAGTCATCAATAAGACTGGAAATCATGACTCTTATGACTCACCTAGGACTATACAAGTGCAACCAACTCCCATTTGGCATAGCGTTAGCACCTAATATTTTCCAGGCCAAGAGTGAAATCCTACTCAATGGTCTCGAAGGTGTTATTCCTTACTTCACCGACATTTGGTCACCACTATCTTGGAAAAAGAATTGAGCACACATTTATACAAAGCCTGCTATAGGATAAATGAATTTGGTGCCAAACTAAATGCAAAAAAATGTATTTGGAAATCATCAGAAATTAAATTCCTGGGACACATTGTTTCAAGTGCAGGTACTAAGACCTCCCCTGAAAAAGTCAATGCCATAACAGAAGCAATGAGACCTAAAAATCCAGTAGTTTCTGGACCTAGAAATTATTTTGAGGTTTTTTTGGATGGTAAGGCACACATAATGAGGCCATTATATGACTCATTAAAAAAGAATTAAAAATGGCAGTAGGAAGGTCCACAAAAACAAGTATTTCTACATACCAAGGCCCTCCTTACATCCAAAAAGTTACTCATATATTATGATAGTGAATTAGAAATAATCCTGATGACTGATGTGTCAGATTAGTGTGTGGGAGTGGTAATATGCCACCCAGCCCAACTAGAAGAATGGCCTACAGCATATGCATCATATTCATTACCTAAGGCTGAAAGGAACTACAGTCAACTGAATAAGGAAGCTCTAGCCATAATATTTGGAATCCAGAAATTCCACCAATACATATATGGATGCCACTTTCCACATCGTGACTGACCACAAACCATTACTAAGAGTACTAGGCCTGAAGCAGATGCCTGAACATTTGAGCCCATGAATGGTAAGATGGATCAATATTCTTGCAGGCTACAAATATAGTATTGAATACAAAAAAAGTACTAGAATAGGCCATCTTTTGTAAATGCCAAATGAAACAGAAGGCGGCGTCAACATAGTAGAAAAAAACTACATCAACACACTGGAAAACAAAACATTAAATAGTGTAAAAGTAGCCAAATAGACCAGAGAAGACACTGGATACAATTGGATGATCGAGAAAATCAGCAAGGTCTAGCCCAACCAAAGACTGTCTTTTTTACACATAGAACTGTGGAAAGTGAAAGAAAACCTCTCCATGTGCAAGGGATGCATACTCAGAGAAAACCAAGTTTTGATTCCAAACAAAGGCTGGAGCCAAATCCTCAAAATAATACATAAAGGCCATCCAGGCATCATCAGAGCAAAAGCATTAGCCTGCAGTTGTTTGGTGGACTAATATTAACAGCGATATAGAAAACTACCTTAAAAACTGCATGTGCAAATGCGCCTCCAGCGAGACTTGAACCCTGGAGAGAAACAGATAAACTGTGGCAGAGGGTACATATAGACCACTGTGGGCCTATCCAAGGGCAACTATTCTTAGTAGCTGTGGATGCCTATTTTGTATGGGCTGAATACAAAGCAGTCAAAAACATGAGTGCTGAAGAAACCATTGATAAACTAATGGAGATATTTGCAAACCACGGTTTTCCGAAAAATTTGGTATTGGACAATGACACAAGCTTCATGCCAGAAAAATTCACAGAGTACATGCAGGAATAAAAAATAAACCATATATTGATACCATTTTACCATCCCCAATCAAATGCACTGGCCGAGAAATCTGGGCAACACCTAAAGTCAGCAATAAACAAAATGGAAAATCAGAAACTGCAACATGCAGTACTAAATGCTCTACTGCACCAACACTCAACACCCACAGCCAAATCTGGCACATCACCAGCAGAGAAATATCTAGGATGAAAACCACGGAGAAAATTAGATAAGTTAATACCAACTGAAAGTGTTGTCAACCACAGAAGTCAAAAAATAAATTTTCACCTAATGACTGTGTTTGGGTTAAAAATAATCAAGATAAATCATGGACTCATAGAGAAGTAGTACATCACCTGAGCAATCAAGTTGTTGCCATCCAGATGGTGGATGGAAAAATACTTCGTAAGCATATTAATCAACCAAGAAAGAATAGTAGCAAGTTTACTTTCAAAGTTAAATTAAAAATCGAAATGGAACAACTACAGACTGGGAATAACTCAGTAAAACCTCCTAATGGTTACATTTTCACAGCATTAGAATCCAACACCCCACTACACCCTAGGCATGAGAGGAAACCCCCACCCACTTTGGTGACTATGCTCTTAATTCAGAGAGCATAAAACAAAAACCCTCTGATCTCTTAACTGGGGGGAGGAGTGTTAAATATGCATATATTAGAAAAATCTGATCAAACACATATTTTTATTAAAATAAAAAAAGATATGAAAATGTTAAAGTTTAAATTAAGTATGTGCATGTATAAACACCACGGCCATATAAAAATGCTACTAACTAATTAGGCAAAATTAATTTAAAGATCAGCAATTCTGATTAAAATATCAAATAGCCCTATAGCAAATTTAATTAAACACCATTGGAAAACATGGATTGGATTCCTGATAAGAATTATCTGAAAAAAAAAACTTTAATTAATTAAAAATATAAGAACTTGTATATACATTTATTAAACAAATAAGCAGGTTGGAATGTAACAACATTGGTACTACCATGTGGTACCATGGGACTCCAACCAATTAGATCATTAATAAAAAAGACTGAGAGCCATGATCTTCACCAGAAAGGGAAAGAGAAGATTATTAGCTAGTTGAAGCCCTTGAAGAACAGATGTGTTTCTTCCTCTGGCAATTACTGCCAGCCTTGCCAATCTGGCCTCTCCGAGAACTATTCTCCGGACTTTTAATTAATATTCCTGGACTGCAGTACCAGGTCACAGGACCATTACAAATCAACTGCCTTCAACCCATTGTAAATATATATGTATAACTTTGTATGTTAAAGAAGAAAATTTCTAATAAACTATTTAAATATTATGGAGTTATCAATAATTTAAATTGCCATTCCACCTGTGATGATATTAATGCATTTTTCTTAAAATTGCAATCCAGCTGTGCTGTAACTTGGTCACCGCTGGACATAGCAACATGTAAATAATTACTAATATCATGAAAACATATTTAACTAAATAAAATTGCAATTAAATTTGATAAGTTAAATAGGGAATTATCAATGAAATTTTTCTTTACATGGTAAATGGTATAAATTACGTTTTAATCTGGTTTCTTGTTATTCTAAGACAATATAAGCATTTTTAGTGAGATTATAAATGATAAATACAAAGTTAACAGAGAAGATGACATTATATGTTTAATTTCTGATAAATGACTCACCACAGAGTATTGTCCTATATTAAAAGTTAAAGTTTAATGTAAAAATAATTAAATAACAGATAAGTTTAAGAAAATTGAAATCCACATTTACTTCCCAATGATTTAAATCTCCAACAAAAACTGATAGTAGATTGAAAAAAAAGACATAAAAAGAGTAATCTAAAAATTCAATCTAATTGGGAGAACTGAACTTTTGTAAATCCTGTAACTGAGATAATAATTTAACTGTTTAATCATTAATTTAGGAAGCTAATCAGAATGGGTGCTGCTTGTTCCATTTTGTTCATTATGATATTGTTTTGGACTAATATTATATTAGTACCATCACTCATTCAGTCTAATTTTCTCTCAATCTATCATTTACTTTTAAAAAATGACTTTGTATTATAATTTTTTTGTACATAGATGTCAAATTTAATAAAAAAAGGTGAATTTTTGAACTCTCTCACTTTCATTATGATGTAAGAAGATCTTTTCATATTATGCTTGTGAAGAAAAAAATTAATTTAATTTGAAAATTATTTTTACATTTTAAATACATTTTAATTTATTTTAGTACAATTTTATTAAAAATTAAATATTTATAATTTTTATGCAGACTAATGTTTTTCAAGAATTAAAATAATGTATATGGTATAGGAAAAAAAATCTAAATGTAAATTGGAGGCCCAGGCATAAGTTTGTCTATTTCTCAATATAATTGAATAATTTTAAAATTATTTCATTTTTTAAATATATATTTAGTAACTTTTAAAATTTTATATTTTATAGAAGATAATTTAATTTTCTTACAAATTAAATTCAAATTGAAAACTATAATTTAATATTAAAATTTTAAGACATCATCTTAATTATATTTTATCTTCTGTAAAAAAGTTAATATCAATTATTAATATGTCAATTATAAATAAAAAAGTATATTTAATTACAATAGTCAATGTAATTGTAATAAAAGTACAAGGTATGCATAGAATTTCAAAAGAGATAGAAAAAAAGTTAAGGCAAATTATTTTTGATTGATAATAAAGTTATATATAATAGAATTACTTAACCTTTTAGGTGTACAAACTCCAGTTGGATGAGTGAGTTAAAACTCTAAACTTTTGATTGGTCAATTACAGAATCAGCAGTAAAAATATATTCATCTTTTAATATTATATTCATTTTAATTTCATTTGTAAAAAGTATATTAATAATTTATCAGATTATTAAAGTGAACAAAAATTTTTTCAAAAATAAATTTCTATTTATAATTATAAAAACATTTGATAGTGGAAGACCTAAAAAGAAAATTTGTAACAAATTAGAAAGTGCTGCAGATGTCATTGATTTCTTTTTCAATTTTACGTTGTGTAAAAGTAAATAATTTTTACTAAAATCTTATCTATATTTCTAAAATAATTTTATTTTCTGCATATTTTATCACAATAATTTATAATATGTCAAAAATACTTTAAAAATGATCTAAAACTTACATTTTCATTTTCAAAATCAAAACAAAGAAGTTGGAATGGTGAAAATTATTGACAAGTGCTCTCTTTTGTCCAAAATAAGCAACAACCAATCAATGCCTGGAATAGATTGCCATCTCCCATTGTTAAAACTTAAATTTGAATATTATTGATTTTTTATTTGTAAAATAATTCTAGAGAGGGCAGCATCATATGGTAATTTTTTAAGCTTTAAAATAAGCATAATTTCACTAAGGTAATGTAAAAACTGACAGTTTTTGAGTGACTTGAAGCTATGCCCAGCTCTGGTCTGTGAATTCTGTTATGAGGTTAACAATTCTGTAGTCTGAGGAAACATAACTAATATCAAAGAACTATTGCAATTTATTTTTTAAAAAAATATTAAATTAGTTATACTTTATATATATACAGTGAGGTAGTTATGTGTCTCATGGCACACATCAATATAATAGTGTGTGTACACATACATATATAAAGTTGAAAGGAAAAGTAGAAATAAACTAAAAAAAAGTTTTTGTATATATTTTCTATATTACAATGGAATAATAGTTAAAGATTAAATAATTTTGAAAAAAAAAAATTATAAATTAAATATTTAAAAAGATCTAATTAATAGTTTATTAATTCTGATTTTGAAATTAAAAGAAGGATGTTTTTATGCTACAATAGATATACTGGTAATTATAAAATTTCACTATCTATTTTGATTAGATTAAATTTTTTTAAATGAAAGCTTGAATAACATATTTGGATCCTATAATGTTGTTTTTGGAAGGATTAATGTAAATTAAAAATTCATTAACTTTTTTCAATCAAGATAAAGAAAACTTGCTTTTAATTATTGTTTTTCTCCACTCTTACTATAAAAAAGTTGAAAAAAAGATTAGAGGGAGTTTTTAAAGTTTTTTAGAGTTATACAAAGTTCTTATGAAGATATGACTAAAGATGTAGAAGACAAATCAGCTGCTGCTGCTAATGTCATGATGGTAGAGTTTAGATTCACATGGAAGTAAAATGCCTGCTTTTCTGGGTTCCATAGTGCATAATATGTATTAGACAGCTGGCTTGCCTGAAATCTATCAAATAATAAAGACTAAATGGAGCTGATTGAATGTCAAAAATACCTTTCCTGAATATCACAATAAGCCAGTTTATTGCTTAGCAGGGACAAGCCTACCCAGAGAGTCCATCAGCTTGCTGAAGAATTAGTTTATATGTACACCATTTTATCTATATGTCGAGAGACACAGACAAAGATACAGCATTATATATATAAAGTACAGCTGATGAGTAGTGTCATATATATTGAGAATGATAGTATTCTAAATAATTCCTTTAAAATGACAGTTAAAACCTGTAATTTAAAGGTAAAACAAGTAAATATGTTTGCTCAAACTATAAGTTTTAAAAAAGAAAGAATTGATTCATAGATGATGTTATTTTGAATAAAAAAGTAAACTCCAAAAATCTTTCTAGATTTAAAAACAAAAGAACTTGCTGAAGTATTTTTTAAGACATTTACAATTAATTAGAAATAATAAATTGTGATATTACTTAAAAAAAAAAAAACAATTTTTTTTTACCATTGAAAATACTGAATGAATTAATAACTTTGATTCATACTATTTTCTTTTTTTACATATACTCACATACATGTGAATTTTATGTATATTTTCAACATGGAATTAATTGTAAAAAATATAATATTTTTAATAAGTTTATTATTTTTATAAATTAAAATATCATGATATAAACACCAGTGTGTGCGCACATTTATAAATCAGTCATTAATTATGTATTATAAAAATAAATTTTATTTATAGGCTTATGACAATTCAAATATGTTCATAAATTATTATACCACACATCCATGTACTTATATATAGGTATTTTATGTATTAACATATTTATGTATCATTAACATGTGATAGCTAATTTTTAATCATTACATGACAATTCACATATGTTACAGCATGTCTGTGTGCTTATGTAGATGAGTGTCATATAGTCATGTGTTAAAATCAATCATATTTTATAAATTATTAAAATGAATTATTGATTTTTATTATTAGTTTATCACAATTCAAATATGTCCATTTTATACAGGTATATCTGTGTGCTGATATATGTGTTTTATGTAAACCTATTATGAGGAATTAAAACATATATGTAAATTACAATGTAATAGTGGATTTATTTTTGGTAATAATCAAAAATCAGAAAGCTTAATTTATATATATAACTGTATTCAGCAGACATTAATTTCATTTTAATTATTAATAAATTAATATTTCATTGTTAAAGTTACTGCAGTGAATTTATTTAATCCTAAAACCCAAATTATTATATGTTGAATTATATATCTTGACCATAGTAACAATTATAGAGATTTTGCTCTCTGGCTGGATTTGTGCATAATAGATTGTTATATAAAAGAAGTTTATATTTAGTTTTATGGAAATCCAATTGATGCTGATACTGTATGGTGCACAGGGGATATCCTTTAAAGCCCATGCACTTCATTTTAATTATTTATTTAAAAATTAAGTTTATAGTTGGCCAATAACATTAATGGTACTAAGTGACCAGAATATTGATGCAGCATGTTTTAGTATCCCAGCATTATATTTTTAACTGTTCTATTTTTAGAGATTAGCATTTAAGTTTGTGCATCCAAATTAATTTTTAAATAATCTTCCCCAAGCTGGCAAGAACTAAATAATTATCTGGGTGTATAATAGACCCATTTCAAATCCAGTCCCAAGATTGATTGTTGATTTATTTTTAATGTTGATCATTCCTGTTGATGAAAGTTTAATAATTTTGTATAATGCTGGTAAACATAGCAGCATGTTGATCTTTCATTCCTCATTTTTATTTATATTATTTGTAAAATTGAAATTTAGATTATATTTGAACTTGGATTGATGGTGATTTTCCATTAACCCAGGTGCAACCCTGATTCTCTGTACAATTACAATATATATATAGGTAATGTTAAATATGTTAATGTTGAATAAATATAATGTTATTTGAAATTTACAAAGTCTATTTTAAATAATAATTTAAATGCCTTCTAGCTACCACGTGTAATAACTTTTTATAGCAAGAAAATGGACCATTTCTTATTGTACTTTAGATCTTTTTATTTAGAGTTATCTAGAACAATAACAGACACAGAACAAATCTAAACCAACCTGTATATTTTAATGTAAAATGATTTTTAAATAACTGATATTAAGTTTATGGAGCAGAGATATCTCACTCATTTCTAAAACTCTATTATAATGAGTAAACAGATGTCATATATGTAATGTTAAATAATATTTTAATGTTAAATAAATATAATGTGATATAAAATTTACCAAGTCTACTTTAAGTAATAATTGAACTGCTCTCTATCTGCCATGTGTAATAACTTTTTACAGTAAGAAAATTGATCTCTTTATTGTATTTTAGATCTTTTTATTTACAGATATCTACAATAAAAAGAGCCAGAGAACAAATCTAAACCAGCCTATATATTTTAAGGGAAATTGATTTTTAAATAACTGATAATAAGTTTAAAGAGTAGAGATATCTCACTCATTTCTAAAAGTCTATTACAAAAAAAAAACACACATGTGGCATATGTAATGTTAATATTTAAATGTCTAATAAACATAATGTCATGTAAAATTTACCGTCTGTTTTAAATAATAATTGAACTGCACTCTAACTGCCATGTTCTATAATCTTTTACAGTAAGAAAATGGACCACTTGTTACTGTATTTTAAATCTTCTTATTTAGAATTATTTAGAACAATAACAGCCAGAGAGCAAACCTAAATTATCCTATATATTTTAATGTAAATAGATTTTGTTAAATTTTATTTTATTATAGATATATAAGCTGTGATATGATAATTTATTTAGCTATAAAAATTGAAGGAATTTTTTTAATATTAAATGCGATATTTTTGTGAAATTAGAAAAAAAAGTAAAGTCAATTGATTTGAAAAGTGAACATCACAATAAAACATAAATATTGCAAGCATAAGAAGAATTGGCTACATCACACAAAACAACAATAACAAAATTGTGAAACTGATGATATATAAGACAGAATATACAGATAGCTTTGTCAATTTAATAAAGGGTAACAAATGCAGATAATTCAGATTCATGATCCAACAAGTAGTTACTGTAATAAATATGTTGAAGAATTTTATATTAAGATAGACTGTCTCATGAGTCACAATATAATATATGAATAATCTTGACAATCGATCAGCATATATAATTAAAATAAAAAAAAGATAAAAGTTATATAAATATTTTGAAAATAAAGACTAGAATGACTCAAATATTAATTAAGTAGTTAATAATATTTCTAGATATTTTGAAAGGTACAAATTTTTTAAAATTAAATAAAAAGGTACCTCTAATACAAATTAATTATTTAATTTATTTATTTTTGAATCCTGACAAAGACATAAATCTTTAATACAACAACAACAACAAAAACTATTTTTATAAAGATCTTTAATTTTTTAAAAAAAAACATGTAATTATAAAGATTAATCTCAATATATTTTATACTTAAAAAAAGAACAAGCAAAAAACAAAAATGAAGAAATTTTTAAACCTATTTGTTTAATGAATGTAACAGCAGCAATAATCATTGTATTACAGTTATATTTTTGTTTTATTAATTGAAAAGATACATATTTAATTTTAGATCTTTTGTTTCTCTATCTATATATTCTCCTAATTTAACTGATCCTCTTTATTTATACTAAGCTTGCCAAGTTAAGAAAAGCTATTATTAGCAGTCTCCATGCTGATTATGAGATTCCCAAATATGGATGCAATACTGCTCTCTGGGGTGATCTATAAACCAATATAAATATATATTGTAACAGGATGGAATATATGCTGCCATGCTTTTATTTAAGAGCCCCACAGATTTGGGCAGCATATGTAACAGGATAATCTTTTCCTCTGGAAGAGGTGTATTTAACTGTGATCATCCATTTGGTATTCAAGATATGGAATTAAACCTGATAAGTCAAATATCTGATGATTTGCCTGGGTTTTGTTAAGTGATTTTATGATAATTAGTGATTGAGTGGAACGGAATTCACATTTACGTAACTTCCCTTATTTCATTCTTCTTGTTCCTCATTATGCCACAGAGAACAAACTCAGGAAAAATGTATATGTACTCTATTTCAAGGCATATTTATTCTGTATTTGATGTGTGTATTGAATATGCATATAGTGTGATTTATTGGAAAATAAAAAAAATCAAAGGACTAATTAAATTTAATATTTAACAAATTAATTTTGATAATGGTTTCCATTCATGATTGTTAGATAACAAAAATAATGTGTTTTGATTAATTTAATAATTGTGTAGTCATGATCATCCTTTGTTTGTGTTCATTAACTATTTTCTAACCTATACCTTTGATCCCTATAAAGGATGGTCATTCACCATTTTAATTTAATAATTTCAACCTTATATCAAATACAATATAAAAAAAGAGACCTATATTTTAACAATTAACTCTGCTAACTAAAATTTCTAATATCAGTTGCTTATTAATTTCTGATCCATCTATCTATATTTTACAATTTATTGAAGGTTTCTCTTATATCCTGAACCCCCTCCTATTCTGATGTCATATAAATCTATGATAGGACAGACCAATCATCAAAGGGTTTAATTATTCATTTTGAATAACAAATAATTAATAATTAAGTTAATTGAACACAAACATTGAACATAAAAAATATTGTAACTGCCAAAGGGTGAGTGCTTAATATTGGATAAGAATAAACTCTCGCCTTTCAAATCAGTAGACTAATGTATCAATTAGCAAGCAAGTTTGGGAAACTGGATCTAAATTTTATTATTAAATGAAAATATATATAAGCGTTTTTAACCCGCTGAAGAAGAAGCTGTAAGTAGTAATAAAACAATTCAATTAAACTAATGTAGGCCTAGTACTTTTGAGGTTTTCCCCTCATATTCATGGTCAAAATAGATAATAAACCGTTGCTGTAATATTACTAAATAAAAAATAAACAAAAAAATAGAATTGATGGCTCCCCTTCTCTCTCGAATAATTGATGGTTGAATGGATTGATTCTCTGTTTCCAAAAAAAAAAAAAAAATCAAATTAACAAGTGAAATAAAAATAAAAAAAATTATAAAAATATAATTTGAGATGGTAATCCAGCATAGTCTAGCCATAGTTCAAAGTCTTGTAGTTCACATTGTGAAATGTCCAAGTATTTTTGCCTTTAGGAAAGTTCCTATGTATGAACTGGATGGTAGTTCATCGGATAATCGTTGGTCACCATCTGGATCTTCATGTTGGTAACTCAGACTCTTTTATAACTATCTTTCCCATGTTGGGAGAATTTCTTTGCTTGATTGTAGTGCCATGGAGATCTTTTTACTATTGTGGTCATCATGAAGTTAATTTGAAATGATAATCATATCTGGAATCATGTTCGAATGATGAGCAGCTCCATCCCTATGATGTTTTATCACTTCCTAGCCAAGCATAATTTGTTGTTTTCTAGCTTATAACTTGGATTAAAATGCAAGCTTTATGGAAATTGGTAATGGGTTCCTTAATCAACTTTTTTAAGTTGCAATTGTAGTGGCTTATGAGCTCTATTATTGAGGACAGTTAAGATGACAACTAACTTAATTTTAGAAATTAAGAAAAGTAAATTTTTTAAAGATGTAATTTACTCTCCTTTATTTTCTTTTTTCTTAAAAAAAAAAAGAAATTGTTCTATATTGTCTTATCTTTCACTGATTGATGTATGAGTTCAAGATTATGCTTTTATTTTCATTGTTGATGTCATTTTGATATTTATAGAATTTTATGCTGGATGAATAAATAAAATAAAATTTTTCTAAAGACATTCCATACTTATAGACCAAAATAGTCGAAAATATAAATTCAACTACAATACTATCATCACAAATATTCAGGAAATCACTAAATAAATTAATAATATATGATTAAGTGATATTTCATGAAAACATTCACGAAACTCTATGAGAGCATAATATATTGTTCTGAAGAATATAGATATATTGACACAAATATGCAAAAATGATTCAATAAGAGCATACAAAATATATGCTAAATGATTCAATAAAACCATATAACCTTAAATATAAGATAATAATTTTATCTAGTAAAATTTAGAAAGCAGAAATGAATACCAATCTAACAAAATGATTAGTAGATAGACACGAGTGTGCATATACAAATATATAAATTGATAATAAACTAAAGTATTTTATATAATACATATGTGCTTTTTTTATATATACTTAAAAAGTCATTTGAGAACAAAAAAAAAATTATGAATTTTATCATGTAATTTAATCAAAAACTTGTAAAAAATTTTAAGTTGGGGTATTTAAATATTGAATCATTAGTTTAGATAGTATATAAAAAAAATAAAAGTAGCTGTTAAATGTTTGTGCATAAAATAGAATGGTTGTGGCTGATGAAAGCCAGTAGTCAGAAACTAACATAAGGATTTTCTGGACATATTTAATGTTCATTGATTATTCATGCTTACAGTAAATAACTCTAGAGCAGAAAAAATAAAAGTTAATTACTATTCTTAATTTAATATTGTTTCAACTCTAACTCTATTACTTTAAGAACATTAAATCCAAGTAATTTATCAAAAAGCAAACACCAATACAAACAGTATCATCTAATAAGACATTTCAATTATAACTAATAACTACTCCAGTCTACAAAAACAACATCAACAAAAAATTTAGTTATTAATATTATTTTCTTATATATATTGAGTTAAAAAGTGGACATATACTCTATTATAAAGGCACAAATATTGGAAAAAAAAGTGAAGTAGGATTCATTATAAATAAAAGTGGAAGAACAATATTATGGAGATTGATGGTGTATCAGACAGAGTGGCAAGATTAGTTATACAACTTAATAGCAGATATCAAATGCAGATAATTCAGGTTTATGCCCCAACAAGTTCTCATAGTGATGAAGTAGTAGAAGATTTTTATATGGATGTACAAAAGGCTTTTGATCAGAGTAAACAACATTTTAAAATGGTTATGGGAGACCTTAATGCTAGAATTGGTAAACAAATGAAAGATGAAAGTGCTGTAGGTAATTTTGGTTATGGTAATAGAAATGAGAGAGGACATAGACTTGTGGAGTTTGCAGAAAAAAAAAACTTTATATTATGAATTCTTTTTTTGAGAAAAATGTTAAAAGGAAATGGACATGGAAGCATCCAAATGAAGGTACAGCAGAACTGGATTATATTTTGACTAATAGGAAATACATATTTCATGATTGTAATGTTCTTAATAAATTTAACACAGGAGGAAGTGATCATCGATTAATAAGGTGTAAGATACATGTTAATGTGAAACTAGAGAGACAAAAATTATTAAGAAAAACAATATTTACAGTTGATATTCCTAATCTTCAGAAACATTCTAATGAATTTAAATTAGAACTTAGAAATCGGTTTCAAGTATTAGTAGATTTTGAGCATAATTCAGATTTGAATGAAATTAATATGAAAATAACTGATACACTTTTAAAAACTGCAACAAAGATAGCTGGTAGAAAAAAGCAGCAATTGACCAATAAAATTTCTACTGAGACTAGAGAATTTATGAAGAAAAGAAGGAATATGAAGATATACAAAAATGATGCATTAAAAAGAATTGAATATCTCGAATTTTGTAAAATGGTGCGGAAAAGAGTTGAAAATGATATAAGAAAGTATAATTGTGAACTAGCAAGGAAAGCTGTAGAAGAAAATAAAAGTCTTAAGAATGTAAAACAACATTTTGGTATTGGTAGGAAATTTATATCTGCAATAAGAAAAAAAGATGGAATTGTTACTAAAAAGAGAGATGACACAATGAAATTGGTAGAAGATTTTTATCAAGAATTATATAGTAATAAAGAACAAGTACCTCCTATATCTATTCCATCTTCCGAATTGCCCAGAATTTTAAATGAAGAAGTGAGACACGCAATTAAATGTATGAAGAAGGGAAAGGCTCCAGGTAATGATGGAATTATAATTGATATATTAAAAGAAGCAGGAGAAGAAATAGAAAATTTTTTAGCAAAGTTATATACCAAATGTCTAAATGATAAAGATGTACCGGATGATTGGAAGAATGCAGTAATAATATTAATATTTAAAAAAGGTGATAAAGAAGATATTAGAAATTACAGACCTATTAGCCTTTTATCAGTTTTATATAAAATTTTTACCAAGATAATTACAACTCGTCTACAGAGAACATTGGATTTTCACCAACCAAGAGAACAAGCTGGATTTAAAAGTGGTTTTAGTACAGTAGATCATATCCAGGTGTTGAGAGAAGTTATAGAAAGGTCAAATGAATATGAGTTGTCATTATGTTTTGGATTTGTAGATTATGAAAAGGCATTTGATTCTATAAACATTTCTTCAGTGATTAAAGCATTGGATCATCAAGGTATAGATCCAGGATATTGTCATATTTTGAAGAATATTTATAAAAATGCAACAGCAACAATTAGATTACATAATGATACTGGGAAAGTCAACATTGAGAAAGGTGTAAGACAAGGTGACTCTATATCTCCAAAACTTTTTACAGCAGTGCTGCAAGAAGTATTTTGTGAATTAAAATGGGAAACTAAAGGAGTGAAAGTAAATGGAGATTATTTAAGTCATTTAGATTTCGCAGATGATGTAGTTGTTTTTGCAAATAATGCTTCAGAGCTGCAGGATATGTTGCAGGAATTATCAGATGAAAGTAGGAAAGTAGGACTAAAGATAAATGTTAAAAAGACTAAAGTAATGTTTAATCGATTTGCTCAAAATATGAAAATAAAGATTGATTATGATGAATTAGAAGAAGTTAACAGTTACAAATACCTTGGTCAGATTATTAATACAGATGGAAACATAATGGAAGAAATTAATCATAGAATTAAACTTGGTTGGAGTGCTTTTGGTAGAAATAACTTGATACTAAAAGGAAATATGCCTATGTGTTTGAAAAGGAAGGTTTTTAATAAATGTGTTTTACCAGTTCTTACTTATGGATCTGAGACTTGGACACTTAATAGAAGAGCAATACAGAGACTTCAGACCACTCAAAGAAGTATGGAGAGATTTATGTTGGGAGTAACAAGAAGAGATCGAAGACGCAATGTATGGGTAAGAGAACAAACAGGTGTTACTGACCTCATTGAAAAAATTAAAAGATTGAAGTGGAGTTGGGCTGGACATATTGCTAGAAGAGATGATAATAGATGGACAATTGAAATTTTAAACTGGATTCCAAGAGATTGTAAAAGACCCAGAAAGAGACCACATGTGAGATGGATGGATGAAATAAGAAAGTGTGCAGGGGTGATGTGGAGAAGAGAAGCTGAAGATCGGAGAAGATGGATTAAACTTGGAGAGACCTTCATCCTGCAGTGGATTGATAGTGGTTGATGATGATGATGATCTAAAAATATTTACAGTAAACAATAAAACTGTCTATATGTCTATAGATATATTTATTATTACATATATTCTATTATAAATATCCATTTCTATGTTCATACAAATTACATAACGTTTTTAAAGACAATATTTTATCTATACACTTTTATAAGTATATTTTAATATATATATATAGATGAGTTTATATAATAAGTTATATATTAGAATAAATATACCAATAATGTTATAGATATCTTTTTTTTTTTTTTACATATATTGCCTTATATATAGCCAAATTTCAATTGTCCATCTAATTGAAATTTTAAACTGGATTCCAAGAGATTGTAAAAGACCCAGAAAGAGACCACATGTGAGATGGATGGATGAAATAAGAAAATATGCAAGGGTGATGTGGAGAAGAGAAGCTAAAGATAGAAGAAGATGGATTAAACTTGGAGAGACCTTCATTCTGCAGTGAATTGATAATGGTTGTTGATGATGATATAGCCAAATACAAAACAAGCATTTTAAACGTGTAAACAGAAAAAAAAAGTTATCACCAAAATATATATTTTTTTGTTTTTAGATTGAAAATGATTGTTAAGTCCAAGTAAAACTTTTTATAATAAGAATTAACATATAATTAAAAAGGATTTGAATTGTTTTGATTTCAATTCCTTTATCATCTTGGTTTTAAAAAGAAATGAACTATATTTCAAGAGTTTTGGAAATACGGTCATCTATTCAACATTATCGAAATGGTCAATAGTGCGAAAAACGTGGACCTAAATAGTTTCTTTTTCAACATAACAGTAAAAATGTTTAATCTGTTATGATGACTTTCATTAAAGTATATATATCCAAAGATATGTGTCACATAAACAACAAGCAGGAACTTATTGCGAATTATAAAATTTAATTACTAATGAGACATCTCAGACTACTATACTAAATAGAATGATGACAACGCCACAAATATTAGTTGCAAAGGGTTGAACTTCTACATAAAACTATTGTAATTAGCAAAATGTAGCTACCTGACACTGTAAATATTTTTCTTAATAAAAAAAAAAAAATCCAAACTAACTGTCACATGATTGAAAATTTTCTGACTTTTCATACTTACGTACGTGAGATCTTATTTTGTTGTAAATTGAAGTTAATAAAAAATAAATGTAATGTTTCTCTATAAACAATAATGTACAAAATCATCTTCATTGCAGATTACTATGGAAACAGAATCTGCGCAAATTGAGAGAATAGTAAAGAAATATGACAAATTCTATCAAACATTGAGGCAGTAAAGAAAGACTTGATAAAATTTGAAAACATTATCAAACATACAATTTATATAAACTGATGCATTGCGTTAAACAAAATCAATAATTATTGTTTTAAAAAAGGACATCTAAGGTTCTCTTGCAATCATACTAGGATATAATTAATTTTGACTTTGGGCTTATTGTTTTCAGTTATATTATTAGATATCAGCTTCTATAATAATTTTAGCGACTACTACTATTTTAAATCAATTTACTTTATTATCTTAATAGAAAGTAATAATTAATCAGAAAAAGAAAACTTAAAATTATTTAAACAAGGTTCTGAAATAAAATGAATTAGAAAATATTGTAAAATGTTGATTACGAGTATTGCATATATATATATTACATAGTTATCTGCTTTGAAAAACTTTATTAAAGAGAAAAAAAAAAGATCCGCAATATTCAGTTTCAAGTATAAATCTGGGGACAAATTATAGCCAAGAAGGTTAATGCTGAGAACAAATAAAATTCACAACGACCCTCCATTACTTAGACTGCTCAAATGCTCCACAGAAGGTTAAAAGTCATTAATGAGCAATAAATAAAAACTTCGAAAAATAAGATTTCAAGTTAAAAAATAATCAAGAAACAAGGTCAAGTTAGATATATACCCATTTTTACTTTTGTTTTTTTACATATTGCACGCAAAATTTGCCAATTTATACATAAATAAAAAGAGAATAACACAACAATAATTAACAAAAATCTACCCCAGAGAATCCCACCCCCTTCAACATGTACTTCTGTATCTAGAAAATAAATAGCTAAAAACTACATAAAAATAAATGTACTAGAATGCAAAATATATAAATCTGAAGATATGCAATTAGTTAATGAAAATAAAATTTAAATGAATTAGTTGAAGAAATGTAAAAAATAATCAAATAAAAAATTCAATTTTTAAACATTCTTTTAAGAAATATATCAGATTATATTACGAGTCTGAACATGATATTAATAAAAAAGTATGTGTGTAATGTAGCATTATAAGATGGATTAAAAGCGTAAACTACTAATAAGAGAAAAATGAATTAAGAGCCATAACAAGTAAATTTGAAAGAATCGTTTCCTAAAATGAATGAGTGACAAAGCATTTATTTATATATAAGTAAAAGAATTGGACTGAACATATTTTTAGAAATAAAGAAACAAAATGTTATAGCAAATTATATATATAAAGAAATTGAGAATTTTAAAGACAAATTAATGATAAAAATCTGAAGAATTAAAAAAATAGGCTTGGTGAATGTAATTAAATGAATGGAATCTAATCTTTAGTTGCTATCCGATCCAAAAGCACACACACACAAACATTCATGTAAAATTTATTAATACCAATAAGAAAAAAAAAACATTGGGATAATAGGAAAAAAGAGTTAAAAACAAGGGTATATCTCTTCTATATAGCAGGATCTAGTTTTTTAACTTTTTCTATTATACTCAAAAATTATATTAGAAAAGTGCATGAGATTATTGCACACTATTCTAGCACTATCTATTATAAGCATAAGTAATTAATAGATAAGTTTTATCTTTAAATTTGTTTTGTCTGAGAGCATTAATATTAATTATTATTGTGTATGAAAGTGTAATTAGTGGTTAAAAGTATTTAAAAGATTGAAAATTGTGGTTTTTATTTGTTTTAAAGTTTTTTCAGTTTGTTATTTATATGTATAGAAATTTTTTTAAAAAGTTATTTTTTTGTTGTAGTTTGTTTTATTATTTATATATTGTTATTTTATATAAAGAAATTATTTATAAAAAGTTATTTTGTTGATTAGTTTTTAGTAAATTTGTTATTAAATTTTTTTTTTTTTTTAAATTCAAAAAACATTTATTTTTAAGAAAAAAGATAACGTTTGAAAAATATGTAAAATAAAGAACATGGATTGTATTTGTATTTCACAATGTGTATATAATCGGGAAAAAGGAATTAAGCGTGCTTTGGTTGAATGTACTATATGTGATGAGGTTTATCACTTGAAATGTTTAAATAAGACTAGAAAGGATGTAATAGGTTTATGGTTATGTAGTCAGTGTGTAAATGTGATTAAAGAGGTGAGAAAAGATAGTTTAAAGAGGAAGACAGTGGAAAGGGAGAAAAATGTAGTTAAGGAAGATAGGATAGAGTATGGTTGTAGTGCAGTGTTAGGAAATATGGGTGGAGAAAATAGTAGTGCAATAGAGATGATTAGCAAAATAATTAATAAGATAGAGGAAGAAGTGAAGGATATAGAAGTAAAATTAAAATCATTAGAGATAAAATGTGAGGAGATAAAGAAATTATTGAGTAGGAATGATAAGGAAGAAATAGATAAGGAGGATCAGAAGGTGTTAGAAAATATTATGTATGGAGTAGAGAAAGTAGATTATGAGACAGTACTGATAGGAGATTCACTAATTAGAGAATGTGGGGATATAATTGCAAGGGAAAATAGAAGCAGGTATGTAAGAGTATGTTTGCCTGGAGCTAGAATTAGGGATGTAGCAGATAAAGTAAAAAAGCAAGGTGGTAGAGATGTGTATGTTATGGTGGGGACTAATAATTTGTTAGAATCATCAGAGAGAATAATGGATGAGTATGTAGAATTGATTAGGAATTTGACTATGATTAAAGGAAGAGTAGGAGTAATTGGATTGCTACCAAGATTTGATAAGAGGCATTTGTTAGATAGGGCATGTTCTATAAATGAGAGATTGAAAAAGTTGTGTGAGAAAAATAATGTTATGTTTGTGGATGTGTGGGATTGTTTTATTGGAAAGAGGGAGTTATATAGTAAATATGGGTTGCATTTAGGAAAACAAGGAAGTGAAGTTTTAGGGAGTCTGATTTATAAAGAATATTTGTTGGGAAACTTATAAAGGGGGGGGGGGATTTTAAATTGCAATATTATTAAAAAGAAAAAGAATGGATGGAATGTAAGAAATAAGCAAAAGGAATTTGATTTAGATATAAATATAGATATGGAGAAGGAATGGGTTTGTAAAATTAATGGTAAGAAAGTTATTTATAAATGTAATGGAGAAGAAAGAATTAAAAGAATTTATAAAAGAGTAGTTAGGAAAGAAGAAATTGTTAAAATTGGGTTTTTGAATATGCAAGGTGGTAGGAAACCAGAAAAGTGGATGGAATTAAATAAAACAATTGAAAATGAAGAGCTTGAGGTATTAGCAGTAGTGGAAACACATCTAAGAGAAGAAGAAGAACCTATTTTGGAACAGTTGGTATGGCAGGGTATAAATAGAAAAGAAAAAAAAGGGGTGGTGGTATAGGTGTTATATCAAAAAAATATTTAAATATTGTTAAATGTCAAGAACATTTGTGGTTTGAAATAAGGTTGGGTAGACAAGAATGGATGGTGGCTATAGTTTATATAGCCACTGGAGATAGTCAAATTATAATGGAGTGGAACAGTAACATATATGAATGTCTAGTTAAGGATATACAAAGTTTTAAAGAAAAGGGGAAGAGAATAATGGTTATAGGGGATATGAATGGACATATTGAAGAAATTGATGATGTAGATAATAAAAATGGACAGCTTTTGAAGAAATTTTGTCAGAAAGTGAATTTGAGTATTGGAAATTTATTAAATATTTATGAGGGACAATACACATGGTCTAGAAATAATATATTTCACACAATAGATTATGTATTGGTAGAGAAAGAGGGAATGAATAAAATACGGAAAATTAAGGTGTTTGATAATGAAGAAAAAATATGCACTAGTGATCATAACTTCATTGTAATTGAAATGGTTAGTAATGTGATGGAGAATAGAAATAAAAGTAGAAATAATAGTGAAAGATGTGGATGGAGAGTGAATGATAAAAATAAGTTGGAAGAGTATAAAATACAAGTTGAAGAAATCATGGAAGAGTTGGTTGGGGATGAGTATAAGGACTGGTGTAAAGAAGTAGAAAAAGTGGCAAATAGGGTTTTAGGTGAGAATATTCAGAAGAATAAAAGAAATAAAAAAATAAGAATTAGTAAAAGTGTAAAAGAGAGGAAAGAAGCATGTAGAGAATATAAGTGTGCTATTAAGAACAAGGAAAGTGAAAAAGATATTAATGCTAAATGGGAAAAATACTTAGAAAAGAAGAAGTTGGCTAAAATAGATAATTATAGAGAGAGGATGAAATTGAATAGTAAATTGTTGGAGGATATTAATAAAAGTGGAAGAGATGGGAGTAAAAAATTTTGGAATTACATTAAAAGGAGAAATGTAGGGGAGAGAGAGATAGTATTACTAGATGATGAGGGAATAGAGTGTAGCTCTAGAGAAGATTTAGAGAGAATCTTAAATAAATATGTAATGAATATAGAAAAGATGTTAGATGTGAAGGATAGAGTGATAGAAAACATGAAAGCATATAGTAATGGGAATATTAGGTTTACAAAAAATGAACTGAATGAGGTAGAGAAGAAATTGAAAAGTGGAAAGGCAAGAGGTTTAGATGGATGGGCAGCAGAGATGGTGATGAATTTAGGATATAGGGCAAAAGTAAAGTTATTATCTTGTTTTAATAAGATGGCACAGAATAGAGTTTTTCCCAGTAGTTGGAGTAATACAAGAGTAAGATTATTATTTAAAGGAAAGGGTAAGGATCATAGAAAGTTAAATAATTATAGACCGATAGCGGTAACATCAGTTTTATATAAAGTTTTTTCATATATGGTGGCTAGAAGAGTTGTAAAATGGATGGAAGGGAATAATGTAGTGGGGGAAATGCAAGGAGGTTTTAGATTAGATAGGCATATAGGAGATAGTTTATTTGTAGTTACACAACTTATGGATATGAGTAGAAATTCAGGTAAACAGTTATATATGAGTTTTATAGATATAGAGAAGGCATATGATAGAGTAAATAGAAATAGATTATGGATAAGTTTAGCAAATTTGGGAATGGATGAAGCTTTAGTGGATATTATTAAGAAATTATATGAAAATAATTATTATATATATCAATTAGGGAATATTGAATCAGTTAAAGTTAAAAATGGGGTGGGACTAAGGCAAGGATGCCCTATGTCACCTATTTTGTTTGTGTTATATTTAAGTGAAATGGAAAGAGCAATAGAAAGATTAGGAAGAGGGATAGAGATACCGTTAATAGGTGGTAAGGGAGTATATATTTTGTCGGGTCTTTTTTTTGCGGATGATATTTTTTTTGTGTGCAGAAAGAAGAGAAGATATGGAAGTTATGCTGATGACATGTGCAAGGGTGGGTAAAGAAATGGGGATTAAATTTAGTGAAGAAAAATCAAATATAATGATGGTTAATACTGGAGAAAGAGAAGATGTAGAATTTTTATTGGGAGATATTAAGTTAAGTGTGGTGAATAGATATAGTTATTTGGGAATTATTTTAAGTAATCAGAAAAATTATTTGGATGAATGGGAGAAAAAATTGATAAATGAAGCAAAGAAAAGAAAGGGATTGATAAAGAAATTAACAGTGTTTTCATATAATAAATATGATGTAGCTAGAATTATATGGAAGGGAGTTGCAGTAGCAGGGTTAACATATGGTAATGATGCATTATGTGTTAGTAAAGGGGTATTAGATTATTTAGAAAAAGTTCAAAGGGAAGTAGGAAGACATGCATTGGATGCAGATGTATGGACAGCAAAGGAGGCAATTCAAGGAGAAATGGGATGGTCAAGTTTTCATATGAGAGATGCAAAAAGTAAAATGAAAATGTTTGGTAGATTGCAGTTTATGGATAATAAAAGAATAGCCAAAATAGTATTTAATTGGGTTATGAGTAAAGGGCAGGTAACAAGATGGGTGAGAAAGGTAATGTGGTATGCAAAAGATTTGGATAAAGAATTTATATCAGTATATTTGTACAAAAGATGGGATGATTGTGTTAAGAGGATTGTTGAGTGTTATAGTAGTAAGGAATGGGATAAAAGAATAGATTTATTAATAAAGAATAGGGAGTTAGAGAGATGGAGAAATAGTATGGAGAGTAAAAAGAGTTTAAATATATATAGAAATAAACAGAATATTAGGTGCGAGTTAATATATGATAATAGTAAGGAAAGTAGTTTATTGTTTAAGGCTCGAACGGGATCTTTAGCTACAAGAGAATATACATGTAAATGGAAAAATATGGGTGATTTATTTTGTAAATTATGTAAGGAAGGAATAGAAAATATTAGGCATTTGTTAATTGAATGTAAATGTTTGAAAACAGAAAGGGTACATATAATGAAGTTATGGAAGAATAAATATGAAAAAAGTGATTATACAGAAAGTGAATTATTGGTTTTTATGCTGGGTTTGGGAAAAGATAAGAGGGAATTAGATATTAAGGCTATAGAGTTGACAAAGATTATGTTGTGGAAATGGGATGGAGCAGAATATGGGAAAACTTAGAGTGGGGAATGGAAAATTAAGTGGCTAATAGGTTTATCTGGGCATAATTGTTGAGAGATTCTTGACTCCGTTTAAGGAGAAGCCACAGTACATCACATCACAGATTGAGAAACAATGGATTGCACATACATTTCTAGTAGCCACTTTTAGTCTAGAGACATAGATGGCACCACCATGCGGTGTCCACTGATTACTCATGCTTACAGCAAAGTAGCTCTAGAATTAATTACTGCTCTTAAAGCAGATATGAATTGTGAACTAGAATGGTTTAGGAATGTTTTGTTTGGCAAAAATTTACAAAGAATAAATAAAGAAAAGGTAGTGCAAAGAAAAAAGATAAGATAGTATATGAATTACTTAAAGAATAAATAAATAACCTTTAACTAATAGTATACATAAACATTTTCAACCAATAAACATCACATGATCACCAATACATATAGAGAGTTTTGCCTGTTTTAATAACAGAAACATTTTCTATAAAAGTTTTTGTAGCAATAAACTATTATTTAAAAATCCAATATGAAATATATAAAACAATTATAAAAGCAAAGAATAATATATTATAAATTGATTTATAAATAGACCACACACATATACAGCCACGTTTTTCTGTTTTCTAAAATAATTTAAATTAAACTGATAATCAATCGATGTAGATTAGAATTCTGAGGAAATAAAATGAGTTAATACAGAAAATTCTCTATGCAGTACTGTAAAGTTTGTGGAAATTTCGCATTTAAAAAAATAAATATGAGATATCATTAGCACCTAGAGAAATAATTAATAATATAACTATTATACCATAGCTATAAAAGATATCAAAAAACTTCTGTTTTCATATAAATCATGTTACTACTCAAAATCTTAAAGTATTATTCGTGATGAACTTTTATAATACTTTGTAATTCAGTATTAAGGTGATAAAGTTTGCTGATTTACTACAGAAAGTAATTTTTTGTAATGTACTTATTTCTATTTTATTTATGATTAAGGTGCAAAAAACTTGTACTGCATTAGGATTGCTGCTAATTGTTAATTCTTATATCATTTGGATAAAAATATTTCTACCCAACTTGAATCTTATTAACATCAATTTATAATGACAATGTAAATGATTGATTTCTTCTCAAATTCAAGATTTATAAGCCTTTAATTACAAATTTTGAATTTCAGAGATCAATTGAGTAAATTGTCATTACAAAACTGACATTAATAATATTCAAGCTGGGTAGAAATTATTATTAAATATCATTTATTATATTAGCTATAAAGAATTATCTATAACACTACAATATATATATATATATATATATATAATGTTGATAAAGGTATGATTTTAAACATCAGAGCTACCAAAAATAGTTGGATACATTCTATTCTTGATCCATTGTTCAACATTTAGAGTGCTTTTAAGACAGCCTGGGGAGAATGATTTATTCCCTCATTTATATATACATTGAGCTATGTTTAATTTAAACTTTATAAATTAAATCTTGTTTAATTGTTACAACTAAGATGTTAAAGTTTAGATATGTCTCTATCGTATAATTAATTATGAGTTTAATAACTCTTAAATGCCATATTCCATCTGGTTGATAAATTAATTTCACTCTGAATTACCAACAATATTGACAAAAGTATGCCTATAAACATCAGAACTACAAGAATAGATGGATTTATTATATTCTTAATCCTTTATTCAACCTTTAGAATGCTTTTTGAGCTACATTTAATTTAAAGTTTATATATATAAATTGTAAATCAAAAGTACCAATTATGCATAAGATTTCAAATTTTAAATCTTTTTGTTTCATAATAAAAAATTATGTTGTTACCCAAGTATAATAAATTAAAAAATATTAAAATATTTGCAAAAGCATTGCTCAAAGATGGATTATAAAATTGGATAGATTAATAATACTTTATGTCAATTTAAAAAAAAAGTATAATGATTTAATATCAATAATTTTGCACTAACACACTTAGGTTAGAGAAGTTTAATATTGTAAAATTATATGTTTATCTGTGCAGAGCGCTTTCGAAGTTCCTGGAATTCATATTCATAGCTGAGTGCAGACAATAGTAATGAGATGTATTCTAATTTATGCAAATTAGTTAGCTGTTAATTGTGTCGTAGGTCTTGGCATTTTATTTTGTTTGGATTAATTAGTCCAGTTGATGATTGATAATAAAAAATGCACTTCTATTCTATATATATCAAATGCTCAAGTGAAATTTTTTAAACATATATATATAAGGATTGTTAAATGTTTCATATTATGTTACAAATAACATTAACAAGTTAGTGAACCATTCTAAAAGTGTCATACCTGTCAAGCAAAAAGTAATATTGTTTATCAAATTTTTTTTTTATGTATGTTATCATATATAGGTGAATGGAGGTGAAGTATAGAGAAAAGATTAAATGAGCATCAATTGTTATATAAGCATGTAAAAAGTAAAAATAATGATTTAATAACTTCTTCAGTTTTATTGGATCATAAAAAGACATGTAAATATACATTTAAGTTTTATATTGAAATGTTAAGATTCTTCATGAAGAGAAAAACCATAAAAAAAAAAAAATTAAGGAGGTAATTTTCATAAATAGAATAAAATGAATAATAATTAATAGACAAAATTTGGGAATCTTGGGATTTGAGTTGATGAGGGTTAAATAATTAACCAATAGTACTTCTATGGATTGAAAGACTATGTATAATAGTTAATCATATTATATTTATTATTTTTACTGTTTATAAATAGATTAATTCATAGTATTATTTCTGAAAGCTTCCATGTAACAAAAATATTATAGAATATATATACTGTTTTCAAACCATTTCCCACTTTTTTTTTTTTTTTTATGAACAATAATCTCATTTTTGCTATTTCACCTCTTTTCTAATATTTGGAATATTCTTGCTTAAATCTTTTCTACATTTAGTTCTAGAATGTCTTTTTACATTTTTCTTCATTTAAAATTATTATTGATATTTTACACATATATAGCTAACAATTTATAGTTTCTATTATGATTTCTCAAAACATTTTCTTGATTGGAATACAGCTACCACTGCAATTATTTAATTTTTGTACTGATTTATTCAGCTGAAAAATTAAAATAAGATCGAAATTCCATAAACTATGGTGATTAAGTAATTTTAGAACTTTGTGAAAAATTGTTATAGTCTTCAACTAATTTTTAAAATGAAAAAACAACAACAAACAAACAAGAATTTTGGCTATACCAACTTTTGCTAAGACAGTTTTTTTTTATATTAGTGCTTTAATAATTAAAAAAAAACTTTATTGAGTGATATGCAAGATAACAAGATGAATAACTATATAATGAGATGCAATAACTAACATTAATGGCAGTTTGCCATTACTTGTCAATTTCTTAATTAAATTTATTGCATCTCAAAATTAGTAAGATTTATATATAACTGAATGTTTTATGATTATCCAAATACAGTCTAAAAGAACATAAATGAATCTATTCTATGTCAGATGTTATTTAAAGTATGGTTTTATAATATTTATTTATTACTTTATTCATTTTTCCTTTTCACTATTTACAAGCATTATTCAATTTTTCCTTTTCACTATTTATAAGCATTCACACCTTAAGAATTTTATATCTATTGAAAATAATTCTATAATTATTGTAATTTATTACTTCTCTCTCTCTACATGTACACATATTCTAGGTAAAGGTATAACAACTTTTAAACAGTCATTGCAATAGAAAAGCTTCTCCAAAGCTTCCTTTGAAGAGGATCAAATCATCATTATCTGGAAATTTTCAGAGCAGTGATCATTTGAGTAGTTTTCTTTGTTTCATTTTCTAATTAAGAATAATTAGATGCTTATTTATCGATCAATATTGCATAGTTACTTCATTTAGTTATAAGCAAGTTATTTGAAAAAAAAAAAAAAAAAATCTAAATTTGATTGGGCTTTAAAATTTTTATTCCGCCCGAATTCAAACTCGATAAAAGGCATCGCAAACCAATATGCTCCCACTACACCATGAAACATTCTCTTTATATAAATATAAGCATAGATTTCTTTTTAATAGTTTTCTTAATTTTTCGACCAATGAATTTACTTTGCTTTTTTTCGTCTATTTTAAAATTGAAAGTGTGTATATATAAAGAAGACGAATAAAGCTCAATTATTAAATATAAAATGTTCGGCCTGATGGAAAGCATGACATAAACTAATGACATTTTAACAAAAATACAATTTTACTCAACTTCTAACAAGAAAGTAAAGTGCATTTTCAAATAAAACATAAAGCAGAATTCTAAAAGCATGAAAGCTTTCCTTGTTTGACCTTAACTTATGTTCTTTGTCTGTGTTGATTTCTAGCGAAGGAAACACATTTGTTTCTCTTCCATGATTCAAATTCTTTCCCAAGAAACGAATCACAGATTGTAGGACATTTAAAGATCAAAGTCTCCATACAGTAATATCTCATCAGGAGGCAATACTGAGGAAGTGAATTAATAATTACCAATAAACACTGTATTTTTCATAACTGTGAAATCATAGTATCAGTGAGGTGGTTAAAATAATTAACCATTTCCTGATTAAAATAATACAGAGATCTATATAAATTTTTGACTGTAACAATTAAATATATATCATTATTATTAGTTAACTTTGAAATACTAAAGACTTATTATTTATATTTTTAAAAGTAAATGCAAAATACAAACTTTAAAAATAATTATATATATATTCGTTATACTATTTCTCTTAAAAATTCAATATTTATCAATATATATTAAATTGATAACTACGTTATGGCTCTTATAGTAAAAATTAAATATATAAAAAAAGTCATAATTAAGATTGGTTTTTAATCTATTTTGGTAATCAAATATAACAGTATAGAAATACGTTTTTAATTGTAAATACATATAAATTAAAACCAGAATTTACTAAATTATTTAATACATTATCACCATAAATATTTATTCACAGATGATTGTGACTACTTTATCTCCAGAAGAAAAAGAAAAAAAAAGGGGGTTAACTTTATAATGAAAATATAAAAAACACGCTTAGGTTACATATATCACAAAATGACATATCTTGCATTGCAATCTTTTAACTTTTCCAACAAACCTTTTTCTTTATTTAAGACTTTAACATTTTGACTAATTGTAATTTGTCTACTTTATTCTATCATTAGCCTATCTTTGCATAATCTTTGTGCTTTAGAATTATCTCACCCATAAAATATATTCAAGTTCATTATAAAATAATAATTTTAGGAAGTGTACTTTCCACGTCAAATCCAACAAAGAACTACTCTTTAATTAATACACTAAATATCAATTGCTATAACGATCTTGCAATTGTACTTCTAGAATCTTATGGATCAGCATTAAAGTTGAATTTTCCCAGTATCTTTAGTTCCACCAATAGGAGGTCCAAATATCTCACTTTCATATAATTTTGAAAATTTAGAACAGTCATATATTCAATTAATTTAACAGAAGTAGTTAATCATTTTAATAAATCATCACATTTTTTAACTTGTTAAATGTAACAGCATCATATTGGAATCTGTGGTATTTCTTAATATACAAATACATTTCAACATATGCATATAAAAAGCTATCAAAATAGACAAATTAATTTGACCCTGGAGTTAATAATACTCCAAATGAAAAGTTTTAAAATATTTTTTAAAACTATTAATTACTAAATCAAAAACATTTATAGATTGAATTCAAAACATTAAAAATATTCTATAGATCAATCGCTAAGACAATAAAAACTAATTGCTCAAGGCTTTAATAGATTTACAAATGTAGATAATAACAATCAACCCTTAGGCTATTAACTGTCTCAATCTGTGGTCAAGGCAACTGCCTTTAACTCCTTGGTCAAGTTATAATCTTTAGTGTGCATATATACATAATAGACCATAGATAAAGGTAGTACCATCTTTATTATTAAAGGAAGTTCCTTTGACTACAGGTTAAGATTGTTGATAACTTATAAGGGTTGATTATTAAAATCAATCAGAAAAATTTTAAGAATAGAATACTCATCATTAATAAAAGAACCAATAAGATGAAGTTCTTTTTTCTTTTAATCAATTCAAATTAAAAACTATAAATGCAAAACTAAATCATATAAATATATTTTTATATTAGACTATTTACATAATCTAATATGGGTATTGAATGTCTTTAAAAAAATTAACTTTATTTAAATATTCCAAATACATCTGGTCTCGTTTTATGCAGTAGAAAGGTTCTGCAAAAAACCCACATTAAAAAGAATCGCACAAAAATAGACTTGACTTACCATGAAAAATGGGGGATATGTTCTGTAATTTTCAGAAATTACATAAAAGCAAAGCAACAAGGAAAAATTACTTTAAAATTTGCATAAAAAAAAAAAGGAAATAAAGTATGACTAATAAAAAATTTCAAATATTTGAAAAAAATTGATACAAGACAAACTTTTTTTACTAACTACAGAATTAAATTTTACATTTTTTCATACATATTTTAATCATTTTTGATATTTGACAAGGTGCAGTTCATTTGTGAACTGATAAAAAATCAGATTCATCACAAGAGGAAGTACAACTAGTGCCATCTTGGTTTTCTGTTGACAATGTAATTGGTGATTAAACTTTGAGATGATGATTTTACTAATTATTTATAAAGCTCACGATCCAGACATACAATTATTTAGACCTCTGGTTGGAATTTAAGAGGTTGTTCATTGCAACAAATGCTCAGATTTCAACATTTTCTGATGTTTTTATTTGTCTCACACATCAACGCAAAATCTATGATTAAATGATTATTACTTATCAGAAAATAATACATTTGTCTTCATTTGATAAATATTTTTGCTTACTACTGAAATAAATTTTAAATGCTCACATTTCATTTCTATAATTAAAAAATGAGATCACAATAGAAACAAAAAGATTATATATTATCATTAGAAAGATTATTTTCAGTTTACAAAATCAACAAAATCTTCTTGTTATTTCTGATTATTTTTAAAAATCTAAAAGAATATTTATTTCTGTTATATCTAACAAAATATGTTTTAAAAGTTTAAAATTTTTGAATATTTATTGCGATATTTTTATACTCATAAATATAAATCTATTATTATTATTATTATTATTTACTCATAAGTATAAATAGGTTATTTACATAAAACCCAAGATTCTAAATAGCTTTAGACCATATTCATGTTAACTGCTAATATAATGCTATATTTTTGAAAAAAAAAAGTATTTCAAGTCAAAATAAGTTATTAATAATTTACATTTTTTGATATATAATAAATATAGTGAAATATGAACTTCTTTATCACATAAAAGAAAACACACATAAAAAGATATTAAGAAGAAACATGGATCATATAACTTCAAAATCGCATTAAAAAAATCTGCATAAAATGAGACCCAGGTGTACATTCAACTGTTAGTAAATGCACAATGTTTCAAGAGATATTATTCTCCCTTCTTTTTCAGGTGTTGCTGGTCTGACCAGTGACAGTACTAGCATGGGATTCAAACATAGACCCTTAGATTCTTAAGTATTCAATTTTAAGGTGAGTATTGAATTTTAATGTAATGCTCTAACCAACTGAGCCATCTTGCCAAAGGTAATAATCAGTAGAAATTTCATATACTTAGCTATGAAATTCCTCCTGATTTTTCCACTTTTTCCTAAGAGCAAAGTTAATTAGTGGTTTCCATACATTATAGTATAGTCACACTAGGTTGGCTTATGGGATTTTTTACCATTGTCATGTGAACAATTTCTTTACATTTGCTTCTTTGTATCTTTTCTTCTCTATCCAATATTTTTATATTTTCCCAATTGAACATATGTTCATTGGCACCTGCATGGTCTGCTCTTTAGATACATCTGTTTTCTCTCTTCTAATCATCAGTTTGTGTTCTTGAAAGTGCTTTTCAATGGGACAACTGGTCTCACCAATATATATTCTTCCACATTCACATGGCATTTCATAGATGCAGATTTTTCTTTTCAGCACTTCAAGATTAGACTTTGTAAATGTTAGAATTCCTTGTAGTATGTACAAAGAAGAAAATTTAAAGAAGCTGCTCAAATGACAATGGCAAAAAATCCCATAAGCCAACCTAGCATGACTATGCATAATGTATGAAAATCAATGATTAGTTCTTAGGAAAAAGTGGAGAAATAAGGAGAAACCTCATAGATAAGTATATGAAATTTCTAGTGATTGTTGCCTTTGACAGGATGGCTCAGTTGGTTAGAATGTTACCTTAAAATGCAATACTCAAGAATCTAAGAGTCCTGGTTGGAATCCCATGCTAGTTTTGTTACTGGTCAGGCCAGCAACACTCAAAGAGGAGAGAATAAAACCTCTTGAAACATTGTGCATTTACTAACCTGTTTGATGTGCTATTACTAACAGTTGAATGTATTTGGAATATTTAAATAAAGTTAAATTTTTCTAAAGACATTTAATACTCATATTAGATGATGGAAATAGTCCACTATAAAAATATAACTAAAACACCATTATCACAAACCTTCAGAAAAACACTAAATCATATAATGTTGCTTTTAAAATATCATCTACCCCATTTTCTTTTCAAAAATAGTTCTTAACTTTCAATATATATAAATGAATACACCAAACTCCTATTTAAATATTACAAGCTTGTAAAAGTCAAAAATGTATTTAATTAATGAGGAAATGCTAAACTTAAACTTATGTTTTTTTAAAAATAATAATAAGTATCGACTTCTTTAAATATTTTTTATTTCTTAAATAATGATATGATAGTTTCAAAAAATAATAATGTAAATTTCATTATAACTTGTTAAGGGTTGTAAAAGAAAGAGAAAAGTATAAGGTCAATTCAGTAATTTTAATTATTTATCAGTTTTAATTTTAAAAAAGTACTGAAAGAATTTTTTTTTCTTTAGTAAGTTATTGAAAAGTTGCAATTTTAATTTTTAAAAAGCTGATAGGAGAGATAAATAGGCAAGATTTTATTTTTGTCAGATTTTTAAAAGAAAAGGCAAAAAAAAAAGGTTTTAACATTCCTCCACAAGGTGTTAAAAGTGGATAAACTAATCCCTACCTTGAATGAGAATGGTGTATAAGTGAATAATCTCTAGATTATAAATGACTAATAAAAATTATTAACTACACAATCTGTTTGTAAAAATAAACCCAACTGATCAGTGTTTATTTGGTCATATGGGGGACAATATGCAATTGGATGAATACAGACTGTTCCAAAAAAATAAGATAGGGGACCTAGAAAATCTGTAGACCTTAGGGTCTTGTCAAGAGAAATCATTCATGATCAATCTATTGAAGAAAACAGTAGTAGTTATTCTTGATCAAACTGTTGAAGAAGTCAGTAGTAGTAGCCTTTCTTGACTCAACAATTGAAGAAAATAATAGCAGTTTTTGATTCAGCTGTTGAAAAAAACAGAAACAGACTAGCTGTGAAAAGCTGAGTGAGAATAGTTTAGTAGACTAAAGTGAGATTCATCTCACTATAAGTGAAAACAAAAATAGTTTTTAGTGAAGTTAAAAAAAAAGATGTGTTAAACCTTAGCTAGGAGATAAGCATCATCAAATCTCCATCATATAATGTGAACACTAAAGAAAATATAGTAGACAAATAGCCTTGAAGTAAACTGCAACAAGCCTTGCTTTTTCAAGAGCATGAATGCCTCATTATGTGTAAGCCAGTCTTGACAATTAGCAGATTGAAAAATGATTAAATTCTTCTGATATCTTTGACTGAAAATGTATTAAAGGAGAAGCTTATATGAAAAAAACTAATACCATGATACTCCAACATATTGTAATGTGCAAAAATTATCACTACATTTATAGATAATCTTTAAATTAAGTAACAATTTGTAACAATTAATAATTTTAGTAGTATTTTTTTTCATTGAACAAGTTTTTTCTTTACCTTATTTTCCCTCCAAAATCCAATTGTATAGAAACTCTGCATCTTCATAAGAAAAGGGAAAGAGAGTTTAACCTAATTAAATTTTTTTATATTTGAAATGTTGTTTTGCAAATTTATATCGATATATATTACTATAACAAATTAAACAATCACTTTCTTCTTTAAAATATATATGTTCCCCAACATTATAAATAACTTCAGAAAACTTCTTCTCAAAAACTTTATTTCCATATATAAATTATATATATAAACTATATGAACATATATATATAAAATCACATATTATACATTTCCAATGTTTCAACTGTTTTTTCCCATTACAGTCATTTTCAAGGACCTATAATAAAAAAATACATATCTCTACATAATACTCTAAATACAAATCTCTTCCGTATATCAAACATTAACACATCAAATTCACAATAATAAAACATTAACTATACATTATTTTATTTTACTTACATCTTCCTCCTCCTTCTCCCTTTATTATAAAACTTCATTTTTACATCGTCTAAGTATAAATTTTCAAAATAATATTAGAAACCATCTAAAACACCAGTAAACCAAATACTATTTATATCCATTTAATCCAGCCCAATTATAAATTTATTCCTCCTTTAACTATTTTATCTAACTTCCATATCAATTATCTACAATTCCCATCTATACTTTTAAATCTATTTAAAAACTAATGTAAATTATTTCTCTATCCTTTAACAATTTACTTAAATACAATTTAATCATTTCATATTAATTACATTTTATTTTATATTCCTATTTAACACCATTAATACTATTTAAACCAGGTTTTTATATCTTTTTATGTAAAAATGTTCTTTTACCATTCTTTCTCTATAGTTTTTAACCTTTTCCAACACTCTAATGTCAACATTTTTATATCCAAATTCTTTATAATGTATATATACATTGGAATTTCTATCATTTAAATGTTGTTTAAATCTAGTTTTTGTTGTGCCAATATATGAAATATTTTTTCCCTCCCTCTTACAATTCAAATATTCTATAATATAAATTCCATTCATTGCTTTCATTTCTTGAAATTCTGCTTTATTAATTAAATTCTCTAAATTAAAATTCTGTTTATATACAGGTTTAATAATTAATCTACTTTGCCCCTTATATTTATTATTTATGTTCTTCATAATTTTTTTAATCTCAAAAAATGTACTTCTTGAAACATTATAACTACTATATATTATATTATGTATATTTTCCTTATTATTCCTCTTCCTTATTATTTGTGTAATATTTTTATCACATAATTTATCAATAACTTTAACAGGATAATCATTTATCAATAACTTTAACAGGATAATCATTTTTTATACCTTCCTCCTTTATATTATTAATTTCTTTTTAAAATAATTTTTCTTCAAAACATAAATTTATTGCTCTATTTATCCTATTATTAATAATATTTATTTTATGTTCAAACTTAATATAATAATATTAATAATAGAATAAATTGAGCAATAAAAATGATTATCCTGTTAAAGTTATTGATAAATTATGTGATAAAAATATTACACAAATAATAAGGAAGAGAAATAATAAGAAAGATATACAGAATATAATATATAATAGCTATAATGTTTTAAGAAGTACATTTTTTGAGATTAAAAAAAACCCATAAATAATAAATATAAGGGGCAAAGTAGATTAATTATTAAACCTGTATATAAAAAGAAATTTAATTTAGGGAATTTAATTAATAAAAAAGAATTTCAAGAAATGGAAGCAATGAATGGAATTTATATTATAGAATATTTGAATTGTAAGAGGGAGGAAATTTTTTTTCATATATTGGTATAACAAAAACTAGATTAAAAACTAGATTTAAACAACATTTAAATGATAGAAATTCCAATGTATAAAGAATTTGGACATAAAAATTTTGATATTAAAATGTTGGAAAAGGTTAAATACTATCTAGAAAGGATAGTAAAAAATTAACTGTTTTAAATAATATTAATGGTGTTAAATAGGAATATAAAATATAATTAATATGGAATGTTTAAATTGTATTTAAGTAAATTGTTAAAGGATAGAGAAATAATTTACATTAGTTTTTAAACATATTTAAACATATAGATAGCAATTGTAGATAATTGATATGAAACTTAGATGAAATGGTTAAAGGAGAAATAAATTTATATTTGGGGGTGAATTAAATGGATTTAAATAGTATTTTGTTTACTGGAGTTTTAGATGGCTTCTAATATTTTTTTGAAAATTTATACTTAGTATGTAAAAATGAAGTTTTATAATAAAGGAAGAAGAGAGAGGAAGATGCAAGTAAAATATAATAATGTATAGTTAGTTTTATTATTGTGAATTTGATGTGTTAATGTTTGATATATGGAAGATATTTGTATTTAGAGTATTATGTAGAGATATGTATTTTTGTCATAGGTCCTTGGAAATGACTGTAATGGGGAAAAACAGTTGAAACATTGAAAATGTATATGCGATTTTATATATATTCATATAATTTATATATGGAAATAAAGTTTTTGAAAAGAAATTAGAAGAAGTTTGTGAAATTATTTACGAATTTATATCAATGAAGGAACAAATCAATTCTGTTTAAAGTCAATGTTGGTTAATTGAATTAGTAAGAGCCAATAACAAATTAATATTACTTACTCTATAAAATTATATATTTTTGATGGAATGTAAGAAAGATAGTATTGTCATATCATATATTTTTTGTCACTTTTCTTAATTATTTTTTAGTTAATTTATTAAATAATTAAAAAATAATAGCTTTAATGTCTTTATTCCACTAGCTATCTGTTCTTTGAATTGGTAGTGTGTGTGTGACTTAATTTCATAATAGAATAGTATTTTAAAAGATTTGCAAATTATCCCAATAATAATTTTACTACAATAAACGTATATTTACATTTCTCTTGTTTTCAGTGACAGTGCATAGGAACCTTATTTCCTAAGTTAGACATGAGTAATAATGGTTAATTATAGAAATGTTGGGGTTTATATTTATGTTAATCAAGATAGTTGTATGGATAGTGTAAAAATACCACCTTTAAATTCCATTCACTGTATTTTATTAATTTTTTCATTAGAGAAAATGTAGTTTATAGTTGGACCTGTACACTAAAGGAATCATATGGCCAGAGTATTGAGGATCATCAGCATGAATCAGAATTCTGGCATTACATTTTTATTTTGAGTGATAGATTAGTACTTAACTATGTGCATCCAGATGATTATGTTATATTTTGTCCTAAATTTGACAAAGGCTAGATAATTTGTTTATAATGTAATCCTTTTAGATCCATTCAAGGGATGACTGTTGATTGATGATGAGTTAATTATTTATCTGTAATGCTGGATAATTTGTAGTATATAACTTAATATTGTTAGTCAATTCTGATGTTTATGCTCCTTTATTATTTGCCAATATTAATTTATGTTCCTTTTATATATTGTGATATGTGAGGATATGATGTTCTCCCATCTTTCTATATATTTATTCCTCTAGATTCTGTACCATTACAATATATATATATATATATGTTATACATATTTTGAATATTATATACATATGAGTACACTTCTTTATTTATGTGTGCTAAAATTCATATTATAGCACAGTCCACTATTACAAATTAGAACCAAATATCATAGATATGGAGAATTGTGATATTTATTCTATACAACTTTATTTATTATAAAAAAAGAGAATACATAAAAAAGTTTAAATTAAAAAAATTGTAATGAAAATATTTATGGGTATGCATCTACATGCATCTTCACAGTTAAATAAAATCATATATAAATAAGTATATTTTAAATAATATTTTCTGAATTTATTTTGCCCAAGCCATTTATATAAACTTTTCTGTGGAATATATTTTCATTAGCAATGACTTATTATATTTCAAATATATTTAAGGAAATAAAAACTGAATTCTTTGCAATTATAGGTAAAACATCAATTATAGAAAATTCCTGGTTCTAGATTTTTTTTTCTTTTGATTTGTGAATTTTTCCAATTTTAAGAATAAATCTTTTATCCATCATTATAACTCAATGCAAATTCTTCTATGATAGGAAAAAGAAACAGACAGCTCATTGCAATTAGATTTATTAATTTACAGGGTTTAATAACTGCCCCCCTCCTTATTTTGTTTGTAAATAGCAAAACAATTATTCAACATAAAAAATGTTAAAGTTTACATATGAAATTTTGTTTGAATAATAGAAATTTTGAATAATAAGCAAATGTTATACTTAGGCATTTATAATAATATCCTTTTTTTTATACTTCAAATAACATAATAAATACTTTAAAATAAATCCAAAACTCATAATTATATATATTCAAAGTAGACATGTTCCACAAAAAAAAAAACACCAAAAAAACATATATAACTCTAAACTGCTTGTATATGGTATATGCTCTAATTTTATTATATTGTTTTGGTTTGTAATATTTAGAATATTTACTAACTGAACAACCTTGGAAAACTTTAGATCAGATTATCAAAAGGTATAAAAATCCAAGGTCAGTCATAACTTTTGGTTATAGATATATCTTAGAATTTTGTATTAAATTTATTTTTTAAAACAAGGACATTAACAACAACAACAACTACAAAAGAAAACAATTCATGTAAACAATAATGTAATCAATTAGTATAAATATTTATAAAAAAATGTTCATTGCTTTGACATAATCTTTTTATTTAAGTTTAGTAAAAAATACTATAGCAATTTAAGTTTTAAATTTTGAAAATTAAATGAGTTCTGTAATATAAAAAGACAAACAAAAATTAATATATTATTAAACAAATAGCAAGTCAAACTATGTACCTACCATTTAGCCTCTTTGCTTTATATCAAGTTACAATTGCAGCTTGATAGGCTGGCTTTTGATTAAATGCATTTATACATGTGTTACATATTTCTCAGTTTAATGAGCATAGTTATCTTTGCCCAAAGCTTTGAATAGCTGAATATATGATAGATTATAGATGGCATAGCAAACAATGCAAGAAGATTCATAAAAAATGATTTTTATATTTTAACTTGATTCTGGCATAAAAAATATTATACAAAGAATGAAATTGATATAACAGCAAATTTACACTTATAATATATACTATACACACTAATTTACTGAAATATGTATTAAGATTTAAATTATTTTCTCATACAGTTGCACAGATTTAATCACAGTTTTTTAACCTTTATCAGAAAATTATATAGACCAAAGCAAATACAGCAGGGAAATCTCTCATTTGTTACGAACTATATATATAATATGATCTATCATCTATCTTGGTCATTTCTTAGGAAAGCTTTGAGAAGAGATTTTAGTGTTGAAACTTAAATCACTAATCAGATAGCATAAAAAGTTCACTGGATAATTAAAATTCTTTGCCTGTTGGTTGAATTCTTCTAAATACCTAGAAACTGATCATGGAAAGAAAGACTTTAAAGTATATTTCTAATTAGGATTCATTCTATACTTCGAAAATAAACACAAAGTTGAAAATAAAAAATAGAATAATCAATAATAGCATCAAAAATTAAAATAAAAAAAATTAAGAAAATGATAAATATTAAATACTAAATTGTGATGCTACAAAATTAAAACAGGCAAAACTCTCTATATGTATTGCCACTCAGTGCAAGTCAGAGTAATCAATGGATACCAGAAGGCTTGTGCATAAAATCCCCATCTAGTGCCTACTCATCCAATATTTCCAGACTAGTTTCTGGCTTGTGGTCTTCGTCAGTGAGGAGCCTTGGATCTGAGAGCACTTCATCTAGATTTTAGGATCTAATGCACTCTGGCTTGAACTGAGTAGCAATACGTATAGAGAGTTTTGCCTGTTTTAATAACAGTTAAGAGCAAGTATAAGATATGGTGATCATGCGATGCTTATATGCTACAAAATTATTAGGATCTGATTTATTAAATATATAGTGTGTTTGTATACAAATAGCATTAAGATATAATGTTAGTAAAAAAAACCTGTTATGTTCTATGACTTGGATTCGAATCCAGGCTGGAATTTTTTTTCAAGTTCTAATAAGACTTAAGATTTTTTTTTTTAGAAAGTTAACTTACAGTTAAAATAGCAAAAAAAAATGGTTCAGTAAATAAATAATAAATAGTCACTATCTTACAAATGAAAAATCAGATAAACAATGCTTTATATTAGAGGAAATTTTGGATAGAATATATATATTATTTAAGACTGTTTAAATATTTTATACATTTAAATAAATTTTAAATTTCTCTATACGTACACAAAATGAATAATAAGAAATAAAAAAGAGGAAATAGTGTTTAACTAGAAATTTCAAATTGCAGCCATTTTTCCTGGAGAATATATATAAAAAAAACAACTGTTCCATTAAAAAGATGGCTAGTTTTTAAAAATAATTAAAAGTTTATTTTTAAGATTATCTTTTGAAATATTACAAATTCATTTTTAATATATATAGCATATTGTTGTTGGTGAACAAATAAAAAAAAGGCATTTTAACAGGCAAACAGTTTAAAGATGATTCATTAAAAAAAACTCTGGCTGAAGACAGCTTTGATAATTTCTCAACAATGTAAGATATTAGTTTTGTTACGAAGAATGCATCATAACTCATACTTTTATCACACAAACATAATACATTAATGTCTAAAATCTCTCCTTTTTCTGCTCTAAGAAGAATCAATAAAAGGTACCTGCAGAGGAGGAGTCTAGAAAGTTTATAGCTACAATTTTAATAATAAATTGCAAAAGACAATTTAAAAATAAGTGTAATAAACATTAATTAGAAAACTAAAATTGCAGGCTAGTCACTTTTCTATAAATATTTATACCACTTCCCGTAAAAATAGAAATTCAAAATGGTAATATTGTGTGTGTATAAGTATATAAACTATATAATACCTTAATTATTAGGCAACTTGTTTCGATTTTAACACCAACATAGACAGGATTTATTTCATTGACATAATATCTGTTTAAATAAAAATATAGATGGCTAAAGGCTTGCCTGTTAGTAGTTCCGAATGAAGAATGTTGAAATGCATTTAGAAAAATTAAATAATAAAAAAATATACCTACGCTTTAAAAAATAAATCAATAGATACTATCAATGATGCAAAATCAAGACTTTAAGTAAATAAATATATACAGAAATAATAATTAAATAGATAGGAATTGATTGGATACAAAACAAAATAGAAAATTAATTGGTTCAACATGAACGCATATCAGTGTGTGAATGGTGCAAGCTCAATTCCTTGGAAACACGAGGATTGGCAATCTCATTCTTTCCATTTGAAACAGAACGATTATATTAATAATATTCTTAAAAACTAAGCTGGTAATAAGCATGATATTGGCAAGGCTTCCAATTAGAACAGAATTGAAAGTCAAGTAATGAGCAACAGCACTTCCATTAGTGACAAATTAAAAATGAATAATAATAGTAAGACTTAGATTTATCAAAATCTGAATATAATTGATTTTTAATGACTATTCTAATGTAATACAGAAAGCAAAGAGAAAACTTATGCATCTTGTATTTTTGAACACACACCACTTAAATAATTAGAAATGACAAGTCAGATCAATAGATTTGAAATACCAACTTTTCTGATAATTTTTTAAATAATACAATAAAATTGATATAATGATCATAACAGAATTATAAGAAGATCATAAACATACTTGACTGGATTCTAAAAATCACAAACAATAACATGTTTCAGAAAATAAAGTTTGACATTAAAAAACAGTTCATATGTTAATTTGGAGTTAGAGTTAGATGGAAGAAAGATCCAAGCATAGAGGTCAATATATTTACATGATATTACCATGAATTAGAGTTCAAGACTAAGTTGGATGAACGTTGGAAATTTTTTCTGGTTCCATACAGACTTTGAATTTTTTTTTCCAGATAGTCAATTTACACAATCATTCATTATTGATAGGTAAATGGAAAATTAGTGATTTTTTGCTGGAGAGGAAAGATCCCAGGTTAATCTGAATTGGTCAGATGAGTATTGGTCTAATGACCATAACAACAAATAAAAATAGCTATAATATAAATACAACTTTCAGTATTTGTGAGGAAAGTATCATGCTTATCAGGAGCCTTTTTGCAATTAACAAACTTGCTTTCTAGAAGATTAATTTGAACAATTTATATAATCTAACCCTGCTGTATTCTAAGTAATGCTTAAACATTTAAGATATTAACTTGATATTATAAAATTGATGATAAAAAAAATGAAGTGCAAAATTGTAATCCCTTCTGAAAAAAAATTAGCCCAAACTAACTGTGATCTGTTGGCATTATTATTCATTTTACATCTGCTAAATTTACCACACACACACCCTCCAAAAATATCACGTTACTTTCTATAAAAAACACCATTCATTTTATTGTATATTAAGTTTATATTTTAAACTAAATATTTATAAAGCAGACTTTAAGATTTGACAAAAGTTTGACATTGGAGTTCTTAATTTGAACGAGTTAAAATAAAAATAAAAACATCTTTATTAAAAACTAGATTTACAGAATATTCTTAATGTTTTGAATACATAAAGATTTCAATTTACTAATTAATATTTAAAAAATAAAGTACTTTATCAATCAGTGATGTAAAAAAAATATTCAACAAGACAGTAATCTTAAGAAAGAAATGAGTAATTTTTTTTTTGTAGAAAGAAAGATGGATTTGAATATTGAGTTGCAATACAGAGTATTATTTGTTTTTGCTGCATTTAACAATTTCAAAAGTTGAAGATATTTTATCATTGTAATATCACTACTTCAACTAACTAACATGAAAATATTTAATTCTATATAGGGCTGTTACTTCATCTCATTTATTGTGTAAGACATGAACTTCTTAACTATGTGACATAAAGGCAAGGTAAACAATGATGCTTTGTAATACTAATTATAAGATTAATGGATATGTTTTTCAGCCTGGGGAATATGATGTCATTGAATATGGTAAAGCACATCATAAGTGGAATGGAAAGTAAAATAAATGAAAAGTAATAGGTTTTTTTTTTTCATGGCCAGGTAGCAAAATCCACGACAACTGCTTGTAAGGCAGCTCGCAACATTTGACAGGTTTTTGTTTTTAAATATATTTTTTAATAATACTGAATATGGTTTTCATGAAAGAAGAAAACTCCATTTACATTATAAAAATTATCTTAAAGACACTCTAAAAGATGCGGTATCAATTTTTTTCCATCAGTTGGATCAGATTGAATTCGCAATTCAATAAAGATCTACAGTTAAAAAAAATGGAATCTTTCAGAAAGAAAAATTCATACAGAAATAAGCATCAGGCAACAGACTGTAAAAAATATAAAATATATAAATGGAGGTATTTGTGGTTATAATCATCATCTTTTAATTTTTTTATTTTTGCCTTCTTATCTTTGTTTTATTATTTCTTTTTGATATACTCATTTGCAAATAGCAACCAAACTAATGTAGAATTATTATGTTATTTTTCACATAACACTGTCAAATTCAATAATTGTTAGCATTATTTATTAAAAAATAAATACTCAGAAAAGGGAGTTTTTTTTAAAAAAAAAATTCAGCTTTATCACTGCCTAGCACACTTTCAATATAATACAGCTTATAGTAATATGATTTAAAAGTTCTTGGTTTTAATGTATAAGTAGTAACTAGCTATAAGAAAACAACTACTTATACATTAATACCAAGAACTCTTAGGTTATATTACTACAAGCCATAAATATGATATACATGTTATATTGAAAGCATGCTAGGTTGTAATAAAGTTGAACATTTAAACAAAACTATCTTCTGTGGATGTTTTCATTAACAGTTGTGTATTACATTAGCTCAGAAAAGAAGGAAATTATTTGTAATTGAATTTTAAAAAAAAAGTATAAATGAGCGATTTAAATTGTATCTAGTACGAAGATAGTGGAAATTATAATATGCCAACTGAATACGAAATATAATTTTTCTTCCCTTTTTAGATCTATCTAATTTAAATTGTTTCAATTTTTTTTTTAGATAAATAAAACATTGCATTCTAAAAAAATTAAAACATTTAGAAATGCATATAAAATGTTAAAACATATTTCTTTAAAAAGTAAACTTTTAAAAAAAAATTTTTTTTTTTTTACATATAGACATCTACAAAAAACAACATATATATAAAGTATAGTATAGATTTTATAGAATTCCATTATCATCGTTTTTTTTTAATGCTTAAAATAAGATTTAAAATATTAATTGTAAAACTAAATTCCTTTTAAATTTTGGATAATATATCAGTTAGCATACGTTATAAATCAAACCAATTTTAGAATAGTTTTTAAATAAACTGTTAGAAAACAACTAACTATTCTGATAGAACACAACGTCTTTAATAAATTTTGTATTGTATTAATTAATTAACTAATGAAATTATTAAAATCTTTTAAATAATTTATCTTGATCTTATAACAATCTATTTTTAAATTAAGCATTATACATTTAAAAAATTTTTAAAAACAAAATAAATCATGATATATAAACATGTATTCAATGATGTGTACTATTTTATTTAAATGAATACCTTTATCTAAATAGGCAAGCCTATATTTCCATTTCTCCAATTTCATTTTTATAAAACTTTTTTTTTTTTTCCACAAAAAGAAAATAATGTCAGAAAAAAGAAAATTAAAATAAATACCTAATAACGTATTTTAATAATACTTTCTTTGCCCTGATATTGTTTTTATAAACACAACAGTTTTCTTATAATTTTTTTAAATTTTGTTTTTAGAATCCCATGTTAAATTACTTCTGTGAAATAATATCATAATATTTAATTGTTCAGAGTAATAAATACTTGTCTAAAATGAAAAATACGAAAGACTTCATTTTATATAACTAAACAACTTATAAATCACAGTAAATAAATGGAGATCAAGAATATTTAAACTAAAAATAAAAATTATTTCTAAATACTGATGCAATACTTTCTTGAATCCTCAATATTAATAGCAGATTTGAAAGATAACATTAAGTCAATTCTTCCGTTTATTGTAATTTTATATATTTTTAGATTACTATAACTCCTATGATTGTTATGAAAAAGATTTATTATAAAAACTTACTAATCAGAATAAAAAAATCATATTACAAATAAATATTCAAAAATCCTTATCAACAAAAAATAAACAACATTTTCACACTTCAAGTAACAGTCTAGATTGCTAATTCTTTCCATACAGATCTCTTCATCAGTCCACCATTAAAAAAATACACAGTATTAAGTAATTATGCAAAAAATAGGAAAGAAATTTTAAAGAAATCTAATAGAGAAGACTTCTGAGTTATAATCTGGCTTCAAGCAAATATAAAAATGCCATTTTATTTTTGTACTTTCTTCACCAAAAATTATAAAAGGCTATGTTTATTTAGTGAATGATTAATTGCTTGATGTTCAAGCACCAAACTGAAAAGATTGAACACAATATTTCTATTCAAATGACTAAATTGACCCTCTCTTAGTTGGAAGTATATCTGACTTTTTATTTTTGCTATTGGATTAAACTGCTATGACTACAAAAAGTAGATGACAACAAATTTGAAATAACTTTCATTTTTACTCTCAGAAAGGGTACATTTTTCATTAATGTGAAATATAAGTGTAAAAGCAAGAACACTTGCAGATGATTTCACATATGTACTTACAATTTTATAATGTTGCAGCTGGGTCTTCTCAACTACAGAAAGTGTTTTATAGTTATCCAAATCAAAGAATATTTGAAAATTTTAATTTAACTTATTTTATACTATTAAGTAAGGTAACTTAAATTGTTAAATCAGTGTAAGAAATCATAAATTCAAATCTAAATTATTTCTTAATAATTTATAATTTAATGATTTCAAGTAAATAGTTGAAATAAATTTAATTTTAAACTTATGTTACAGTCTTTAATTGTGTAGAATAGAATAAAATGCAAGGTCAAAAATATTTTCTATTAGAGATATGTATAACATTCTCAGGAATAATAACATGGATATTTACCTAATAGTACTTACTCATTCCTTGACTGAAGATAAATGATAAGATTGTTAAAAGCACAGCACTATGCATAAATATCCAGTGAATAATTAGAATGAAAAACTGAATTTTTATATGCAGTTGCAATTTCTAAATTATATGAATCAAATTTAGATTTTATTTTATCAATAAATAGTTTGCTACTTTGTGGTCTAATTTTTATTGAAAATATTTTCATAGATACCTAAAAAATTAATATTAAAATCCTTTAAAATAGAAAAAAAAAGGATACTTCATTACCATTATGCAAACAGGTTAAATTACAATGTTAATGCTATTCATGATTCAAAATGAAGTTTCTCTATTTCTTAGAACATTATACAAGCTATTCATAATTACTTCTATAAAATATAGTTTTTATAGACACTTTTAAACATGTAGCAAACAAATCTACTTTAATCTTTGTGAAAGATTCTGTGAGATTTTCAGTGATTGACGTAAAGAGTATTGCAAAGAAGGGAAATCTTGTATATTGTAGGATTCCAGGGATACAATCAAATAAAGCTTTTAATAAAAACTGACTTAATGAAGCCTATAGGATGTCAATTTATTCTAGAAATAAATCTAACAGGTGCTTATCGACATTATCATAAGCTTCCTTAAAATTTACTTTGGGAAAAATGTATCTTCACAGAATTCTAATACATATAAAATAAGATATTTTTTTTTACATGAATGGCAAATTGTAATTTTATTAATTTTATCAAAAGAAATAGAATTAATAATTTTATTAAAAATACATTGACCAAGAAATTCAATGACAAATCCTAAACAGTGAAAACTAATAGATTTCAACATTTCTTAATAACAAAAATTAAAAAACTAATAATATTTGCATCAAGTAATTAATTGAATTGCATAAAAAATATTAAAAATAAGTTATTTTTTATGCCCCTATATAATTGTAAATGAATGCTATTTTAGAATTCAGCTTCCTATACTGAATTACAAATTCTTGTTTTGTTATTGATTGCTAGTAATTACAAGTAAAAAGTTAAATTAATTTCTATTTTAAACATGATAATTTGAAATTAATGATAGTCGTTTAAAGAAGATTCATAATTTTAAATATCTTTTCTTAAAAATGTGCAAACACTTTACTATAAAATGATAAACTATTCATTTACCTTGTAATTGAGGATTAACAAATGATCTATTCATATCTGTTGTAGGCACTGATTCAAATTCTTGCACATTTATGCTATCTGTTGCAGTGCTTGAAGTCTCAAAAGCCTTATTGTAAAATGTACTGCTAAGGTATATATTTATACATTTAGCAATAGGGCTAAATATATTATTTTCTTATCATATTGTTCTTTCTCATTATTAAAACAGGCAAACTATCTATACATATTGCCACTCAGTGCATGACAGAGTAATCAATGGATGCCAGAAGGCTTGTGCATAAAATCCCCACCTAGTGCCTACTCATCCAATTACTCTGGCTTGCACTGAGTGGCAATATGTATAAGAGTTTTGCCTGTTTTGGTAACAGTTAAGAGCAAGCATAAGAAATAGTGATCATGTGATGTTTATTGACTTTCTCATTATTATGACAAAAGTGTTAACAAAAGAAAATAGTGATCTAAATTTTATTTTAATGATTTTGTGTAATATAATATTTGCATGTAAAATAAGATCAGAGATGCATTGCTCTTAATAAATACTGATATGCATGACTGTAACCTTTGTAATCAAGAGAACTAATTTATATAGTCTACCTAAAAAAAAAGAATTAAAAAATTACATGATATTATTAAGATAGATTCCCAATTCTTTTAATTTAGCAAGAGCTCATTAAAAACTGGCTGGAGTAATAATTATTTAACAATGTGATAGTATTATAGAAATTTGTTACATGGCTTATCATCTATTGTTAACCAAACTAAATTGTATCAAAATGTTTAAATGCATAAATAATCATTGAAATGATAAAGAAATTTAGGTATTGACTTAGAGTGTACTCATGGCCATTTTGAATTTTAATAATTGCCCAAAATCACCGCAATTACATTCAAGTGATAAATGACATCGAATAGTCCACATTTGGTCATGATATGACTATTCATTACAAAATTGTAATTTACATCAATAATTACAAAATTAAAGCACAAATTTCATACAACTATGCTTGATCAAATCATGCGATTAAAAAAATATATATAAAAAATGGGATGAACAAATAACTAAAATATACAAAGACACAATTTACATCAATAATTCAAAAATTAAAATGCAAATTTCGTACAACTATGCTGGATCAAATCATGTGACTAAAAAAATATAAAAAATGTGATGAACAAATTAATTTTCAAAAACTAAAAGCTTATTAAATATGAATTATATTACAATATATGCCAATAAGCACATGTAGAAATAACATAAAATTGATCATACCAAGCTTATAATTTTGAAAAACTAAATGCTTATTGAATACGAGTTATATTACAATATATATCCATAAACAAGATCAATAAAATCTTCTCTTCCACTGAATAGTATTTTCTATTTTCATTAATGTTCATTATTAACTATATTCCCAGTTTCTGCCATAAATTTCTTAGATAAAAATCAGTCTACTTCCAACACATTTTTATTTGCACAGCTGTCTTTCCTTTTACCACAATTAATTCTTTCATTTTCCATTGTATTAAGCAATTTTTCTTTATCATTTCATTTAATCAGTTTTACATATTTGGTCTCTGCTTTATATATACAATATTATCTTTTCACAAATACTTTAATGTAACATACTCTTGCTCGTTTAATTATCATTTCACATTTACTTTGTGTTTAAGCAATCTATTTTCGTTGCTCTCTACTTAACATAACATTTCTATAATTAAACTTTTTTGGTGTTTTCTTCTCTTTTATTTTTCTGGCTTCTTATCTTATACATTATTAAACTTAATAAATACATATTTTTAACTGAATACAGCAAGCATATGTAGAAATAAGCAAAATTGATCATACCAACTATATAATTTCGAAAAACTAAAAGCTTATTAAATATAAATTATATTACAATATATGCCCATAAACACATGTAGAAATAATGTAAAATTAATCGCACCAACCTTGTAATTTCAAAAAACTAAAAGCATATGAAATACAAATTACCTTACAACATATGCCTGTAACACATGTAGAAACAACCTAAAATTGATCATATCAACCTTATAATTGCAAAATATTACAATATATGCCCATAAGCACATGTAGAAATAAGGTAAAATTGATCACAACTAAAAGTTTATTAAATATAAATTATATTACAATATATGCCATAACCATGTAAAATAAAGCATATCAATTTTACAATTAATAGGATTTTTTCTTATTAGAAAGAATCTGATGTTGCATGCTTGCTTTGTTCCATGTAATTAAAAAAATGGAGATAAGTAAAAGTAGGATTGTTCACATGTCATCTCCTGATATGGTTATTGGATCTACACTTGATCATGTAAAGTCCTTATGGGCTCTTAAAATTGATATAAATCTATATCTATTTACATCAAAGTGACTTTTATCACCAACAAACTGCCAAAGTATATTAATTCTACAATTAATAATAAATCACATTATCTTAACATTAGTTGAAAGAATAATTGTCTAAAGTAAAGACTATTAATATTACAATTAATAAAAAATTTTTTCTCTTATCAAAGCGAGTACTGTTGTGTGTTTCATTTCTCACATGTCATTACAAACAAAAGGATGCAGATAATAAAATGATAGAAATAATAAAAATTTAGCATTGTTCACATGTGATCACATGATTTGAAAATGTCTATAAAAAACAAATTTTGAACCAGAATCTTTGATCTTAAGTAACCAAATTTCTTTTTTGTAAGAGACATTTGATTTTACAATAATCTTCTTAAATATTATGTCTTTAAAATTATTTTACTTTAATATCATTGCTAGTAAAAACCACATGATTAACTTTTTAAGGGGAAATGATCTTAATGATGAACATGGTAAAAAGCCATGCACAAATTGTGGTGACAGTATTGTCAAAAGTGAAGGCAGAACCATAAGGGGGAGTGGATTCCTTCTATGTGCTGCGGCAGATGGCATACTATACTCTCTATTCATGTAGAAAATCCATTTTTCCACTACATGCAAAAATCTTGATAATTAAAAATACTTCAATACTTAAGTATTTTGAAATAATAAAATCTGTAATTATTTTCATTAACCATTTCCATGTTCATTTGGTGATGGTGAAAATCACTTCAATACAGATTTGTATCAATTTCAAGAGCCCATAAAAATCTCATGTGAGCAAGTGTAGATCTGATAACCATGTCATGAGATGAAATGTGAACAATGCTATTTTTACTTATCTCCTTTTTTTTCTAACTACATGGAAGATAGCAAACATGCAACACCAGACTTTCTTCCTGGTAAGAAAAAATCCTATTAATTATAAAATTAATATGCTTTATATCATATGGTTATGGCATATATTGTAACTTCATCCATATTTAATAAGCTTTTAGTTTTTCAAAATTATAAGTTTGGTATGATCAATTTTACTTTATTTCTATGTGTGCTTAAAGACATATATAGTAATATAATTTGTATTTAATAAGATTTTAGTTTTTTGAAATTATAAGGTTGAAGTGATTAATTTGAAGTTATTTCTACATGTGATTATGGGCATATATTGTAATATTTTGAAATTATAAGGTTGGTATGATCAATTTTACATTATTTTGACATGTGCTGTATTTGGTTAAATATATGGATTTTTAAGTTTAATAATGTATATGATAGGAATCCAAAAAAATAAAAGAGAAGAAACTGCAAAGAAAGTTTAATTACAGAAATGTTATTTTAAGTAGAGAGCAACAAAAATAGATTGCTTAAAGATAAAGAAAAAGTGAAATGATAATTAAACTAGCAAACACGTGTCACATTAAAATATTTGTGAAAAAGGTAACATTGTATATTGTACCTGCCCAGATTAGAACTGTATATCACAGTATATATATATAAAAGGAAGTTTATTAATCTTATTTAATTTCATTTCACTTGATTTATATATAATGGAGGTATTGAAGTATAAACGTTAAATAGATAACCATGGCAACCTAATATTTTAAAATAGAATCATTATTTATTACTAATATTTGCAGCAAATCATAAATTGGTTGTGATCAAATTTAGGGGAAAATATAAATAAGTGAATAATAAATAAATACTAGAAAATAATTAAGTGAATTTTAAAATAAATTGCTCGAATAAAATCATTCTTATTACTTTTCATGGATTCATTTTGTTATTACATTCACAAGAACAACTTACTTATCACAAAATTAATATTTGATTTTTCATAATATGTTTATTTATTTGTTACTGGAATATATTATTAGAGATATATATTAAAAATATATATCCATTATAAGGTATAGAAAATGTCATGTAAATTCTTTATTTTTGATTCAAAATGAAAAATAATATTGAAATTATAAAACAGGATTTTTTTTTTATTGTATCAAATGTTTTCTTAAACTCTTCATTTTTATCTGATATAAAAACAATTTTCTTACATTCAAAGAGTTATCTTTGAGTATGATTGGAACGTTTTGCCTTAACAACATTGATGCCAGCAAAAATATGTTATGAATAGAACTGAAATGCTTTGACTCAAGACTTATAACTTTTGTCTTAGCTTAGAATGGACACTTTTACATTCGTCTTTAAAAATTATTAATTTCTGAAACCATGAAAGAATAAAAGTTTAATTGTCTCCCTATTCAATTTTGGACAGTTCATTGATAAAATTCCAGGGGAAATGGCAAAATGTATTATAAAAAAACATCTTGTTGCAAGTAAGCTATAAAATATTCTGTTGTTAACATTTGGGATTTCATGCATGTATTTGTGATGAATACCAACTCCAGGATGTATATATGGATGTTGTATTTCTGATCAATGAAGATCGATTAATTCAACTTCTATGTAATATTAAGCAATTGAAATTTCACTTTATTGACTTGGAAAACACTAGCATTTATTACTTATTTGGATGTAACTGAATTTTGTTAATAAAAGAATTCTCTTAACCAATAAATAAAAAATAAAGCCGGTGATATGCAGATTTTGCATCGACCAGGTATCTGTTATTTTATAAGATTAGATATATTTATATACTTAAAAAATATCAGAATTTAAAAACAAAAGTAATAGAATTCAAATCTTCAATTGTTATTATTTATTCCTGGCTTCTCTACTTCAAGAAGAATTGTTTCTACACATAGGAATGAGAAATGAGGAAACCAGGAGATATGATGGACCAGTGGGTAAAAAGGAAGAATGAGACTTTTCACTTATGTGATATATCTGTGTGTAGATTTTTTGTTAAAAAATATGTTTTGTTCATATTTTTATTTTAAAGTATAGAAACAAATAATATATATATATAGGTTATTATATAATAAACCATTCACATAATAAAAGGTCTGGGAGATTCATTTTTTAATTATTATTTAAACTCTTATCTAATGATATAGATTAATTTATGATCTGATGTTTTCAAATATTCATTTTTTGTTAAATTTAAGATTTAACTTGGGGATATTCATATAGAAGGATTTAAATACAATAGATTTTCATTTTGGTTTAATTATTTAAAAATTATATTAATGAATAAATAAAAATCAATTTTATTTGATCACATTTTTTTATCAGTGTATATTCTGTTTAAAGTCTAAGGAAGATATCTGGAAACTCTCCATCAGTTTATATATATAGTATTATTGTCATACAACCCATTTTTGAGTTTCATATATATATATATATTTATTATTTTTATTGATTTTTATAGAATAATAGACTATCAAATTAATTAGATATATTAAAAAAATATTTATACAGGCTGTCATTCTATTGTAATTTATACTTTTTTTAATTGGTTATAATAAGTCATTTATTTTTTTTATTTTTAATTTTATTGCTATCCTTATTAATTCTTATTATAAATCAACAAATCTAAAGTTGATTAAAACCCAATAAATCTATCTAATTATTTTTTTTAAGTATATGCAAGATAATTTTTGATACTTAAATCTTGATCCAAGATCAAACCAATATAGGTAAGTGAAATAGAGTTATATATGCATATTTTATTATGAAATTCTTTTTTAAGCTTAGTTTGATATAAATTTTATGTTATTATTACATTGAAAGAGTTGTTTGCTTTATGCAAGTTAACACCAGTTGTATAAATAATTTCATTAGTTCATGATTAAATTATTAAGAGCTTGCTGATCTTGTCTACTTATAAAGATCTTCATAGATTTTATTTTATCATTAGTCAGAATGAGCTGCCTTAATTATCTTTAAATTTCTTTGAGGTAGATCATAAATCTTATTAATTATTAAATCTTAATGTTTATCTTCGACGCCAGAATAACTCCAACCCTAGACTGGGTTTCTGCTTCTGGCTTCCTCAATGAGGTGTTAGATTATTCAAACATTAGATTTAAAATACCAGGTTTTTGATGATTTTATATTGCTAAAGTTATTAATATATGGTGTATCTGAACTTAGTTCAGTCTTATATAATGGATTTGAAGACATGGATCTCTGAAAATTTCAGATTTTCTACTTAATAGCTAATCATTAGATAAAGTGCTGGGCTTGGCCTGGTATTTTAAATCTAATGCTTGAATATCCTGATAGCTCACTGAGGAAGCCAGAAGCAGAAACTGATCTGGGGTTGGGGATATTCTGAAAAGCTTGTAAGAGCTGTTGGCAAGCTCATTAGATAACATTTGTAATACAAACTTAACTTAGGTCATGTGATATATGTCTTGATTTCTTTGCAATTAAATTTTTGGCTACTAAGGTTTTGGTGATTTTATATTGCTAGAGCTATTAATATATGGTGTATCTGAAGTTAGTTCAGTCCCATATGGCTATTTAAGTTAGATAGCTGGATTTGCAGACATATGGTTGTCTGTAAATTTCAGACTTTCTATTTAATAGTTAACCATTAGATAAAATGCTGGGTTTGATCTGGTATTTTAAATCTAATGCTTGAATATCCTAATACCTTACTGAGGAAGCCAGAAGCAGAAACTGGTCTGGGGTTGGAGATTTTCTGAAAAACTTGTTAAGAGATATTGGCATGCTCATTAGATAACATTTGTAATATAAGTTTGTTAAATTGGGTCATGTGATATATGACTTGATTTCTTTGAAATTATATTAAATTTAATATAAAACTGATTAATGGTTTTGTTTTATTAGAGATATTGTAAGTTTATAAAACATTTTCTAAGTGTTATCATAACCATTTAAGAAGTAGTTTATCTAGGTAGGGAATATCATTACATTTTAATGGAAATTTACATTACTATGTGTAATCTTTGATTAATAAAGTATATCAAAACTTAGTTATTTATTGATTTGAATTCATTCAATTATAAACTTATTGTTTAGAACAATGATATATGATTTTGCTGCTTATTGTACTTTATTTTGGGATAATGAATAGATTTGGTAATATCTGAGGGGATGATCTTGTTTGTTTTCTTTTGTTTTAAATGTTATCTGAACAAATTAGGTTTGAATAGAGATTGTTGTCAGTATTTTACTTTAATGCAATAGACAATCTAAATAATTATGTTTTGAAATTATTTTTTTCTGAGTGATGAAAGTTTATTCATACCCCCCCACCCAGATACAAATACAATTAGAAAAAGATTTACAAGGGAGTGATTACATGGTAAATTGAAATTTCAAGAGCAACATGGTAAGAGGGGAATGATACACATGAAAAGGGAATGGGAAGTGGAAAGGGTGTGTAGTCCAGGCCAGTCTGAGATGCATGTCTTCGTTGAGCAAGTGCCGCATGGGTCGCAAACATTTAAATGGTTGAGTCCTATGACAGAGGCTGAGAGGAAGGGAGTTGGAGGATTGTCCAAATGTATGTGAGGAGTGGAGGTGGGGCTAGTTTGGTATCTCTGGTTTTGAGAAAATGAATTAGGTCCAATAGTTTTTGATTCACTTACAGTTCTCTCTGGTCAAAAATAATAGCACATTGGAGCAACCAAAGTGAATAGATGAGGATAACTGATAGTTGCAAAGACCCCTGTTTTCTATGGATTCTTGGAGGTTGAAGACGGTGTTCCTGTGTGAGGAAAGGCAGGAGTTGATGACATGTTTCACTCCAAGCAGAAAAGGACATTTAAGTAGGAAGTGCTGGAGGGTTTCATTGTCGGTTTTACAGAGCTGGCATAGGGGAGAAATCTTGATGAAACCCTGATGGTTGACCAAAAATTGATTGGTTGGAAGGAAGTGAAGGTTGATTTTGAGGAGGAAATTAAGGAATTTTGCCTCAAGGGACCACCTTTTGAATTTGCGGATCAATTGAGCATTGGTAAGTTTGAGGAATGTAGGGGAGACAATCAGTCTATGGTCTGTTTTGGAAATATTGTTATTGCATAGTATAACTAATGACTGAGCTAAATAATTTTATATAGGTCATAATAGAGTTACTATTTATTGATGCATGTTTTGCTCTGTTATAAATAATATTTAAACCATAAGGGAATTTCTTCATTAGCCACTATTTTGTATTAGTAATAGATGATTGTAGAAAAACCAGTAGGGTAATTGCTTTTGTTTCATGCCAAATGCTGACCAAACCAATGTAGGGAGATAGAAAATCAATTATTATCGTTACAGAATGGTTACCCAACACTGGCCAATGACAATCATGTACAGGTGGCAATCTTTATAAAATGCCACATCAACTTTGGGGCTGTTACAAAATGGCACTCCATGTTTAGGCTAGATTTATATTATTATAAATGATGTCTTAATTCCTGAGACATACTAAAATTTTTCTATTCTAATCGCATATTCTAATTATTGGCCCAAATCTATGGAACTATTAATAAAGAGGGTAGAATCATTAAGCTGTTACAATATATAAAGTTGAGAGCAAATGTGTCAAACTGATTAAATGAAATTATAAAAAAAATTGCTTAATACAATGGAAAGCGAAAGAACTAATTGCAGTAAAAGGAAAGATGACTGTGCAAATAAAAGTGTGTTGGAAATAGACTGAACTTTATCAAAAAGAAAATTTATGGCAGAAACTGAGAATATAGTCAACAATGAACATTAGTGAGAATGGAAAACACTAATCAGCGGAGATTTTACTGATCTTGTTTATAAGCATATATATTATAATATAATTAGTTGGGCATAAATTGTAATATAACTTGTATTTAATAAGCTTTTAGTTTCTCAAAATTATAAGGTTGGTATGATAAATTTTATATTTCTTTATAGACATATACTACAATATTTCAAAATTATAAAGCTTGGTATGATCAATTTTTTATCTTTACATGTGCTTATGGGCACATATTGTAATATAATTAGTATTTAATAAGTTTTTGAAATTTATTCATTCATCCCATTTATATATATATATATATATATATATATATATATTTAGTCACATGATTTTATCAAGCATAGTTGTACAAAATTTAAATGTTAATTTTTGAATTATTGATATAAATTGTAACTTTGTATATTTTTTATTCCTTCATACCATGTTTTATATATATATATATTTTAATCACATGATTTGATCAAGCATAATTATGCAAAATTTATGCTTTAATTTTTGAATCATTGATTCAGTTGCGATTTTGTAGTAAATGGTCAAATTGCAGCCATGAATGGATTATTCGATATCATTTATCGCTTGAATGTATTGGCCGTGGTTTTGGGTGGTTCTTGGAATTCAAAATAACCATGAACACCCTCCAAATCAGTACAGAAATTTTGATAGTCTAATTAGAGTGCATACTTCATTCAATGCCAGATAAGTTAAATGACTTAAAATTTTTTGTTATAATTACATGCTTGAGTTTTAAAGATTCAAATAGATTAGGAAAAAAAAAAAACTGCTGACAATTATTATTCTAAAAGACTTTTGCAATATGACAAAAGCAATAACCTATAAACATAATATGAAAATTTTCTATGATATCTGTAGTAAGTCTTCAAGTCTTATCACATTTATGAATCAATAATCGTAACTGTTTCATTAATCTAGATTGTTTCATAAAATTACTAAAACAATAAACAACTTGCTCACTCCTTATCATAACAGCTAATATATATGCACAATTTTTCAAAGATAAACACTTGACAGCCTCATGGCATGATACATGTTCATTTTTACTATAAAAATATTCTAAGTTAATGTAATGCACACATAGGGGACATTTTACTTGTATTACATTTTTTTAATATAATGGATTTAAGTGATGTTAAGAAACAATGGATCATTAAGGAGTGGTGGAAGCAATGTAAAAAAGTTATTAAACTTAATGCAAACGCTGTTTTTTACTATAAAGTTTATTGTGTATTCCCAAATTGTTGCAATGCAAAATTGAACAGTTGTATAAATTTAGTATCAAGATATATGGATAAGTTAAATATATATATATGTAAAGTTGAAATGAATGTTTTCATAAGTGAAAGTGAGAGCAACCTTGTTTAATAAAATAAAAATAAATACTGACGTTTTGAAAAGTTAAAACTTTCCCTCAACTAAATAAAGTGATAATCATACGGTAGTTGCAGAGACAATGGGTGTTGAATAGTTTGGCTTTATTTAGGTGGCTTTTTTTCATGTATATTAGAAAATTCTTCTATATAGATGATAAACCAATAAAATTATCATACCTATGGCAGAGTTTCCTTACACAAATAAAAGCAAATCATCCAAACTTAATCCAAACTATACAAGAACCACATGGCACAATTATTAACTCTTCAACAACCACATGATTATTAATTATCTGGGTGAGGGCAAGTGTTATCTTATCAAAACACTGTAGGTCTTTAATTTAATTTTATTAAACACCGGTTGTTCCAAAAACATTATTTATAAAGTAAATACATTAAAGCAGTCCACACTTAAACACTACCAATATTAATAATCTCACTCTCTTTAGTCAAGCTGCAATCTTTAGTGTCTATATAAACATATTAGAATAGATATCCGCCTTTATTGTAAAAAAGAAGTTGCCATGACAATAGATTGAGATTTTTGATTGTTATCAATATTGTTTAGGTGTGGTCTGCTTTCACATATTTACATTTATAAATCTACCTAGCTTTGAGCAGTATTAGTTTTATTATGATTTATAATATATATAATAAACTACTTCATTTTGAATGCTATAATAATGTTGTGTAGCAATGATATCCTTAGAAAATGAGTATATGTCTAATTGAATTTTAGAATATAGATAAATAGGAAAGCATATATTTATTTAAATTACAACTTATTGATACACATATATAATTTATCAAAATAATTTTTATTTTATTTAACATAAAAATTACTTTTTTTTATTTTTATTTAGAGAAATAAATTATTATTATTTTTATGAAAAGGAATACTTTCTGATTTATATAAAATCAGCTTTCTTATTAGCTAATTGTAAACAAATGATCTATTTTTTATTTTTCATTGATAGAGCTGCAGTTGTATACATATTTCGAATTATTTAATATAATTTTATTAGTCAAATAAAATCAGTGATAACTGAACTGCTGTTATTCTGATTCTGGCAGAAAAAATAGCTTCAAAACTTTACAAATGAGTCAACATCATCATTAACCATTATCAATCCACTGCAGGACAAAGGTATCTTCAAGTTCATTCTTCTTCGATCGCTAGACTCTCTTCTTCACATCACTCCTAAACACTTCCTTACTTTATCCATCCATCTCACATGTGATCTCTTTCTGGGTCTTTTAGAATATTTTGGAATCCAGTTTAAAATTTCAATTATCCCTCTATTATCACCTCTTCTAGCAATATGTCCAACCTAATTCCACTTCAGTCTCATAATTCTTTCAACAGTGCCGGTAACACCTGTTTGCTCTCTTATGTATTTCATTTTCAAACTCTTCTTTTTTCTCTTAACATGCATCTCTCCATACTTCTTTGGTTGATCTGAAGTACCTGTATTGCTCTTCTGTCAATTATCCAAGTCTCTGATCCATAAATAAGAACTGGTAAAACACATTTATTAAAAACCTTCCTTTTCAAACATATAGGTATATTTCCTTTTAATATTTAGTTATTTCTATCAAAAGCACTCCAATCAAGTTTAATTCTATGATTAATTTCATCCATTATGTCATTATTTCATGCTAGTTTTTGATCTTGTTTTCAACATGTATATATAATAATTACATAAACCTATTATAGTAATTATAAGAATAAGATATATAAAAATATAGAAAAAAACCCTAATTCAGTAAATAACCTAGAAATTAATAAAACTAACTGAAGTAATTGTTTTTTTTTTTAAATTTTTTTTTAGACCAAATAGATGAGAAAAAGAAATAACTATAGTACAAAAAAGTTTGATAAATCTTTTTAAATTATTTAAAAAAGTTATACTAACTTCTACATAGAAAACAAAAAAAAATTTGACTTACATTTTAAACAGAGAAGTAAAATCAGGAAGAAGTTAATCAGTAAAACTAAATTATTTTAATTACTGATATATAACAATTTTGCACCCATGTAAAAATAAGCATATTGAATATTTAAAAGATTGATATTATCATTAATAAAATTAATTTATGCAGTATCCCAAACAAAAATACAATATTTACAAATTATACATAAAAAAATTCATATTTATTTAAATTTTCAGCAAAATTTTGATGCTTAAAAAACAAAGATTTGTTAAAAGAATAAAAGGTCTAGGATTGATATTTGTTTCTGATACTTGTAAAAAGTATTCAGAAAATTATTCTTGTGAACTAAAAACAATTGAAATTTCTTTTTTCTTTAATTTATATCTTTTAATATATATGGATAAGTGAAATGAAGATATGAATATAGAAGTCCACTATATATATGATGAAAGGCAATTCAATATTATGATCTTATCAAAATTTTTATGAACCATGATTAAAATGTTTGTTATCAAATGCCTCCTAATGATTCACACATTAACAAAGTAATAAAACATAATATAAGTACTAATAAAATGAGAAAATGTTCAAATTAAACTTTACATTATTACTTCAGACATTTTAAAATTGAATTATTAGCACTAAACATTAATAGCTAACTATCTATTTATTTGTTTAATTAACATTTTAATATATGTGTGTGAAAGTCAATGTTTTGCAGTTAATAATGCTACTGACAATATTATGAACCTGATGTTAAAAAATAAATGAATAATAGCATTTGTTAGTGAATGTAGTAAGAAAAATAGTTAATGTTCTTTTTTATATGCTTTTTGTTAACTTAGTGCTTAATTAATTTATGTTGTTTATTATTTTTTTCTTAATCTTTTCTGCATACTTTAGTAATATTATTTGAATTTTTTCCCTTCTTAAACTTTTTTTTATTAATCTAATTTGAGATTTCTATTTCACATTTTTTGAATAGTCGCATTCCATTCATTTCAGTTTATATACACATTTATATATGGACATAATGTTTACATGAATGTATGTTTAGTCTATGTATTACATTTAAGTAAGGTTATTTTATGTGTTAATAGCAGGGAAGATAATAAAATTTTATGTAATTTACACTGGATAGGTTAATGATTTAATAGTTGATTTCAGTTTATACAGAAATATAATACAATTGTGAAGATAACTTGTTTTCTCAATCCAAGACTAGACATATACCTAAGTCTTGTGAGAAATAACTTAAAGCTTAATGTGGAAAAAGCATATTTTTAAAAAATATACAACAGCAATAGCATTAACAGTAATAACAGCAGTTCTAGTACTAGTAGTAGCAGTAACAGCATAATAGTAGTAGTTGTAATAGTAGTAGTAATTAGTTGACATCAAATAAACTATTGATTGCTGATGATAATAAACATAGCTTTTTTCAAGAATGAGTAATATCTAAGTGATTTTTTTTTGACTAATCAAAGCCACATTCATTATTGTGATTCCATCCGTTTCATCAGACTTTCCAAACAATTATCTATTTTTCCAATGAATTAGATCATCTGAAAATTATCAAAAAATAAGTAAAAAAAAGTTGCTGGCAACTCAATAATAGTTTTTTTTGCAATCATTCAAAAAGTGTAATTAATTTGTGAAAACCTCTTTGTTTAAGTCAAACACTACTTTTTATGTAATTATCACATTTGCAATAAGGTAAAAATTCAAGATAAGTAGAAATTACATTTTAAAGAAATATGAAACTAAGCATAAAATTTATAAAATTACACTTAATGAATAAACCCAGGTGATACATTGGATCTTTTATAGAGATTAAAACATCACATGATCACATCAAACTAGTCTGGGAATATTGGATGAGTAGGCATTAGATAGGGATTTTATGCACAAGCCTTCTGGCATCCATTGATTACTCTGTTTAGCACAGGTGGCACTACTATATGGAGTTTTGCTTTGCTTAGATTAAAACATACTGGAATTATGATGAAGAGTCAGTTTTAAAATAATTGAAAAATTCACATGCATTCAATAAGAAGGATGATTTCTGGATGGTTGCACTTCAACAAATGCAATTTGATTCAAGTTATTCAGATGTTAAATTAATAATAATAATAAAAAAATAATATTTAATTCATTGTCTTTTGAAGAAATAAAAATAATGCAAATCTAAGTTATTTAAAATCAACTGCAATAAGACTAAAATTAATCCTTGAACGCTATAAAATAAGGATAGAAATTGCTTAAAAAACAAAGTAAAACAGTTATCCCTTCTCTATGAAAACTGCTATAAATGATCTATTTTTGTCATTTTACTACTTCCAAAGCTTGATTATTATACAAGAATTCATAAAAAAATAATATATCACATTAAAAAAATCTTCAATTACAGTAGGTTAAAAATCATAAAATGGAAGGTCAACTTGAATTGTAATTTATAGTAAAGAAAGGGAATTATTTTTAGAAAACGCTATTAGATGCACAAAAAAAAATACATTAATAATGAAAAGATTAATAGAAGGATAGGAAAAGAGAATATAGGTGACTAAAAATGTAACGAGCTAAAAAAAAAAGGATAAAAACAGAACATATTTGAATGTAGAAAGTGTTGAGAGAAATAACAAAAAAATAGGTGTAATATTAGTAGAATAAAATTTTAACTAAATAAAGCAGGTTAATAAAAATTAAGCACGTTTGTTTAAAAAATAAATAAAAAAGCAACAACAAAGCAACTACTATGTAACTGCTTAAAATAAAAATAAAGAAAAAAGAGGTAGAGAATAATGAAATTATTTTTAAAATACAAAAATTAAGTTCAAGCATATTAATCTGAAATAGATAGTAAAAAAATTAAAAAAAAGAATGACTACATTGAAGATAAAAAACTAAGGAAATAAATAATTCAGATGAAAGGCTAACACTTATAAAGAAACACAATTAAAATAACTATTATGTATTAAAAAGGCCGATTTTCTTAGCGAGCATGAATCTTTGAAAATAAGTTTGCTCGACTTTTTAGCACTCATGAATGTTTAAAAATAATATTTCACAATTGTAAGTGGTTTTTAACCAAAATTAAAATCTTTATTTATTGCTCAATTATGTAATTAACAGATTTCTAACATAAAAAAAAACATTATCATCAACACTACTATTAGTATCCATAAATAAATAAATAAAATTATCGTAACTCCAAAAAGATGGAAGAAAGAATGAGAAAGGGAAGAGAGAAAGGAGGGAAAAAGTGAGAGACATAGAGAGAGAGAGAGAGAAAAAAAGGCTAAAACAAAAAAAAAATAAGAAAAAAGAGAAAAAAAGAACAGTTTGAGTGAGTTTTACAATGATTTTAAAATCAATCTGCAAAAGGCAAATACACCCATATGTATAACACATTCATCCTTTACTCCCATAATTTGAATTCAATAAATTTGCACTTTGTAAAATAAAAAAAATACACATACACAGTGAATTGTTAATTGAAAAACAATGAAGTGGCAAGATTTTTTGTTAAGCTATCTTTTTACTTATTCTGCTGATCATTTTTTCTAAAAAAATTCTTTAACATTGCAACATCTCACACAATTGTAATTATCCATTATATTCTATCCTTAATCACATCCCTTAATCAAATGAATTGATATTGCACCTCTTTAGAATGCCTCTGAAAGAACTTTAATAAAATAAACAGAGGTTGACTCTTTCATGAAAACTATCTTCATCATACAATATTTTATCAGAAAATAAATTATTTTTTCATTTCACATGATCAACCCAACATGTGTCTTTATAATAGTAGATCCAATAATATCATAACCAGCAAGCTGAAGAACATACACAATGATATATTATTTTACTATTGTATTTTCAAAATGTTAAAAAAATATACTTGAATTTACTTTTTCCAGTGGCTTTATATTAGAGAATCCATGTTTAATATGATCGATGCACTTAATCAGTGACATTATTGTATTTCCTCAATCACATGAATTCACTAAATGATAACCACATAACTCATTCAGCAACATTGCAACATTCTTTATAAAATAAATTTACTCAGTGACTTTATTACACTCTTTCAATCATAAGTCATCGATTAGATCCTATTGTTCTCTCAATCATATCATCTCAGTCAGATTATTACATTCTCTGTCATATGCATATTGCCACACTCAGTCACATACTCAGTAGAATTTTATATTCTCTCAGTCACATGAGGACTTGGTTGCATTCTCTCAGACACATGAACTCAGTCACATATATTTAGTGGTATGTCCACTTATGTAATCACATGAACTCACCCCCCTGAACCCACTTAATTGCATTGTTCTACCATCTGCCACATGGCTTGCCCAGTAATTGTTACAATTACTGTCACATGATCACTCTCACTGACATTATTGTACTCACTCAATACATGAACCCATTCAGTGACTTTGTTGTACATACTCAGTCCATAAAGTTATTCAGTAATATTGTTGCACTCTCTCAGGCACATAAATCTACTCAGTGACTTTGTTGCATGGTCTCAATAATGTGAACTCACTCAGTAATATTCACTCAAGGGATATTACTGCACTCTTTCAAACACACAAACTCAGTCAACAATGGGGTTGCACTCATTCAGTCACATGAACTTGTTCACTCTTTTACACAACCATTGAATATCTTGCATAAAAATATAATCTACATATCTGTGATGTAAATTATGGCAGATAATACAAAATTACCAGCTTTACAAAATCTGGAAACTATCTACAGAATATTTGAGTTAAGTGTAAATTGTATATTTCAAGTCTGATTTAAAATTTCATTAAATTAGTTTATATAAATGCTTCCTCATTAGCGGAAGTCAATAAATTAAAATAGATGATATAAATATATTTTGATAAATTAAATTAGTCATTATTTTGTTTCTTAATCTGTTCATTTCCTTCCATCCAATTATTTTTGGACACTTATATCAGTACAGGACAGTTGTTTTTTTGCAATAACCATGACAATGGAATTGCATATTTGTGAATTTATAATTCCATTCTTTAATTACTCACACTATAATTCTGAATGCACTTTTTCATTTTTTTTAAAATTTCCTTACTTCTAATTTTTTATTCTTTGTCTTTCTATTCATATTCAGTGTTTTTCTTTATGGGTTAGAATGACCATATTCATTTACGATAATGGCTAATGCTTCAAGTAAAAACAATTGGCTATTAGCTAAAACTCCTCTCCAAGACATTATATGAACTAAAATAAGCAACTTGTTGTTGCTCTTATTTTAACTGAATTATTTATATAAAAAATAAACATAAATTTGTTCTACAACATTCAATGAGCAGTGATAATAAAACTATTGTTTCTGAATTTAATATCATAAGGCATTTTCTCAGCCTGATAGTTCTTATGTCAGACAACAGTGAATTTGTTGAGATCAGAATGTTTATATATGGATGTGCATCTTCATTTTTCTTTTCACACATTTCACATGATTAGACATAATGAATTATGATGCAGGATTAATCGGAATCACAATTTATAAACCAAGACAGAAGTTGATAACTGAAAGAAAAAGATACTAGAAATTTAAAGGTTTTTTTTACCTAAGCTTATATTCAGTGAGGATTTTTATTTGTCAACATAAAATTGTAAATCACTTGGAAATAAAAAAGATTTTAATAAATTGGATAATAATTATCTGATGATATTGACAGATTAAAGTTAGAAAGAAAGGCAAAAAAAAAAACTGATTTGAAAATTGGATATTCTATGTTTTTATAATAAATATGGATTTCATTATATTATAAAATATGGAAAAAAACTTATGGAAATTAATGATATTTCAGATAAAGTGGCAGGATTAGCCCTTTATGGGTTGGTGGACTGGTAGAGTATCAAATTCTGAAGCTCAAGATTCATGGATTATGGACCATCTACATCGGATATAGTATTCAAACTTCTTATGAACCCATGGACAATAAATCGTTAAATTATTTGTTTATTAATTCATCAGGTATATCACATTTAAGCCACAACAAATTCTCAAAACTTTTAAATTATGGACGCTTTTAATACTAAATCAGATGTTTGAAAAATAAGTGTTGTAGATAATTCTGGATATAGATTTAGAAATGAAAAAAGACAGATTTATTACAAATGTAAAGAAAGAAAAACTATATATTAGGAATTAAAAAAAATCCAAAAGAAGTGGAGTATAAAAGATTCCAGAAGAATTGGTTTACATTTTTATTAAAAATTATGTGTTTCCTGATTAAACTGTACTTAATAGATTTAACATGTAATATAAACATCAAATAATAAGATGTACGATATATTAATGCAAATCCATGAAGAAAAAAGTTATTAAGAAGATTAATATAATTAGATGACATCTCTAATCTTTTAAAATTCTTCAAAGAATTTAAGCTAGAACTTAAAAGTATATTTTGGCATTTTAACACTTTGAAAATCTCTCATATTCAAATACAATCAATAAAAAGATAATCAATTAAAAACACTATACAAATAGCAGGAATAAATTTTTTACCTAGAAAATTTTTATACACAAAAAAAAAAACACAAAAAAGTAGAAAAAGAAATAAATAAAAAATTTAAAATGATTAATGAATCTCATACAAAATTGATAATAAATAACTTAAAAGTAAATAAAATTTATTTAAAGTACCAAATCAGTTTTCATTCCTTATAGGAAACTTATCAAGATGTCTCTTTTTAATAATCACATGACAAACTATTTTGTAGCAACTGCATTCTTCAGTGGACATCATTCAAATTATAATACACTAAAAAAATTAATATGTATATAACACAAATAAAAGGTCCATTAATGAAAAACTATTGTAATAACAATAAAAATAAATATAATGGTAATTAACTATTATATACAGTCTTTCAATCCACGAAAGTACTTTTGGTTAATTCCTTAACCCACCTCAAATTCCATTAAATTAAAAAAAAATATAATGGAAGCAAACATCACCAACTCAAATCCCATTGTTTTTTGAATTTAATGGCAGTTGAGAAGGTTTAAGAAATTATCTGAAAGTACTTTTGCAGATAGAAAGACATATAATAGTTAATTACCATTATATTTATTATTATTGTATATATATATATAAAGATTAATAAATAAGTACAAGTTTATTACTATCAAATTTTTCAGTGCAAAAATTAAATCTATAAAAATAATATTTAATTCTTAACCATTTATTGATTTTGAGTTCTGATAAGAAGGTATAATAAACTTAAACTAATTGAATGCACTGTGCCAGCTTATGTCAAAGCACTGCCAGAATCATAGTGCTGAGTTTCAAAGTTTTAACTCTTTTCATAAAACTATGTAATGATTAAGTACTTGTTGATTTTGAGTTCTAATGAAAAAGTATAATAGACATAAATTGAATGCACTAAACCAGGTTTTGGAAAAACACTGCCAGAATTAGTGCATTTAATTAGTTTATGTTTATTATACCTTTTCATGAGAATTTAAAGTTAACTAGTGCTTAAGAATTACATTAAAAATAATATTTTAATTACACTTTAAAGTTTCCCACCATCTAATAATGACAATTTCCCTAGTAAGAGTTTTGAACATTAAACCATGTTTATACATTTGTTTATATTTTTCTGAATATATAAAGTTTCATAACATTTTCTTTCTTTATAATTTTTAATATATTTTATTACTTGGATATTTTTCTCACAACTCATTTTATGGCCAGTATCTAAACAATGAATATATGCCCCTGATTTTGTATCTTTTCTAGAAAATTATTCAAGCATTAAAATATTTTAAAAATTATAAAGAAAGAAAATGCTATGAAACTTTATATATTCAGAAAAACACAAACAAATATATAGATATGATTAAAGGTCCTGTACATTTGGGTAGAAAATGGTCATTATTAGATGATTGTAAAATTTAAAATAATAGTTAAAATATCATTTTATGTACATTTGATTTGTACACTGAAAAATTAGATAGCTAATAAGGTTGTATTTATTCATAAAGCTCTCTTTCTCTCTCTATATATTTTTTAATGTTTTTAATGTAATATAATTTGAATGATGCCCTCTATCCATGAAATTGCAACGGAGTAATATGTTATGTAATTATTAAAAGAAAACATCTTGATAAAGTCCCTAAAAATAATGAAAACAGATTTGATGTTTTAAATAAATTTTATTTATTTTTAAGTTGCTTATCAAAATTGTTTATTATTAATTTTGTTTAAGACTGATTAATATTTTAAATTTTATAATGAAGATAATATTATGGATAACTTTTAAGCTTGAAATTTGACCATCTAAAATAAAAACAATTAAATATGACTACTTTTAAAGAATTGAATAATTAAAGTTCTCTTGAAATATAAAAGTTAATGATGACAAAAAATATAATCATAAAAAGGCAAAGAAAATTTAGAAGAAAACTTTCAAAGACACTTTGATATTAAAAATAAAGTAATTTCAGAAATTAAAAGAAAAGTTGGAGTTACTATAAAAATAAAAAGGTATTTGAAAAATTTGTGAAATAAATCTACAAAAAAACTTTATAGTAATAAAAAATAAAAAAAACAAAGTAGCATCTAAAAAAACATCATTTAAAATATATATTTTAAAGGAAAAGATGAGACATGCAATTAAATGTCTAAGAAATGGGAAAACTTCTGAAAGTAATAAAAACATAATAGATGATTGAAATAATGTAAAAAGAAAGATAACCAAGAAGATATTAAAAATTAGAGATTTATCAGATCGTTATTAATCCTATATAAAATATTTACTAAAAACATTATCAATTATTTGCTGAAAACTGAATTTAAAAGTGATTTATATTGCAATGGATTACTTACAATTACTAACAGAAGTTGTAAAAAAAAAAAAAAGAGAGAGAAAGAGTTGTTATTTTGATTTTATAAATATTTATTTGATCAAAAGAGCTTTGGAATATCATAATATAAATCTAAAACAATGACAAATTATGAAGAACGTCAATTAAAATACATAATAACATTAAGAACATCATCATTAATATATATATATAGTAGTTTCAATCTTTAAAACATTTTATAGCAGGTTTATGAAAAATATTGTGTAGATTGAAATGGAAATCAAATCAAATAAAAATAAATGAAAGTTATTTAAGTTATCTGGATTTTGAGCTTGAAGTGATTGTTTTCGTAAATAATGTTTTAAAGATGTAATAAATACAATAAAAGTTATACGTAAGCAATATATTAGAAGTGAAAATGAATACTAAAGTAATGATATACAGTCAAATAATAAAGAAAAAAATAAAATCTGTCATTAATGTATTAAAAGATATCTATTAAAAATACCTTAGTCAACTCAATAACATGAATGAAAACATAACAGATGAAATTATAAGATTATATTTGCAAAATGTGTCTACACATTTGAGAATTTTTTAAAGGAAACTAATTCCACCAGTCTTAATTATATATATGAAATCTGAATACTGAATAGAAAAGCTAAAGCTCACCCAATAAAATATAGATATATCTTAAAATTAATAAGGAAGGACAAAAATAAATATATGGAAAAAATAAAAAGTTATCATTCATTATCTGTGAAAAAATTAAAACAGTGAAGTGGGACTGAGCTGATCATGGAGCGTGACAACTATCAATAAATGAATATTATAAGTCATAAACCGTTATTATATGTGTTTAAAAACTTGGCAAAAGACTGACCACACATGTGAAATGAATAGATGAAATAGGAAAATTTACTTTAGAAGAATGTATTTTTTAAAAATTATATATACTGTATATATCTGTAATTTATAACAAATATTTTGCCTTTTTCTAATTAATAACAATAAAAATATTAAATTAAATTACACAAGAAGAAAATGAGCTTTTAAATTCAGCTCATTTTTATATTTAACTGAATAAAATCAGATTAGAAACACATTTAAGAAAATTAAATTGCTTTCCTCTTTAAAATTCTTCGGGCATAAAACTCTTATCTAACTTTTAATATTCAAATCATATAACTAATGAGTTAAATCAAATAGAGACTGATCAGAATATTTTCTTCTTTCATCATTTTAAATTATAATCATTAAAAGAATGATTGAACGATTCAATTTAATTTTATATTTCAAGATTTTTTTTTTTTAACTTTTCAGTTATTATTAATATTATTTAAATACATATGTTACCTTTTCAATTTTAGAACGTATCTATCTATCTATCTATCTATCTATCTATCTATCTATCTATCTATCTATCTATCTATCTATCTATCTGTCTGTCTGTCTGTCTGTCTGTCTGTCTGTCTGTCTGTCTGTCTGTCTGTCTGTCTGTCTGTCTGTCTGTCTACCTACCTACCTACCTACCTACCTACCTACCTACCTACCTACCTACCTACCTACCTACCTACCTACCTACCTACCTACCTACCTACCTACCTACCTACCTACCTACCTACCTATCTATCTACCTACCTACCTACCTACCTACCTACCTACCTACCTACCTACCTACCTATCTATCTACCTACCTACCTATCTACCTACCTACCTACCTACCTACCTACCTACCTACCTACCTACCTACCTACCTACCTACCTACCTACCTACCTACCTACCTACCTACCTACCTACCTACCTACCTACCTACCTACCTACCTACCTACCTACCTATCTATCTATCTATCTATCTATCTATCTATCTATCTATCTATCTATCTATCTATCTATCTATCTATCTATCTATCTATCTATCTATCTATCTATCTATCTATCTATCTATCTATCTATCTATCTATCTATCTATCTATCTATAAGGGTCTGGTCATACAAAGTAACCACATCCTCTTATCATGCATATGGACTGGAGTCAAATTCCGGCCAAATAACTTAGGTCTTTTTTTTAAATAGGCTTAAAATTGTTCTTTAATATAGCCAGCATATAACCAATCCAGTTAGTAATCAATAAATGAATATCTAGCTCTCTTTAATTAGATTAAAAAATAGAAATAATAAAAAAAAGCTTAAACCCTCATCACCCAGAAACCTGCAAGCCTACATTGTTTCTCTAAGAGGAACTGCACTAAATTATTTTAATAAAGATAGCTTTAATTATATATATAGTTAAATCTATCTTTAATATATATCCAGAAGCTGGCTTGTAATAAAAATATAATAGCTAAATAGCCGATGTTTCAGTACAATAACAAGTACTTTCCTTAGAGCTTCTTCTTTCTCAAATCATGTGTGACTTGAGAAAAAAGAAACTTTGAGAAGAATACTTGTTATTGTACTGAAACATCAACTATTTAGCTATTATATTTTTATTACTTGGAAGCTGCTAGAAATATTACTATGAATTCATCATTTATCCATGAGAATATTAGAATATATATATATATGATAAGTCAGCTATTAGGATTTGTGTTCCATATTAACCCGCAAAATATGTATTTTATATATATTCATAACCTTCTCTTCCTTCCACTTCAATCCTATACTTAGCTCCGCTCAAATATCAAAGTATATAACATATAAAAACGCTACTTTATGAGATTCAATAATTAACTAGAAATATATGATACATAAAAAACATAAGATAGACTTAAGAGATGGTTACAATATGTTGATTTTAACATTAAGAGACATATATGCTCCCCAATGGCATTGCTATTGTATAAAATTTCCACCTACTATCCAGGTATAATCATTAGGAAAATTCCCACAACAGACAATGATTAACATAAAAAATAATTATTCTATCTTTTACTTATTTAATAAACTATATAAAAATAGTGAAATTTAATGCATATTAAAATACTTTATAATGATTACTGCTACCTTATGAATATCTAAAGTATAATTATTCTCTTATAATATAACAACAATTACTAACAGTAAGATAATTAAATAATAAGAGGGATTTTACTAAGATCCAATCATCTTAATAATATTACTAAGATCCAATCATCTTAATAATAATCACACCTAACATTATAGACATAAATTAAATTATCTTCTTAAAAATTAATAGAACTCTAATAATAATAATACCATAAAATTAACCATTATTATTTACTATCTTACTTCCAACTAAATAATTTAATTATCTCTATTATATAAATATTAATTATAAAACAATAATAATTTTACTATAATCGTGAGCGTTACTGTACAACTTAACATCCTTCTCTTTTTACTCATTTCAATACCTTAATTTGATTAACAATTTTACTCTTTTTAATTACACCTTTTAAAATATGAGCCATGTAATATATTCTACCAAGAACATCCCTTTTTGATATAATATAGTATTCTAAAATTTAATCTAAAGATACATTTTAAATAATAATAATAGGTCCTTCTTTGTCAACGCCAGCAAGGCGTCGTTCATGTGTCTGACTTCAAACCCCAAAAACAACCAAATATCTACACATTTTGCAATAAAAGTAATATATAACAAATTGGAAATCATGTTTCAAGCAATAAAAGTAAGTATTAATTCATATTCTAAAATAATCAAGATAATTTATTAAAAAATCAATTATGTCCAATAAAAAAGAAAATGACGGATACCCAGCCAGATGATGAAGCAATTCCAGTAAAAACAATGACTTTCAACTCAACAAAAACATATACCAATGCTGCCAAGTCAAATGCTCAAACAATCAACACAAAACATAATTTAGGCTCACCTGTGACAACTAGATTCAGGAAAATAAATCAAAAAGATATCAGTAATCTCAATTTAAAAATCATTGAGAACCAAGATCCCACCTTGCACACTGGAGCGCAGAAGCATTAAAAATGGTGAATACCAATTTCAATAATACAATCCCCAGAAAATTGATTCAATTCATTCAAATTTTTTTTCCACCTAAATCAATTGTCTTATTAGCTACAGACAAAAAGCTCACATTATAAAAATTTCCCAGATCATTACTCTATTAGACTTTAACAACATATGGATTGTGAGACACAGTACAATGAATCGGTGAACATCCTAATTCGCGCTACCTAGCAGCCGAATTTTTTGATGAATATCAAATAAGCCGTTTCCAAACTCAATTAACAACATTATGCAACTATGCATTCCATGTTGGTGGATAAAGACACACAAATCTACATCACAGGTATACTAAAAAAATATATATTTCAGATATGCTGTTCAGGATTTCCAATGTATGATGAAACCATTTGGCAAAGTTATAATCTTTAACCCAATATACCTAACACATTCATATATAGCAAAAAGCTAAACTACAATATTAATCCAGAAAATATACCTACACAAATTATAGACTAAGAGGTCATACTTTGCTTTTATATAAGAGGGTTAAGACCTCAATGCTACTCCTGTAGCCAGTGTGGCTATCTCACAATACATTGCATTTCAATCCAAATTATACAAGATCAGCCAACAAATAAAACCCATGCAGCACCCACAAGAAGAAACAATAAATTTACATCACAATGAATCCAATCTAAGCAAGCATTTCAAACTATATTCTCACCAACATCACAAAAACCATCAAAATGCCTGCAACTCCAAGCATAGAAGTATTAGACTTATCAAGTAAAAAAACAAATGAAGAACAAACAAATACAATAAACTTGGATCAGATAACTCCAAACCATGCACAAGAAACACCTTATGCTCCTCCCACCATGGTCAATACAAACAACAAAGAATCAAAAACAGATAATAATATGAATAATACTGATCATCATACCAAACAAGCACATACACCTATGATAATTAATAAAACATCAACATATATAACAGAAGCAATCACTCCATGTCTCCCCACTATAAAAGCAGCAGTGCCTGAAGTGAAAAGAAGACCAGGCTGTCCACCAAAGAAAGACCAACAACCAAAGAAAGCTAAAACAAGAATTCAACCACAAAGATGACTTCAGCAACATGGATCATACCATTGAACAGACTATGGAGGATTTAGAGCCAAGTCATGATGTTTCGAGATTTGCCACTAACACCAAGGTTAAAATAACTGCATTTAATGTAAAGGGGTTGAACTCCATTAACAAAATCAATCAATTAAAACAATGGCTTAAAATCACACAGCCTCATATACTTGGTTTACTTGAGATTAAAGTTTACTCTGACTCTCAGACTGACCCATTAATATATCTACACAGTGATTGTATTTGTGCATGCTTCAGAGACCCATCATCACCCTCTGGCAACACTGGACTGCTCAATGCACTGCCCATTCCCATCATTCAATATAATATTCATTGATTCACACGTGCAAATAGTGACCTTCCAACATTGAATCACTACAATTAACATAATAATTGCATATATACTCCAACATTCTAGTATTATTTCCAATATAATTCTTACCATTAACTCATTACTTGCAGGTACATCACATTCAACCATCCTAATTGGAGACTGCAATATAAAATATAAAGACTTCATTACTCAGTGGCTGCATCAGATATCTGTTCCTCTGATGAGTGTTAAGGGCTTTCTGCCAGACAATGCAATCATGTTATACAATGGCCAATATGCCTCACTGATAGACCTATGTTTCTATTTGCCTATGCTACATCATCTAATTACAATGAACCTTATCCCTCCCCATTCTCAGACCACTCAGCACAAACAATAACCATCAACCTTACACAAATTCAAACATCTGCACTTCCACTAAGTAAAACAATAAGAATACTGCTTCCAGTGATACACTAGAATTTATATTATCAGAGTCATATATTACACTAAATAAAATCAAGGAAATTAAATTCAACCTTGTACAGAAATACTTAAGCATTCATTTAACATACTCTCCTTTAATATTGACCATATTACAAGAAAGATTCCCCCACCCTCTAGATTACTAGCACTCGCTGATGAGCTGCATAGAAGAATTGTCATGATAAAACCTTCACACTATGCTCAACAATATATACATAAACTTATGCAAATATACAGTAATACATGTAATGTTCTAAAAAATTATCTAAAGATCAAAAAAGAGTCTACATAAAATGGGCACTGGGATACCCACCAACCATCAGAGCCCCAATGGCTATCCAACCATACAAAAACATGTACACAAGTCATCTATTCATAATTTAAGCAAAAACTGCAAACAAACCAACCATCCAAACTTCTTCCAACCTCTTTGGCACACCAGAAACAAATGAGTTTGCCATAAAACTAGTGACATTCTCCAAAACATGCCACCCAGGAAGCTATGGCATCCCACAATTTGTATTAGCACATCTCAGTCAATGTACAGCTCAATATCTCTGTGGTCTAGCCAATTATTTATCACAAAAACTTCAACCTACAGAAGGTGTTTACCCCACTGCAATAGTTTCATTCACTAAAAAACCAGAAGCCATCTCTCTCCTCACAACCTCCGGCCAATATTTGTGGGACCGCTGACAGTTAAAATCATTGACAAAGTCATCAAAGACAAAATAGAACTGCATATACTTCCATTAATTTCCAATATGCGGTTTGCAAAGAAAAGCTCATCAACAATCCAGGCACCACTAATTTTCAAAGCTATCCTAAACTCAGTTTGGGGGAGGAAGAAACATGTACCAATAGCAATCCAACTTGACATTGAGGAAGCTTTTGACTCCACCAATCTCCATGTACTTATAGACATGTTAACATGTACCACAATTCCAAAAACTGAACTATATTTACTAATAAATTTGCTGTTGAGCTGTGAAATTCATATCACACTCAATGGCAGGAATTCTCTATCATTTGCACTCACACAGTCCATATCACAAATATCCCCATTCAGTTCCCTGTTATTCACATTATACATCAATCCCCTTCTACAAAAAATCCAGCAAACATTCACAGGCATCACAATACCAAACACTCCACAATGCAATGCATGCATTGCATACATGGATGATGTAACTGTTTTTCTACTTTCCAAAAAATATACCCAGTCTACAAAAGATTCTACAAAAATTCACAAACACACACAAGCTGAAATTTAATGTAAACAAAACAACTGCTTGGTCGCTCTTTACCGGTAAAGTATGTACAAACACATAGCAAGCTAAAACAAATGCTTTCCTCGGTTTTCCTTTTCACTTGGGGACTACAGAAATGAGATGCTACATACAGAATAAGCTTAATGATGAAGCTGAGTGGATCACTAACTCACTATCAAAGGTATACCTTTTCAATACACTCAAAAGTACAGCTATTCAACCAACTAGACATCACAAAAATCATATACTATCTGCCCATCATAACCTTCTCTAAGGCATTCAAATCTAAAATCAAATCCATTTGCAACAAACTCCTATGGTGAAAAAAAACTGTCATGATCTTAACTAGACACTTCAATAAACCACTTTCAAACAATGGACTTGGTCTACATGACATAAGCATTTTCCAAATTCAAAAGTCAACAAACTTGATAACTGCCATTATAAAACAGTTCCCACAATTACAATGCCTGCTTCAAATCATACCAACTGATAGACCCCCCTCCACAACATTTATACTTATCATCAATCATCTACCAACAGAAAACAAACAAATACCTGCCCAATTTACTAACAAATACACATATTGGGAGATCTACACCCTCATGCATCAAGACATGCTCACTAATGACCCTTCCCCAATGTTGGGAATTAACAACAAAAAGGTAATCCATAACTTCAAAAAAATGGTCACTGGAGCCTAAATTGTGTGACTTCATCATCAAAGTCAACCTCCATGCCTTACCAACAATTTACTTCCTCCATTACCAGTGAATGTACATTACCATATATCCATTCCATGAGCTATGCCACCATGCAGAAGAAACACAGCAACAATTAATCTATGAATGCCTAGCACTATCAGAAACTAGAAGAATAATGGGTGATACATATAAACAGCCTGATAGCTCAGTAAAGAATATTATCAACACATATCAAGGAAATTCAATCCCAACAGTACATCCAGCAACATTCATTTTTTATGCATTCTGGTGCACTTGATGCACATTCACAATAAATGAAAACACAAGACAGCACCCTCTACCTTTCATAATAAGTTAACACAGTTGAAAATCAGAGATAGCAAAATAGCACATCCAGACATACATGCCACCACTTGGTCACTACTCAAACAACTGTCAGCCTTATGATCAACTAAACAAATATATAACTGATAATTCCGACAACAACAACAAAAAAGAAATAATTAAAATAAAATCGCCCCAACAATCCTGCTGCACATACTGGATGCTGAGACAAGAACTAATAAAAGTCACATGCAAAACTAAAAACACTAATCAAAATAATGAACTATAATAGATCATACTTATTGAAAGCAAATTTGTACACTGCATATATATATAATTCATCACAAACAAACTGAATATAGATCCTGTTTCCGATAAATGTCAGATGGTAGCACTAGAGCAGAAAACTTGTGAACTGAATGATTCAAATAATGAAATTTATATAACTTGATGCCCTTTGTAAAACTGTAACCCTCCTAATGTAAATAGATACCCCTATCAAATCAACCAACTAATAACAAATGTAAACATATGTGTGTGACCTAAATGTCTGTAAATACTGTTTAGCCCAATAAAGTTCCTTTTTGAAACGACAACAATAACATCATCATCATCATAACAACAATAATAATGATAATGATGATGATGTGGCTCTTTAATATATGATGACTTTCAGTAACTGCTCCATTTAAGTAATATTATTAAATAGTACTTTTTAAATAATTATATTGTTAAATAATGAATCATTAATTTATCAAGTTCTCTTTCTATACAACATCTTATGCATAAATGATCCAATAATTATATTTTTGATTGTAATCGATTTATATATAATTTCTATGTTTTGATATGATTTTGTGATAAAAATAACTGAGTAGAAATAAAGCCATCAATCTAAGATTTATATTAAAATTACTTATTTTAACAATAACAACAATAGATAACAACTTATCAAATATTAAACAATATAGTTAAACTTTAAAATACATACGAAATAATTAAAATATATGTACAATTATTTACATTGAAAAATAATTACATTGCATAAACATACTTCTTTTCAATTTAATGTCTCATATCAAAATATTTTTTTAAAAAAAATCCAATATAATGAAATAAAAGATGGAAACTAAATAATCATAATTACTTTTAAAAATAAATGTAATATAAATTTCAATAAAAATTAACTAATCCATAATTTCTTTTTAAAATGATGCATATAGTATAATCCTCTGTAAATCTGATGCTATATATAATTATTATATAGTCATTTTCTCAGGAGGTCACGTGAAGTTTGATCAACTACTCGAAGTGATCATAATAAACTAGTTATTAATTCAGAAAATTTTAATTCTTAAATCTGCTACAAAGTCAGCCACTAATTTCAAAACCAATATCATTTTCTTCATACATGAACATTCCTTCTTGAACAACCATGATTTTCACACTTTTTAAAATCATTTGTTTAAGTTTCTTCTTGACAATTTTGTTCTTGGTTTCTTATATCAATATTTTTGATCAGATTAATGAACACATACATATAAATGTCCTACAAGATTAAAAAAAAAAGTTGATTTTATAATATAATTTATGTTTTATAACAAAAACACCAAAATCCAAGATTTTCTGTATCTTTTAATATATTAAGGTGATTATTTTTTTATTTGCTTCAAATCAAATTAATATTAGTTGTAAAGTTTTTATTATGAGATATATAATATTTGTAAGCCCATTAACATTAAAGGTGTTATTCTATATCCAGGGAAATGGAATACTTGAACTTTGCATAGATTTGCATAACATTAGACAATCAGTTACTTCACGAAGAGCTATGATTATGAGAGCCATGACTCTTGAAAGTGCTCAGCCTGTGGTATAATAAGCTTAGGGTTTATGCGTTTACAGCGCTAGTATTCAATTACAGAATATTAACCAAACACACAAAGTTTAAAATTAAGTTCATATGACTTCATTGTTTCTCCTAAAATAATTTCTTCATTGACTATTATATTCAACAAAGAATCCTAAATGTTCTCATTTCTTCCCTCTTTCTATTTATTTATATAAATATATTAATTTTAATTATATATATATCAGAGTACATGAAAAATATTTATATAAAATTGATTGGCTATAAATGCTCAAAATCTTCTTTATCAACAATACACATTCTTGAAATTATTTTTGTCAATACAAATATATCTATTTTGGCCCATTCTATGAACAGAAAGAGTATTTAGTAAATGTTAGAGTTAATTTTTTAAAAAAAAAGAAACACTATTTACAAAGAAATGAATTATATTAAGTAGCAATTTTCTCTTTAGAGTTATACTCCCGATCAACTATAAAATTCAAATATATATTACAGTATGTGGCCATGAAAAGAAAATATATGTTTCATTAGTAATTAAACTGTATTTTATTGTAATTACTAAATAATGATTAGAAAATATGCTATAAAATTATTAAATATAAAACAAAAAAATTGTTATTACTATTACAAATATTTTTCCACACTGCAATAAAGAGATTAATATACATTTTTTTGTCACTTTGACTTACAAAAGAAAATTGGCTACTGATTTATAGTGCACTCATGGCCATTTTAAACTCTAAGGCTCACTCAAAACCACTGCTGATACATTCAAGCAATAAATGACATAGAATAATCCACACATGGGCATGATATGGCCATTCATTACAAAACTGCAATTCACATCAAAAATTAAAAAATTAAAGTGCAAATTTCATACAAGTAAGCTTGATCAAATCACATGACTAAAATATACAAAATATAAAAAATGGGAGAAATGAATAAATTTCAAAATATTAAAATTTTATAATTTCTAAAATACAAATTTAATATACTTAAACAGAAAAAATAAAAGAAGAAACTAAAGAGCACATATATTAATTAAATGTAAAATTGATAAACCAAACTTATAATTTCAAAATATTAAAAGCTTATGACTTTTAAAATACAAATTTTATTACAATATAGGTCTATAACATGTTAAAATAACATAAATGTTGAAAAAACATAGAAACAACTGCCAAAGCATATTAATTCTACAATTAATACTTAATCACATTTTATCTTAACATTAATTGAAAGAATAATTGTCTAAAGTAAAGAATCTTCATTTTACAATTAATAAATCAGATTTTTTCTTACCAAAGTGAGTACTGTTGTGGGCTTCCTTTCTCACATGTCGTTATGAAGAAAAAGATGGAGATGATATAAATTTAGCACTGTTCATATGTGACCACATGATTTGAAAGTGTCTATAAAAGACAAATTTTGATCAAAAAATCTTAGAAGAAAAGGTAACTTATCTTGAGTAGCCAAATTTGGTTCTTAGTTTTTTAAAACATGTTTCTGTGTTTGTTTGTTGATGGTAAAAGACAATTCGATGTTAATAGATAAAAAATAATGTAAAAAGATACACAGATTTGTATCAATTTCAAGAGCCTGTAAAAACCTCACATGATGTGTATCAGGAGATCAAATGTGACAAAGGAAGCATGCAACATCACATTTTCTTTTCTAGTAAGAAAACATACAATTAATTATAAAATTAATATGCTTTATTTCAATATGTGTTTATAGGCATATATTAAAGTAAAATTCATATTTTTGAAGTTATAACCTTTTAGTATTTCAAAATTATAAGCTTGGTTTGATCAATTTTATGTTATTTCAATATGAAAGGTTATAGTCATATATTGTAATAAATTTCATATTTTAGAAGTTATAAGCTTTTAGTATTTTGAAATTATAAGCTTGGTTTGATAAGACTTCTGCATGTTTTGGATGATATATCGTATCATTGAAAACATTCTTCCCCCTCCCCCATTCCCCCACTTTTTTATTAAAAAAATTTTTGTTTTTTGGAAGTTGGGGGTTTTTATTTATTCACCTTCTTCTCCATTTTTTGAATTGGCCCCCAATAACACATCCAAGGGATCCCATGTGGGTTACATCATTTATTGCTTGGATGTGTCAGTGGTGGTTTTGGACAGTCCTTATAATTCAAAATGGTGGTGAGAACATTTTAAATCAGCACCTAAAATTATTTACTTGATTTCATAATCACAATTTATATTTCCTTTGATTTTCTTGTAATCTTTACATAAACTTTATTAAAAAGCAATTATTTTACAATATATATATATACAAAATGGTAATAAGTAACAATTTTATGTAATGCATTAAACTGGTGTTATTTTAAATTATTATTTTGTAAATGTAACTTAGAGATTTTTTTTTCTTTTTTAAAAAAATTAAAAAAAAATCTGTATTTAAATTAATGTTATTGTGTTAGATAAATGTTCTAGATTTTTCATTAATAAGACTGAAAGTTGGGAAAAACTTATGATATTTGAATCTTTCAATGAGAGACTTTTTTTTTTTCAAAAAACAATGAAATGACAATGTTATTAAATCAGTGTTATTTTAAATCATTAAAAGGAATATTTTATTGTGTTGAATAACAAAGGTTCAGCAATGTGTTTGATTTGTCGAGAAAAGATCACATTAAAAAAATATAAGATTGATCATCATTACACCACAAAACATAAATTCTTTAATGACACTTTTGCTCATGGGTCTTTAATAAGAAGTGAAAAATTAGCTTTCTTCAAGAAATCATTGCAACAATAACAAAATGTTATATCAGTGGCAATCTCACAAAAAGCAGTGGTGACACACGCATCATATGAAATTTGTTATATACTTGGCAAAAATATGAAACGGTTTATGGATGAAGTTGTGAAAGAATGTTTCATAAATGCTTCGAATATATTATTTGATAAATTTAATAATAAAAGTCAAATATTATTACAAATTAAGAAATTAAAACTGTCAGATTCTACCTGCATTAGACATATTAAAGATATTGCAAAACATATTTTCGATAATATAATAGAAGATTTGAAAAACTGCAAATACTACAGTTTGGCTGTTGATTTTAATACTGACATTTCAGTAACATCACCATGTGCTATTTTTGTTAGATACTATACGGAATAGAATTCAATTTGTGAAGATTTTTTGAAATTTCTTCCTATGAATAATCAAACTAGAGGTAGTGATTTTTCTCAATAGTATTTGTACTTTTCTGGAGAATAATATTGAAATAAAAAAATTGGTTTGTATGCACTGATGGATGTCCTTCAGTGACTGGATCCAAAAATGATTTGTTTCCCTATTAAAAAAGAAATATAATCTAACAAATCTCTTATCATTTCATTGTTTATTTCACCATGAAAACTTGGCAGCACATATATCCATTAAAGAAGTAGATGCTAAAGCGATCAGTGTGTATGCACACACAGAGCTTCATGATATTTGTTTAAAAATAATATATATCTAGATTTTATAGATCAAATATCTAATTTTTCATTTTTTGTTAGAAAATAATATACAGATGCATGGGTGTGTTATTGAATGAGAGGGCATGTATATATATATTGTTTTATTGAAATACATTTTTTAGTCATATATTTGGAAGGGAGAATATATATTTCCTTTGTCTCTGTGTTTTTCCTAAAAAAAAAAAATGGAAAAAAGTTGACTCATTCTTTCTTTGCAAATAACATTTTTATGAGTCTTTTTTGAAACATTCGGAAAAATATAGTTGCAGAAATACTAATTATTTTTCATCTTTAAAGACAGTTAAAATTTTTGTACCTTAATGTAATCTTGATAGGATTTTGCTAACTAGTGTAAATTAAAAATCAGTCAACCAGTCTATTTTCATTTCTAACAAAGGTTGAATCTGAAGGCAGTTATGATATCTGTGTTAAAAAGAAAAATAAGAGTAAACAAAGACTTTTTGGTTTTGCTGAGTAAAGTTTTTTTTAGTTACATGCTTATAAATACTGGGTTATTTTTCTAGACAGGCAGTAAGAAAAATATCAAAGTGAATGTCAAAGCAGGCAGTAAAAGTAAAAGTGAAAGTCAAAGTCACTCTCTCTAATAAACCCTTTGAATATAAGCTGATGTCAAATAATCATCATGACTTCTGAGTAGACACTTTTATCCTTCCCCTTGGGGTAAATCTCCAGAAAGTGCATCTGTGGGGAGGAAAGAAATCTAATTGATTCCATGTTGCTGCTGCTGAGAAAATGGAGAACCAATTTCGAATCCAGCCTGTCCTATGTCCAGTAAAGCCAAAGGTTGGTCCTGAAATAAGTGTGAACCAGTAAGAAGATGGTTGCCTCATCAAATATTGCAAGTATGAACTTTTAATCTTTCAAGATAAAATAATTAAAATGCCTTCTATAAAAAAACTCTAGAATATCTAAATTTAAAATTCTCAGATTCATAACTGCTCACTAAAAAGACTCTATCTCAAAAAAGAAAGAATGTGTTTTAAAAGAGACAGTGATATATATATATATGAGTGTAGTGATTTTTATTTTAGCAAGCCAATCTATGTCATAACTTATTTTTCTAATTATTAACAGTACAAAATTTTAATTTCTAATTGTAAAATGGAACAAAAATGCTATAGTTTATAAATACCACCTTTTATTATTTATTTTGAGATATGCCAGTATGTTTTCTTTAGTTATAAAAATGTACACTTGTATTGATTAATTTTATCTATGCCAAACCAGCAAGTATTGAACAGATTTTATTTTACTATTAAATCAATTTATGCATAAATTTGTTTGTTTATCTCAAATCTTAAATCGGAGAATGGTAATTATTTTATAATTTTAAAGTAACAAACAGTCAAACTTGAATTTCTTAAATCATTTGTCCAATTCTTGCTAGGTAAAATGTCATTTATTTTTTAAAAAAAAAAAATAGAGAAAAAAATCAAATATCTGAATTAAAATCTGCCCTCTACTCATATATACATAATTACAATGCCTTGTTAATGAAATTAAGAATATAAATGAATGTTAAAAATCATTATCTATTTAGTTTAGATTTGATTAAGATTCTTTATGACAATTAAATGAAATAATATATATATGCGTTTATTTATGTGTTAAAAAATAATCATGGTTCTTTTTCTTAAATATAAAATGGGTAATAATACTTATTATAAAAGTATGTGTTCATCTCACTATATATATATATATATATATTGAATGACATATACATTTAGGGGGAAAGTACTATCTCAGCAGTCATATTTTTGCCTCTTTAGCAATTTACGATGATAATTTTGTAGTTAAGCTTTATATTTAAGCTCATGGGCATTTTACAGCCTATAAAATATTGTTATCTTAAATTTTCCCATTATTACTTGTCATTAAATTTTAAATACAGGCTTAAGAAAATATCTATACTGATATGAGTTAATGCCTTTTTTGGGGGCAAATATATCAGTGTTGCTTGGTAGCATGATCTGTGCCTATGCGGATTTTAATAATGAATATATGTCAAGTAATGCTAGGTGAGCTGCCAGACAGATATTTTTGCTGGTCCTGGAGATAGCTGTGTTTTTTTGAGCCGATAAATGGGTACTCTATGATGATAGGGATTCATAGCCCATGCTCCATTTCCTACAAATGCCACACTGACTGCGAATGTGTTTTCATAGGAACTTATCTATATATTTTATTGCTCGATATGGAGATTGGCTATCTCGCCAATGCCAATAGTAATATAGCCAGCACAAGATTCAAACCCAGATACCACTATCTTCTGTAATTAGATTTCTTGATCATGCCTGTTAGTAATGCTGTGTGGGATAGATAAACCATATTTATCATATAACTGTTAATAATAAATGGAGCTAGAATTATGCTTTGGTTCATAACTCCTGCTGGGAATACTAAAAGTAAATATAATAATAAAAAATATACTTAGCTTCCCCTATGTATGTGAACACGCACATAAATTTGTTATATATATATATATATTTCTGGCCTCTAACTCAATATAACCAGGTATTGTGTTTACTCTTGACAATTGGCATATTAAAATTTTATAGTGGCATATTTCTTGATCAAATGTTATCATTATCAACATATAATTTTTTTTATGCTCACACACATATAATACTGATATTTACTATTTGTTGTAATTATTATTTCTGGTTAATTTGTAATACCCATACAGTATCATACTGATTCATAATTGTTGTTGTTATTATTGACAGTATGGCTTCATTGTAATGCTCACATGCATCTCATACTGATGTCTAAATATTATTGTAATTATTATTTCTGGTTCATAACTTCTGTTGTCATTATTGATAGTATGATTTCATTGTAATGCTCACACACATCTGATACTGATGTTTAAATATTGTAATTATTATTTCTGGTTCATAACTTCTGTTGTCATTATTGACATGTGATTTCATTGTAATGCTTACACAATTACCATAGTGATACACAAGTGTTATTGCCATTATCAACTGATAGTTCTTTTGTAATGCTCACACACATCTAATACTGATGTTTAATTATTGTTGTAATTATTATTTCTGGGTTCCATTATTGACATGTGATTTCTTTGTAATAATCATACATTTATCCTATGGATACACAAATACTGTTACCATAATCAATAGATAATTCTTTTGTAATGCTTACATGTGTATAATAACTGATATTTCAATATTGTTGTAATTATTAATTTCTGGGTCATATGTAATGCCCATACATGGATCATAATAAGATCCAAACATTATTATTGTTATTTCTATCTTTTACTGAATTTGTGTTAATAAATCATGTATATCTATACAATTGTCATGTCATTCCCTGGTTCACCACATCGACCCAACTATATCCACACTTAATTAAATAATCTATGTGTATATTCAAAACCTATGAAATATTTAAAATAATATTCTGAGCTGTATCAAAATATTGGGTTCTGATGGGGCTGGTGAGTATCTTAAAAAATTAATTTAATAATTCTAGTGCATGTCAGGCTGAGTTTGAATCCATAGAGTCCTTGTTTTACCCTGACCACTGGGATCAAAGAAAAATGATTACCATTAGTAGCATCAGGAGCGTTGGTCAGATAGAGGAGGTTTTGGAGCACTGGCAAATAGGTTAAAGCTTAGTACTGTTCCGCGATTACCATATCCCGAACATGCTGGGTTTGAAGTACTTTTTCTAGGTCTCTGAATCTTGTTGGCTGATCACACGATTCTGACTGTTACAATGCTGTAATGAAAATCATCATAAACATTATGAATTATATTCAAGCCTGAGAATTAAACCAAGAAAATTTAAAAATCTTTTGGAACAAATAAATAGTAATTATGGTGATGTATTTTTGCATACTTCGGTGCGATGGCTAAGCAGAGGTAAAGTTTTGAATTGTTTTTTTTATTATGTCATGAAGTTATTTCATTTTTACAAGAAAATAAAATTTATAATGAGCTTGACAGGGATGGATGGTGGTATCTTTTAGCTTTTTTATGTGACATCACAGAATAATTTTGTGATCTTAATATTAGTTTTCAATGTGAAAATAAAATTATTTCATAAATGACAAATAAAGTATTTGCATTTGAAGAAAAACTAAATATTTATTACCAAGATATACAAAACCAAATACTACATCATTTTCCAACATTGACAAATGCTAAGCAAGATGGTATTGACATTTCTTCAGAAACCTATGTAATTATTTTAAATTATTTAGGTACCTTATTGAAAGAATTTAAAAGTAGATTTCAAGATTTAAGAAATATTAAGAGTTGTCTTTTATTTATAGGAAATTCCTGGTACTTAGAAATAGCAACATATTACACAATTATCTGCGTTTGGACATGATTATGTTAAGCTATTTAACGAATTTGTTGAATTTAAAAATGACACAAATTTGGAAGCCATTTTTACAAAGAAAAGGGAGGAAAAGGAGTATATGGAATTTTGAAAATTAGTGCCTGAAAAATATAACATTGTCAAAAAGTGTGTACAAATGTTGCTCACATTGTTTGCATCAATATATCTTTGTGAATCATCTTATTCGAAAATGAAATATGTGAAGAATGTGCATAGAAACAGACTTACTGATTTACACTTTGATGATATAGCACATATAAACCAGATTTATCTAAAATTGTTAAAAGTTTATCTCAATATCAAAAATCACATTGATATTTAAATAAATGTTTACATCAAATAAAAGTGTTTGCATTCTATTAATATGTTAATTCTAAGATATAGTAAAGTGATCCACAAGCTGTGGCATGCATGAATTGAGAAGTCAGACATGTTTTTATGTGACACCAATTGGTTGCCAAGGCCTGCTTGACAAATATATGTGGCCCAGGAAAGAAAAAGGTTGAGTATCGCTGATCTAGATGTATAATAAGAAAATAATTTATTAGTCTATTAAATTGTAATTCAGAGTCATTTATTATAATATAAAACTAACAATTACTCTTTTACAGTATCATAAGTAGATTAATACATTTTACTAACATAAATGCTTATCAAACAATATAATAACAACAAATCTTACTTTTTAAAAAATAGAAGGGGGGGGGGAGGGAGGAAGGATAATTTTAATTTCTAAAAATTACCGAAAAACTAATACAAATATTTTACATATCAATGATAACAAACTTAAATTGCTAAAGTTATATTGTTAATTTTTGAATGTGCTGAATTGATTAAAAACGTCCATTCAATAGATAATAAAATACTTATTGTTACTATTTAATATTTACATTCAATTTTTGTTTATCTCAATGGAATTAAAACATATATAGCAGGTTATTAATAATTTAATTATAGAAAAAGAATGTATAGTGTATATTATTTTGAATTTAAATATAAAGGCAACAGAAAGGAAATATTAAAGAACAATATATATATTTATTTTTGCTTTGATGTGATAAATGATCATCAAAGATGTCTATATTATTTTTTTTATTTTTTTAATAATAATAAAAATAAAAAAATCTTAAAAAAAAAAGATGTCTATATTAAATGATCATTGAAATAAAATATAAAAAATATAAAAATATTCCAGCTTACATGCTTTTCGAGAATTAACTATTTATTTCATCCAATTTTGCTATCTATTGTTAGTTTCAGTAATCAATAGATGCTAAATATAGAGCTTAGTGAACCTCTAGTCAGTGCAGTCCTATTAATATCCCCAGATTAGTCTGTGGCCTAAAATATATGTCAGTGATGATTTTGGCTGCTAGTTAAAAAGTGCAAATAGATTAAAAAAATTCAGGTACACAAAATCCAGATTCAATTTTTTTTACTGATGAAATGGCTTTAAGCCAGAAACTAGTCTGAAGATATGTAGCACTAAAAAAGGATTTAATAAATACTATATCTAGCATCTATTGACTACTTAAGCCTACAATGAGTGAAATAAATAATCAATACTTGAAGTGATATATAATTTTATGATAGATCCTACATATATAATTTAAAATCACAAAATAATAGATAAAAGGAATGGTTAAAAAAATTATTTTGTATTTTGGTTAGATATGTGATTTTTCACTGGACAATCCATAATAAATAAATTGTGATAAGACAGTTGCAAGTGACCAAAAACTATCCATCACAATGATCAAGAATTATTTCTTGAAATTAATGCTTGGTTATCTCTGCCTGCCTTGAAAAATATAATTAAACACATTAACTGTGTTTCAAAAAAACAAACCTGTCTACACCTTACCCATTCTTACATATAATTTCTTCTTTTCTTCATATTTTTTTTAAAAATATTACCTGATGACTAACATCATCAAAAAACAAAAGCTGTCAAGCATTGGTGGCCTAGCAGTTAGCATAGCTGCCTTCCAAGCAGCTGGCCCGAGTTCACTTCCCGGTCAACGAACGCTTTGACATATAAAAAAAAACAAAATAATAATAAAAAAGAAACAAATGCTATCATTATGAAATATCAATTTTTTTTTCAAAATTTTTATTTAGTATAAAATTATAAATTTTATAAGCATTATAATGAATGAAATATAAAACAAAAAAATAAATTTTAATATAAAAATTGCATTTACGCATTAATAAATCAATTGATTTATTTATCAGCTAATTGTATGATTAATGTCCTGAGCCCAAAATGGCAGTTTATTGTCTAGACTAAGATCCATCTCTTTCTCTCTTTTTTATAAAAAAGAATTTAAATGCATATGAAAAAACAAATGTTAATACAAGCAAAATAACTAGACAATACTTATAATAATTAATATACATAACAGATTTCTTGCTGATAAAAGATTTCAGGATAAATGAATAAATATAAACAAAATTTTTTAAAGAGGATAAATTTCAAGAACAGTTCTCTTCATCCTATTCCAGTCATATGATGCTGTTGTTAAGAATATCATTCAGTTTGGAGTTCTTACTTGAATTGCAAATAATAGCTAATTAATAAATGCAAACGTATATCAATGCAAATAAAGAATATTAATGATTAATATACACAGAAAGTTGATGTAGAAAGTCTTTTCTTAAAGCAAACAGCTCATAAACTCCAACAATATGTCATTAGAATCAACAGCTTCTATAATATTGAGTTGCATGATGAATTATAGTTAATACTGACATCCATTCAAAGAGAATAAATTTAAATTACTGTAGCCCATTATTTGATTTTATGTTTCTGTTTAAAAAGAGTCATTTCTGTTTAAAAGTCATTGACTCAAAGAATAAAAGTAAATTATGATAGAGTTGTAATCATTCCTTTTATAATGTATTACATTTTATATTCTTCAAAAGCTTCAAAATATACCTATTCAAGCTACACACATGCACACACACAAAGGAAAATAAAAATAAAGATGGATGTATCAATGATAAATGGATATCAATACCTTATTATAAAGATGTATATAAGATTTTAGGATAAGAGAAGTTGAATGAGAATATAAAAATTGTTTGGAAGAATAGTAAATCATTGGAAAAATGAATATCAAATGTGAAGAGAGAGAATAATAAAAAAAGTAAAATAGGATTTGTATACAAAATAATTTGTAGGAGTTGCAGTAAGTTGTATATAAGTCAAATGGGGAAAACAGCAATAGAAATAGGAAAGGAGCATAATAGGGCTATTGATAGGAAGAATATGAATTCAGGACCATATGTTAATTTTTTGAAAACTGATCATAGAATGAGATGTATTGAAAATATGAAAGTTATAAAATATGTTAAAGATTATAATAGAACGAAATATTATGAGACAGTATACATTCAAGAGAATATGAGTATATGTGTTAATTTAGTTAAAGGATCTGCAAAGTTGAATAATAAATGGGTATTAAAGGATAATTGAAAAATGTAATATTTGGTTGATTTGTTTTTTAAATTAATATATATGATATATGTAAATAATTAGTTAATGTAAATAATTAGTTAACTATAAATAAATAAGGTTGGATTTGAAGATATGGTTAATAGAAATATATGAGAAATGATATATGATTTAGTTTAGTGTATAAAGTATGTGTATATAATTAATTTAATGGAGTTAATGTAAAGTAATATATAATTTATGATGTATAATATATGTATATAATTATTGAATTGTAATTAATGTAATTTTATTTATTGTACAAAAATAATATGGATATAAAAAAGGGAGGAGGGGGAATATACATAAAAATAGGTTATGTGATTATATAACATGATTATGTAAAATGAACATTAGAGGGAATATTGATTAATATAAGAGTCGTGTGATTGTATTATAAAAGTTTATTTTGAAAAGGCCCTAATATAGGGTGAAAACCAGTTCAATAATAAAGAAAATATTTATTTTTATATAGTTGTTTTATTTCAATTGTGTTGGAATCATTATTATAAGCTACACATGACTGGAATAAGACAGTACCAATATAATATCTTTGGTATTTCATTGTGCAGTTTTTCGATTATCTATTATCATAGTGTCCAGTTTTGGTATTGTCAGATTTCACATTTAATATATGACTTGTAGAGGTTCTTATGTTTACTAAACATTATTAAGAGTACAAATTTCATTGGATATCAATTATTGTTAACAAAAGCTAAAATAGAACTCAAGGGCCAAATATGCCATAATACATCTTGGGAGATATGTCATATGAATAAATATTTTATGAGAATGAAAAATAATTATATTTGCAAAAAATAAATAAATACAAATTAGTGATATATTTTATATGTACATTAAAAATAAACAATAATTTACAAATATTAACCCTTGAGTAGAAAGTACATGTTAATAAAGTTATACATACATGATGTAACATTTAGGTAGTTTGATAATTTTTTGAATGTTTTTCTGGGATGGCAATAAATCAGCTAATCACTGATAATTACAATGGGATTAGTCATCCATAACTAATCTTTTTTAAATGATAATTAAAAATCATTAGAAATAACCATTATTTATATAATTATTGGATTCTATTTTATCAATTAATCACATATTCAGTATTCTTTTTCTGTCTTTTATTATGGAATGAGGCTGCAGTTTTTTTAAATATAATATGTCAAATGGCTTATTTATAACTGATATGCAAGACCTTATCTTCAAGTTTTGGAGATTTACTTTTCCTTTTTATTATTTTCATATGATGATTATGTTAAATCAAGTAAATATATATTCTATTATGTAATTTTCAAAACTTGACTGATAGTATTCATTAGATATTGAATCAAATCATTAAAGTTTGCTTCAAATGGAGTACAATTTTCACATAATTATTTTAATCTAGTATGAGTGTTTTTAATGTTTACCACTTACTTTATGCCTAAAATGTTTTAGCCCATTCTGATTCTGGAGTTGATTGACAATCTATAATTTGATGATTTAATTTTTTATCTATTTATATAATCACCAGTTCATTATATATAGTTTTGAGTTATCAGTTTTGAAGTATTCTTTTTTTAATTCCCCTTTTCTTTCCAAAAATTTTCTATTTTTTAGTACTGTTTCATACATATCATTTTCTATATAGTGAAACAAAAATATCAAATGCTTCCAGCTGATAGAATGCTCTTCAGAAACAAGATCTATTTTTTTATTCATATCTATCATCTGTTATAATCTTGAGTAATCAAGAGAAATTAAATGAATGCTTATAAATACACATCCATGTGTTAGACTATTCATGTCCCCAAATTAGTTTCTGGATCAAAGCCTTCATCAAGGAAAAGCTTGGATCTGGATCTAGTCTAACATATTTAGGCACACTAGAATTATACCAAACTCCTCAATGACAAAAATCATTACCCAGAAACTTTCTATTAACATGGATTGAATAACATTGAATATAGATGTATAAGCAACATTTTCTTACATCTATAATACTAAAGTTTATAATAAATTGCAATCATGAAGTATTTCAATATGTCAGTCAATAAAAAAAGAGATGAAAAAGTCAGCAAATTATGCAATGAAGAAGTGTGAGATTTTCAACAATGTGGAAAATATAATTTAATAAAGTTTAAGAGATTATGTAGTTTAATCTTGATGTGAAAGATTTCCAAGTTACATTTGTTCCTTCAGTTGATAATAGTATCACGTTTTCATTATTTGTAAAAAATATTGTTAAATGGGGTTCTATTATTAAATAAAAATGAAAGATTTATTTGAGGATAAATAAAGAATGTTGCAGTTTATGTTATAAAAAATAGAAAAAATGTTGTAACTTTATATTAAAATATTAATTCTATACATATGAATATAGTTTTACTTGAATGCAGAAGTAATTTTAACATTAAAATAAAAACTATATATTGTAATGCTAGCAACAGATATATGTATAAAACTACATATATACTAGTGTTACATATTTATAATTTAAAAATTATGATTAAATTTATTTGAAAGAATAGTCAAAAATTTACAATTAATTAAGGTGTGGTTTTAAAACATAGTTTAAAAAAATAAAAAAAAAGATTGCATTATATTTTCTTTGAAAAGAGAATAAAACTTTGCCTTGAGGATGGGGTAGAAAAAGATTTACAAACTCTCTCCTTTTTAAAAAAAACTCTCCTCCATTATAAATTAAAAAAATATATAAATTAAAAGAGTAAAATGTATAAAAATAAATAAATGTAAAAAACAATAAAAATTAATTAGTAAAAGTTTTGGAATGCAATTAAGTTTACAAGATTACTGATTGATAATAAAATTAAAGTTAATAATTGAAGTAACTCCAAACTATGTAAACTATTGATGAAATAGTAGATTAATCTAAGAAAAAAATTAGAATAAATCAAATGCAAAAATCAATTAATTAAAGAAATGTAAAATTAATTAAATGACAGATTCAAGTTAAGATAAAAAACAATGAGAGAGCTAAGATATATGAGCAACTTGATTATTGTTCTTCAGTTGGGTTTGTGATATACAATAGGGATTGCTATTAGGGTTATTGATATATAATTTGCATTCTTTCTAAAGAATGCACACAGATATTCAGAAATTTTAGCACATAAGTAAACCAGTCATTACTGCTGTGGTCAACATTAATGCAGAAGTCACATAAGCCATAGGAGTGTCCAACAGGGTGTCAGGCCCCAAGCCCTTAGCCATCAACTATTCTGCCTGAATCAATACCTAGAACCAATGGCAAAATTGTGAAATAGAAACTGCCATATACTCTTGCTCTCTCTCCCATTGTTCGACAGAAATCTGAAAGAAAATCCATGAAGCCATCGATGAAGAACCAAAATGCCAACCAGTTGGAAAATACACACAAGTGAAAAACTAGGTAAAGTTACTTTAAATAACTAAACAAACACTTGATTTTAAATAAAATGAACTTTAATGAAGGACTATTATAACTATAGCCTAAAGTCATCATTTATATTTTTGTGTGTAAAATTTGTTATATTATGTTAAATATGTGTGCATAAATAAATAATAATGTTTGCTTAATTGTTATTTTCTCTCTCTTGTCACTGCATCACCAGTAAATTAGTGATGAGTTATTTTATTTGTTAAATAAATGCGCTAGACCCTGAGACAGAGTGTGAGCTAGCCATGGGATGTCAAGCACTGGATTGTGTACCTTTCATCTGAAGCATGCTGACTATATAACATATGGTTGGCTGGCATCTGAGTTTGATACTCACAACAAATAAAATGCTTTGGATGGCAGGAGATTGATTCCAGCAGTTGAGGTGGGTTGCAGTCAGGAAATGTGATTGTGTTATGTTTTGTATAGCTCAATCTGACAGTGAGGATCATGGATGGCTATGATATTAATGGTATTCTCTCCTCTTCTTGAAGGGCTGGCCCATTCCTGTAAGTATCAATGTTAGAACTTATGAAAGTTTAGATTCCAAAAATTATTATAAAAGATATTTAAACCCAGTTAAACAACATCTAATTGCAGGGGACCTGGTTCAATATAATATTTTAGAGTTGTAGATTAAAATTCCTAAAAATTTTAATTCTTGAATAACTAAATTGAATGTTTGGATATAACTTCAATTTTTTTATTTTCTAATTTGGATTTTGAGGATTTATTATTTAAGGTATGTATTGCGATTGAGAAATTAATTTGGAATTCTGATCTCAAAAATACTAGAGAATCATAATCTAAGGAAATATTTTACATATATGACATTGTTAGTACAAGAAATAATTATGTGAACAATGGATTTGAGAGGGATAAGCTAAAAGTGAAAACTGATTTACAGAATGATAACAATGTGCCAGAAAGAGAGAGTGCATATTTGGAATCAAAAGTGCAAGAAAGATATTATTGGAAGATTGAAAATGTTAGAAAAAAAGGAGTATAAAGATGTATCTATCAAAAACTGAAAATTTGGATATTAAGACATTAGAAAAATCAAATAAAGATAAAAATATTGTCAAGTTGGTGGGAACAAATAATGTTTGTAACAGAAACAGTAATGCATTGTGAAAACATGATTAGGAGTTTTAAAAAAGAATGGGCAAGTAAGAATGGTGTGATTATTAACAAGATTTGATACTGAAGTAAATTTAAATGAAGTATGTGGAGTTAATTTGAGGCCAAAATATCCTTATTAAAGTAATGGTATTAATTTTTTAGATTTGTGAGATGTATTTAAAAAGAGTTATATGTATTAGAAAATATTAGATAATTTATAATAAATTTTATTATCCATTAAACTAAAGGAGTGGGAGGATAAATAAAAAGTATTGATAAAAATAAAGATGCAATGGTGGAGATAAATATGAAACGGATGGATAAGTGTATATAATTAGAAATGTGAATAAGATATAAGGATACTTACATAGTCCAGTGATGAGTGCAATTCGGCAATAAGTTTCTAATTTTGCAATCTCAGAAAATAATATCTACATAGGAGATTCTGACAAACTTGATCAATTAAAGATTTATTTGGAAAAATGATGACTTATAATTTTATTTACTAGAAATGATACAAAAGTCTAAAATTATGCATTTATGTTTTTTGTGAGACTTATGAAGATTATTCATTTTGAATAACAGGCACATATAATTTTATTTAGTGGAAATAAAACAAAACATGCATTTATGATAATCTTCCATTAAGTAAACTTTTAATAGTCTACATTTGTTACAAGAGATAACCAAATAAAATATATATGGATATATTTAACCACATAATTCTGTCCATTTACAAAATGTTATTTCTTAGCATCACTGGGATGACACACTGAAGTTTCTTATCTTGGACCAATCCTGAACAAAATAGTGCCACTGTTTGTTCAAACTGTAGACATAAAATTTTAAATTCTAATCATTTAATTTGGGATGGAAAAATATTATACATATTCACTTCGATAAGAATTAAAAATGGACTGTAAATCATGTATACATATTACTTTCACCATATCATTCATTACCTATTCTAGCATTCTTTCATGATAACACAGCAGAGTTTAAATCAATAAATTAGCAGCAAAAACAACATTTGGATTAATAACTTTCTCCTGATTAGAATATTATCTTATATTTACTTATAAAATTAATTCATTTGTAAATGTGCTTACTTTGGATTTTATATAACATCTGTTTGTGCTGGAAACTTTCATCACCACCAGAATAATATGTAAGTACCAATAAAAGTAACATGGATAAAGATAAAAAATAATTTTTCAAATAAAATATCTGAAAATAGTTATAAAAAGAAAATATTTTAGAAGAGCTAAAAATATTAATATAAAACTTGGATTTTATAAATACGCAAGGAAATAGAGATTTGAAAAAGTGGACCGAATTACAGGATGACTTTATATGAGAAATGCCTCTATTACATTTGAGTAATAAAGAATTAATATTGAGAAATGTGAATGAAAAGAGACTAAATAGATGTGATGTGGATAAGAAAAATATAAGTATAGTAGTTACTATTAAAAGAGGACATCTTACAAAATAATTGTAAAAGACATACAAGGAATAGTTTGAAGTTGAATAAAAAGAAATACATGTGTGATATAGTATATTTATCTGCTGAAAATGATAAAGTGTAAAGAGTGAAATGTTAGTATTGAAAATTTTCTCCAAGTATTATAAATGAATGGAACATTATTAAAAAAGGATGTATAAAAGACTGAGTTGAAAAATGGGGAATTTGAGTGAAGTATATGATGGGGACTTTATATAGTTGAGAAGAATTTAAAGTATGCTATGGATTACATCTTGGTAAATAAAGAAGATTTAAAAAAGACAAGGAAAAAAATATAGCAATGAGCATAATTTTATATAGGTAGAATTAAAAATATATATAATGCTAAATAATGAAATTTACATAAAGTTATAAAGTATGAACAAATATGAATGGGAAATAAGCAATAAGTTTAAAATGAGTAAGTAGATTTATAATAGCTTGGAAATAATTATAACTGATAATAATTGTAAAAGTTATAAAGAGTGAATGGATATAGTCTAAAAGATATCAAATAAATTTATTTAAAACCATCATAATTAATAAGAAAATGAGAGAAAACTTACAAAAATGTATAAAAAAATGAAAAAAAAGATATGAGGAAATTATAACTAGGTTATTAAAAAGCAAACTAAAGAAGATGGCATAAGAATTCGGACAAAGAGCTACATAAGCAAAAAAAAAAGCTAAAGCAGAATTTAGATGGAAAAGGGAAGACGTTAAGATGTCAATGGAGAAAATTGATAAATCAGAAAGAGTTGCAATATGAAAAATTTAGCAGATATATAAAGAAGAGAAATAAAAAAAATGTTATATTTTTTTAATTCTAGCAAAAGAGAGTGTAAGAGTAGGGAAGAAATTGTAAAAAAAAAATGTAATAAAAATTGGATAAAAAAAAATTTGTAAATGAATATGATTTATTAAAGAACTTTCTTTATAAAAAGATATAAAAAAATATGCAAGACTTAATTTTAAAAAAGTTTCAATAAAATTATAGTTGATAATACAATTCCAGATGAATGGAAGAATACTAAGGAGTGAAAAAAAGAGATGATTTTATTGTGGTATGTAAGGATTTTAGAAGGAGGAAAGGGATGTGATCTATGTACAAAAACTTCTAAATTCATTCAATGACATTTTGCATCACATTGTCCACAAAAAAACTATGCTAATGAATTTGATAAAGGATCAAATATTAATCATAAATTCCAAATGTATGTAATAATTATCCAGTTCTTTTAGTGATTATGTATAAATTCTTATTTGTCAAAAATTTCAATACTGTATCGATAGAATGCATACTTAAGATATATGTTAATATTCTTGACCTTTTTACTTCAATAGTTTGCTGTAGATCAGTGATATTAGATGGCTTTAGAATATTAATTTTGTCTTTTAAGTGTCTCATAAAAATTCATTAGCACTAAATTGAAAGTATGTGGAGGGTAGTTAACACTGCCTTTTTCATTACATAGCTCATAAATGTGTGAAGTGATTGTACAATAGATTATAGTAATGGGCAACACTATCATTGATCAAATAAAACCTACTAAAGCTGTTATGATATGTTTCAGAATAAATAAAAAAGAACAAACAAAATACTTAAAATATATTCAGATGAATCAAAAATACAAGAAAAAAACTCACATCATCATTTCCAAAAATAAACTCCCTCTCCCTCATAATGATTAAATTGAATCATTGAACATAGCAGCTTCTATTAAGATTGAAATATTAATTCTAATAAAATTACATTTTAAAGTATTTATAGACTTGTTTTAAAAGCAACATTACATATTCTATCTTCATTCTACTTATAACAATTTCTGGCCTAGTGCCACTGCCCTTTCAGTTCTGCAGATTCATTCAACATAGAAGTACAACAAGTATACAGGAATGCATAGTCTTCTAAGAAAAGCTATATAAAAAGATCAACGACCAGTTTGTTGATTATAGAATACAATCAGAAAAAAAAGTAGCTTAACATGAAAACTTTTCAGCTATTACAAAAGCAGATTCTATTTCCATATTAGTAGATTCAAGGATCATGGATGTGACAAACTAATATATTAACCACTATACTACACAGTTCTTCACCAACTATATAAAAATTGCTTCATGTGTTATTAAAATAAAAATATAATTTAATAAAGGACTTTATGATGTATATACATCAGTCTAATAACAACTTTTTTTTTTTTTCAGTTTCACAACAATTTTAGTATTTTATTTTAGAAAGGAGGATCAAGTCAATTCACTTGGTCATCCAAAATAAATGGAAAATAGTTATTTAGCTATTATTAATTAGAGAATAAAAATACCAAATTACATTCTGATTGGCCAGATGAATGGCCAATGTTTTGGCTGCTAAAATAAAAAAAAATGTTTGAGGACTTCATCAACGACTAAAGAATTATTATATCCAAGAAGAGGCTAAATTCATCAATACTATTACTTTTAATTCTTTTTTGATTTATCATAAATTATCTTTCTAACTTCCTTTAAATAGGATGAGGGGGGAGATTAAAGCTTTTTTAGACAAAAAATTTACTATCCCTTTCAATTGCACTATCTAGAAAAGAGTAGTTATTTTTAATTTTCTTAGGCCAACCTATTCTAATAATGAAAACATCAAGATATTTTGATATTAATATGAATTATAAATAAACTATTCTAAAACAAAATGTCTAACTTAGTTTCATATTAAAATGACCATGTTAGCATCATATTAGGTTCATTGACTTTAGATGCATAATTAATCAATAAATGTGATTACTTCATTGACAATTTTTGATATCAAAAATCATACAGAGAGTAAGTTCTATAATAAAACCCTAGTGTCATTATTTTTTTCGAACACAGATTTTAATTTATTTATAAAAATAAAAAGAATAGAATAAATCAATGGTTACATCACAAGAGCACAGCAATGCTAGTTTCAGATCAATTATTATGTATTTTCAATATATGTATACCAAATTTTCTCTATCCTATTTTCCAGGGTAGCTATAATGCAGGAGAGAAGCATTTTAGCTTCTTTCACATCTCATTCATCTACCTTATCATCACCATAAAAATTAGTATGAATTTATGCTAAAATATCTTTAGATCCATTTTTTTGTTCTCTTTAAAACGTAATCTTACAATATATAACTGAAATCACCATATGTCTGCATAAATGTCTCAAATCCAAATAGTTTCCAAAATAGTATCATACTGAAAATCTTTCCTATTTTTGACACTTGGACTTCTATGTTAAAATTGTTATTTATATCCAGATTATAGAAACATTTTCTCAATATATATATATTTCTCTTTTTTACTTAAGACACTCTAGAGATAACAGCATATATATATTACTCGTCTGATTAAAAAAAAGATAGATGATCTTGTGTTAATTAAGATTTTAAATTTCATCAACTATATCAGGATTTTGTTTGACAGTTTGAGAACCTCCTAGATAATCACAATGCTGGACCAAAAAGTTCCTGATAAAACTCTTTAAAGCTATTTTATAAAAAAAATTATTCACATGCACATGTTCTGTATATATTATCACTTCAGCTTCTGCATGATATGTTTTAAGTACAGAGATTGCACGATCCTATACTAGGCTGGAATTGGAACACAATATTTTCTGCAATTTTGTTCATTGCTGCTAAGAGATAATCAAAAGTATATTTTAATTTGTTATTTATATTATTAAAATATAATTTGTTAGAAGATGAAATAAATTTTTATTTCAAAAATTTCTTTCTTGAGTTTGGTTTTGAGAAAAAAATACTATAATTATTTTAATAACTGAAATACAGGCTTATTATATACCTGTACCAATATATGTAATATATAAGGAATGTGAGCACAGACTTTCACACTATCCATCACTCTCCACTATCTCATAACACTGATAAACTTGAGCACATATATGCCGAAAAGATAAATAATCACCAATATACATATTTCATGTTAAACCAGCAATTATCAGTTGGTCCAGATTATCATTTCTACACATATATGCAATAAATGCTCAGATATATATTAAGATAGCCAATCTTCATACTTTAATGAACAGGCTTCAATCCACTCCACACACCAACTCTTCAACTGTCCATCCAATTGAAAATCTGATGATGGAATGCCCAAAGGCCACTCTAAGGCTGAGATTTTCATCATACCCATGTTGATCTAAAGTCAATCTGACCCCTCAGGTACAGAACATAATCCATTTAATACATATACGAGGGATGGGAAAACATCTCTACTATGTAATAACTAAAATAAAGGCTTATTATATACCTGTATCAATATATGTAATATATAGGGTATGTGAGCACAGACTTTCACATATATATTCAAGTGTATCAGTGTTATGAGATAAAGTGGAGAGTGGTGGGTCATGTGAAGGTCTGTGCTCATATACCCTGTATATTACATATATTGATACAGGTATATAATAAGCCTGCATTTCAGTTATTATATAGTAGAGCTGTCTGCCCATCCCTCGTATATGTATTAAATGGATTATGTTCTGTACATGAGGGATCAGATTGACTTTAGGTCAACATGGGTGTGATGAGAATCTTGGCCTTAGGTTGGCCTTTGAGCATTCCATCATCAAATTTTCAATTGGATGGATGGTTGAAGAGTTGGTCTGTGGAGGGGATTGAAGCCTGTCCATTAAAGTATGAAGATTGGCTATCTTAATATATATCTGAGCACTTATTGGATGTATGTGTAGAGATGATAATCTGGACCAATTGATGATTGCTGGTTTAGCATGAAATACATATACTAGTGATTATTTATCTTTTCGACATATATGTGTTCAAGTGTATCAGTGTTATGAGATAGAGAGAGTGGTGGGTGTGTGAAAGTCTGTGCTCTCACATACCCTATATAAAGAGAAATTTAATAAAAATAATATATGAAATAAAATTTAGAATTTCGCAATATTTTTCTTATTAATGAGAATGAACTGAACATAAAAAAGTTGGAGACCAATGAATCATACAAATTTAATTAATCTCCCATTTATATATAATATGCCTTTCTGTTTTTTTTTTTCATGATTTGATTACATATTCCTTTACTTTAGATGTTTCTATTTTTTTTCCATCTAAACCACTTCCCTTATTATTTGCTATTAATCAATAATTGCTGTCTTTTTTGGAAAGTTTGCTACCCATTTAGAAGTGTTGTCTCTTTTTTCCACTTTCTGTTTCTTTTGGTCAGCCTTTTCCTTTACTTTGAAAAGTGAATATATTTATTTAATCTATTTGTTAAACGTTTTTCAGTCAGTATCACCAAGCGAACTACTTTTTTGTTTTATTGCTCATTATTTTTTCTGGATTAATATTTATATCTTAATATAAATTTCTAAATCGCATCTTCTTCCGTTTGACATTTTTCTCTATTGCAAAGACACAGAGCTTAATAATCTCACACATCCCCTATCAAAATACAATCTATGATGATCAAAAATTGTTGCATGATTATTGTAAACTTGCGCCTAAATACCTTAAATTACTTTGAAAAGTAAATTTAAAAAATATATGTAAAGATTGTATTTTTATTTTTTTAAAGTACTTGAATAGATTTTTTTTTTGTTACATAAAATTTATAGTAAAAAAAACAACTTATTAGAAGGAATTAAAAATAAATTAGAAAACCAATAAAAGACACTGTTAGCTAGAATTGAATAATTAAAAACAAATGAATGAATAAAAACGTAAAATCTAATTAAACAATAATAACTATAAAACCAACACTAATAATTAATAACACAAAAAAACATATATTGAAACAGCTGTTGTAAATTTAAACAAAGAAATAATTCATTCTTGTAAACAACAATAGATTTTTAAAAGACATTCATGTAATAATAAAAGAAATATAATAAAATTTCTTTTAATCAGAGAATGAAAAACAATTATTAAAAAGATAGACAATCTATTTTATTTTAAAGTATGATTTTTTTTTTTTGTACGTAATTTTCAACAAATCTTACTTTATTTTTAGCCTATTGACTTAAATTAAACTAACTGTGAACAGTATTTGTTTTAATTAAAAGTAACAATTTTACTATTTATGTGTTTATTAATTCTCTACTTTAGAAAAAAGTTTATGACTCGACATCACAATATATGTGTAAATTAATTAGTCCTCTAATAAATAATTATTTATATTTCTGAAATAAGTTAAATAACACAAGTATATTTGGACTTTTTACTCTAATAACGATGATTCATATTTCCAGGACGTAGGGATTATTATACAAAGACATTTTTAGCTAATTCATTTTAAAAATAATTCCTATTTCTGCATTATAAAAACTATAGAAGAATTCAATCTTAAAAGATTAATTTTAATTTCGAGACAGATTAAAAGTTATTAGCAATAATCCAATTTGTTCAGTAGTTCCAACCTATATTGGACTCAATAAAAAAAAGGATTTTCTCATTAAAAGTATACAAATATAATTATTTTCTTATCTTTGCAATAAAGCATATAATTTTCTATCTTTTATTTCAGTATTTTTTTCATGTATTTATTTTATATTTGTCCATTTATACCCATCTTCTTATCTATAAGTTAGATGTTAAGTCATCAAATATTTATATAGTTATTATCAACTAATGCTTTTTCTGTGCATTATTCTATCTCTCATTATTGTTAAATTAATTCATTTATTTATCAATTTATAATGGCTCAGGTTTCAATACTTAAGAATCTAAGGGCCCAAGTTCAATTCCCATGCTAGTACTGTCACTGGTCAAACCAGCAACACCTGAAGAAGAGAGGAGAATAATATCTCTTGAAACGTTGTGCATATACTAACCCGTGTGCCATTATTATCTGTTGAATGTAATTGGAAATTTTAAATAAAGTTATATTTTTCTAAAAATATTGGCTGATGGAAATAGTCTATATACCATCAACATAAACCTTCAGGAAAACACTAACGTAACATCTCTGCACATAAATTTACATAAAATTTGCATAGTTTTACAGTTATTAACATAATACCTTGCCATGAATATGGGACTGTAAACTGTCCCGAAAGCGCTTGGCGGTAAAATTTTTTGACAATTTATTAATAGCTTTCATTACCTGTGCGCAGAGCACACACACATATATATATATTAAGATATTATCATATATCTATAAACCAAACGATTTCCTTTTTTTAAATGAAACTATTCATATAGTCATATATTTATAATCACAGTATTTATCTGTTTGTAGTTATGATAAAGAAATAAAAATATAGATCATTTTCATTTTTTTTTTTTTATTAAAAAACTATTTTTTATCATAAAAATTATAAGTCATTGCTTCAAAGTTCCTAAGACATTTGAAAAATCTGATCTTGTATGGGATCTATGGACCTTAAGGTTCAGAGTCTGATCTGCCATCACTACTCCAAACCAAAATAGGATAAGATAAGTTGTCAGATATTGGAACAATAACATTTAGTAAGTTGACAGTGGTATGCATATAAGTATTAAGTTTTACATTGGAAGACAAGCTGAATATCTAGACAGCAGAGTATTTGACTAAATAAAATATATAACGGATGTAAATAAAAAAGTTCCAATGTTTCTTACCATTTAAACACAAATGATAAAAACATCTATTTGTTAATAACAATGTAGGATATAGATTAAAATAACATTGTTTATAAATGAAATGCTGCTCTGTATTAAAGTTATAGCAAGTTTGAAAATTCATGGATAAAGTCACAAAAATATTTATATTGTAGATAATATATAATGCATACACACTTATATTTTCCTATGAATAAGTCTTCATCCAAACAGTTTATTTTTTAATTCAAAGAATTTATAATACTATTGTGTAATTATAAAAATTATAACCTTAAATTGTTTTTTTAATAATAATAATAATAATAATAATAATAATAATAATAATAATAATAATAATAATAATAATAATATTATTATTATTATTATTATTATTATTATTATTATTATTATTATTATTATGTTTCAAAAGGCCTTTATTGTCTCAAAAGAATTACAAATTTTGCATTTACATTGTCATTTTTGATAAGAGTTCTTTCTGGATTTACATATAATTTCCTGGATTGTCCATTATCATTTGAACCCCATTAGCAAATCAAATACTTATAACAGAAGGGAAAAAATTGTTGCCAAATTGTCCTTGTTGCTAATTTGACATGCATATCCTTCTAAGTTACTTTATAATGTTTAATTTTCCTCAATTTACAATGTTCAAGCTATCAAAAGACCTGTCCCGGCTGATGGAGAGGTAGAGTCTCTTGAACATGCAACAAAGCCCATACTATTTAAAAATTTTGGTGGATCAATTTGTGACCCTGCATAAATTTTGGTTTCAAACAGTCCCATTATATGAGGTTTTGTTTCCTTGATCCATTGTTTCAACTTAAATATTTTTCCTATAGAATTCAAACCCCGTACATTAAAAGAAGCAATTTTAATTTTCATTTATAAAGATTTACTTTTTACTTTGAATTTATTTGAATTTACTTTATCTTTAATTATCCTTATTTTAGGCTGTCTATCAATTGTAAATCTTGGGCATCTTCAAACTCACTTTCAGTTTCAACATCAGTATATCTGTCCATTTGATACCATTCTCCTGTGTCATCAAACATAAGCTCTCCTAATTTTAGCTTTTTTCCTGTTTTCCTGTTTTTTGAGGGTCTTCCTGGTTTTCTCTTCTGTTCACTATTAACCTGAATAACTTGCTGCATATTTGGCATTATTGTCTGAGTAATCTCAGTATTCATATTGTTCCTAGTTCTTTGTTTTTTAGATAATTCTGGTTCTTCATCCAAATTCATATTCTTTTCATAATATTGCTTCCCATCAACATTTTTTTTCAATGTGTGTTTGTCTATATTTTTTTCTAAATCTTTAACCACATGCATTTGTATAGCATTCTTTTTTTTTCTTTTACTTTTGTATTATTTATCTTAAGGCACACTTTTTCCTCCAACCTTAATGAAGAATCTAGAATCTCATGAATATTACTATCATCATTATTTACATTTGCATTTTCATTTTCTTGCTTATCTGTATTCATATGTGTTTGTATAGATTTTTTTTCCTTTTCACTTCTCTGAGTTCCCACATCTGATGTCAGTATTTGCTTTATATCTCTTTGTTTATAGCTTGTTTTCTTTTCTAGTCTTTCTTCTGATACATCAAACTCTTTGTTATTTCCATTCTTTGGACAGTCTATAATCAAATGACTTATTTCTCCACAGCCAAAGCATTGTGGTCTAAGCCCTTTAATGTTTAAGTATAATACTGCTCCCTGATCCATAATTTGCCTTGGAATTTCTTCTGGTTTAATATGCTCATGCAGCTTTATCTTAAAATGATAACTGTTGGTGTATATAAGTGTGGGTGTATCATTGCACAAGATTTGCTTAATGTATATTGCATCCCCAAATGGTTGGACCATACTTTTGAAATCATGAATGCTAAACCCAAAATACGCATTTTTAATGATTCCTGAGCAATAATTTTGCAGATTTTCATCAACAACAATCATTACGTATCCACCAATTGTTTTTATTTGTGATTTAAATCTCATTTTTTGATTTTCATTGAAAAATTGTATAGCTATATATCACGAGTTTGAATGTTCACCTATTTCTGATATTGAATCCCATAAGTTTTCTTCTGTTAGTTTTTGATACAATAACTCTTTGTGAAATTTATATAACGTTAGATTTTTATCTGTAATTGCGAGCACTAATGATTTATTAGAAAAGAATTTTTTAAAAGATTCATATAATTTGTTTGGTATTGTGTTATTAAACTGGATGTTGATTTCTTGAATTTCTTCTTCTGTCCAATTATCTTCAGTTTGCTCTGCTAATTGATTAGGTGTCTCATCTTCATTTTCTAAACTTAGTTCAAAAATGTCTAATGAATTGGCTCTCCTAAATCTGCCTATTTGTCCTTCCCCTCCATTTTTTTTGTTTCCTTGCTGTATAATATTTTCTAAAATTGCTTTTTGTGGTTTCATAGCAGCAATATTTGCATAAAATTTTTTTCCCTTACTGGCTTCTGCAACTGATTTGACATCTGTATTGTTATTTCTTTTACTAACAATGCAATTGTTATCTGCAGACGCAATTTCAACTAGATGACTAGATTTTCTTAGGGCAAATTAATAATAAAAAAAACTTACTTTGTTAACAGCGACTTTTCTTATAATCCGGAAAACAATTATAATTTTCAAAATTATAAGATTTTTAAACTAATAGTTAGATTATGTTTGCCTTTAACTCTTATAATGCATGACTCGTCTAAAAACGAGAAGATTTGACATCACTCTAAATCGGCTACTTTTTATCCCACGTATACATATGATACGTCATTAGAAAGAAAATCAAAAGTTCTGTAAGATGGTGCCCTCTTCAGAGTTATTTTACAAGTAAAAAATCAATAAAAATGACCATATATGTCAAACAAAACCAAAGCACCGCCTCCTCACCAACTTTTCTTGAATCTTATTGGCTGTCCCACTTCTGTCAGAAAGGGTAATGGCTGCCAAAAAGTAAAAAGTTACGTTCATTTTGATTTTTATTACGAAAATGATAAACGAATGTTTACAACATTTTAAACAATATTTGAATTGAATTACAAATTATTATTGATAAAATAATACTAAAAATCAAATTATTTTAGAAAAATAGTTAAGATATTACCAAGAATTATTTATTTATTGCTACATATTGATCGTAACGTAAAGTGAAAAAAAAAAAAGATTGCTGACGCAATCTTTTTTTTTTGGTTGAATAGCGGTTACTTTTATTTCACCGCAATTGAATATTTTTTAAATTATAAATCAAATTTTATTTTTGAAAAGATTTTCGTTTGCTTTCGTAATCTGAAAATTCAGTAATATACTTTTTACAAACGAAACTAACGTATTTATATTATTAAAAGTGATCTATTTTAACAATAGATTTTGTTAAAGTTGTGAGTTGGCCAATTACAAGTTTTGATTTTTAACTCATTCGGCCAATTATATAATCATTGTTCAAAAGGTTAATGAAGTACATTCAATGAGCTTTTGTAAATTAGTTACTACTTATTGACAGCAGGAACGCATATTATTATTATTATTATTATTATTATTATTATTATTATTATTATTATTATTATTATTATTATTATTATTATTATTATTATTATTATTATTATTATTATTATTATTATTATTATTATTATTATTATTATTATTATTATTATTATTATTATTTTATGTTCAAAATCATTTTTATTATATTAACTATTCATCTCTAGTTTGCAATACAGTTAACCATTCAGTATATATCTAATGGAGACTATGATGATGTAAAACAAACAATATTAAATTAAATCAATGGTGCTATTTATTGATGGTACAACTGTATATTATATCAAAGATATAATACTGCATTTAGTATACTATACTATAATTATAATAACAATAAAAAATCTTGTTATAGATATTATAAATTAGAAATATATATTCATGATTTCTACTTATTATTGTTTACATATGAACAAAAATAAAGCTAATAGTATGCAATGCTATATAATCAAATTAAAATGATTATACTGCCAGTGGTTAACTGAACATTACATATAAAACACAACATTGTATAGTATACTACATTAGAGCTACAATACAGAATGTACATTATAAATAGGTCCTTATTATTGCAACATATTACTGTATCAATCATTTTTTAATGCCAAAATAAAATTATATCAGACATATGACTAGACTGATAAAATTTAACAATGAGGTATGTATACATATCAATTTTAATCATCAACAGTGACAGTTTGTAATTATTTGACAACTTCTTACTATACTTTATTTTAGACTCAAATTTATAGCTATACTATAAAATAATAGTCTCTTATACCAGTTAAGATATATACTAGAGCATATATAAAAAGACAATGAGATATGATATGGGTCATTTTGTAAATATGAAAACTATATTATTAGACCTTGACATATTTTGTTTTTGAATCAGATGAAATAAATATTTTTTTAAAGAAAATGATAATTTAAATCTTATTTTTAATTAACATACATGTAATTAATTCATCTTTAAAGTATTATTTATCTTCATATAAATAAAAAATATGATTAATTTTTATATATTACTAACTCTAAAAAAAAAGAAGCTAAACCTAAGTGTGCTAAAAGGTATCATGGATTGACAAAGTACTCTATCACTGCCCAAATACTATCATATTAATGTAATATAGGCAAAATATCAGCTGCAGATTTAGATTTCAAGTAAATTGTATTCTATATTACACTTTTCTACTATCATTTCTTGTCTCCTAATTTCACATAACATTGTTATAAGGATGCTAGAATAGGTAAATAAATAATGCTTTTATGTAATTTTTGGTATATTTGTACACACATTTAAAATTAGTGTTATAGAATTTTTGGAGATTAGTAAAATATAAATTATATAATCTTTATAAAATAAATATAATAAACTTTAAGGTATTTAGTTTTTTTTTTTTAACTTAATAATCTTACCTAAATTCACACACAAGGCTATTATCATTCAACTTTTATTAATTAAAATGCAAATTATAATAAGCTTTTCTTTTTCAAATATTTGTTTATAATTTGGAATGTTTTTTAAAAATAAACCTTCTGAAGAAAAAAAAAAATATAAATCATTTACTTAACATGTACTGAACAAAATATAAATAATTAATTAATGAATAAGGTTTGTTTCTCATAAAATAAAACAGATAACAAACATAATCAATGAGGATTGCCAATTCCTCAACAAGCTTTGTGATAAATGCTTAGCCAGACAAAGCATTTAAAATATCTCCATCAGGACCCCCCCCCCCCAACCCCTGACCATGGTTTTGTACTTTGAGAGGTGCCTCATTGTTTATAACTTACAAGTTTATGAGAATAGGGTCATGTGATCTATGATTCTTATTTTGACTAGATAACAAACATTTTTTATTATTTTAGGCTTAATAATAGACATACCATTATATAACTCCTCATTATGTTCCTTATAGCTTAATTTTTTTTTTGACTAATTTTCCTACAGTGAATTTCCAAGACTTGAATAATTCTTAAATTTGTCTTTTATTCCAAATAAATTTTCTATTAGTGTGTAATATTCTAAACAAATTATTAGCTAGAGAATGAATTTTGTTTACATTTCATTAATTACTTATGTTAATATTATTTCTTAGTTGAACATTTCGACAATTGAATTGTCTTAATTGATAACAATACTATGGTTTGCTGACTAAAATTAAGTGGGTTTAAAGTAGATAAATTGTACTAGATTTTAATGTCGTCTTAAATATAGGACTATTTACTTATGATTGATGTTTTAGATATGCAATTATGAGTCTTTAAAACAATGGGAGTTATTAACATAAACGTTATAACTTTTATCTCTATCAGACATCTAAATAATAAATCTTGTGTACAATACAATTTATATAAATCTAGTTTAATATAATCCCCCTGTACCAAATAACTAATATTTCCTTCTAATGCCTTGAGTCATGCTTTTATCATTATTACTACAGTATATGGGCTTTTACAGGATTTATTTCTCAAAAAACTCCTGTTTGCTATTATATCATCAGATGCTCCTGTGCTGGGCTCATTATATGGGTTTTGTGTTGTTATTCAGCAGTTACTACTGTTCCTATTTCATACTGCCACTTCATCTTGATATTTTATATTACTCAAATTTACATCAGATATTGTATAATTAGGATTTTCATCATATTCTCCTTTAAAATTTTGAATATGCATAAACTAAGAGACATCTGAGTCTATTGAATGCAAATATTCATTCATATCTAACTTCTTTGTATTATTTTTAAGAATTATTGACATGTTAACATCTGAATTTTGCCTGGTACAATTTTCCTTACTATTCAACTCTTCTGTTTTCTCTATAAATTCATTTTCCACAATTTTATATTTGCCATCATTATTTGAATCTAGTTTCATATTCTGTGATTCTCTAAGGTTATTCTCTAACAATATTTGTTCACCTTTGTTATAAATCTTTTTCTGCAATTCCTTAATCTGCTCATTCATTTCAATTAACTTCTAATTGAAGATTTTCACTTACTTTAGCTAAATCAGTATTAACTTCTACTATCTCCTGTTTGAAATTATCTACTGCTGACCTTATCGCTTGTCTAAATTCTTAAGTATCATAAGAATCCTTAATTTTGTCTTTTATTTTCTTATCTCTATTTTCTTCTCGATCTTCAATATTACCACTTTTACTCTTTATTTGAATTTCATCTATCTTTTTAGGATTACCATATAAACATGTTTCAGGATAATCTTGAAATTCTGTAATGTCAGGTTTAAAACTATCGGTGACACGTTTATGCTGTTTTTCTACCTTACTCGTCATATCCTCCTTCTGTTTATGATTATTTCTTGTTGAACTTCTAGTTTGAAAGTTTGGTGTGAGTCTGTCACTTCTTGCTTAAAATCTCTAAGTTCAATGCATAAGATTTTATGTTCAGTTAGTGATTGTTTCTGAAAATTTTGGGATTCCAACTTTAATTCTTTATTTTGGTAGAAATAACTTGATACTAAAAGGAAATATGCCTATGTGTTTGAAAAGGAAGGTTTTTAATAAATGTGTTTTACCAGTCTTACTTATGGATCTGAGACTTGGACACTTAATAGAAGAGCAATACAGAGACTTCAGACAACTCAAAGAAGTATGGAGAGATGCATGTTGGGAATAACAAGAAGAGATCAAAAACATAATATATGGGTAAGAGAACAAACAGGTGTTACTGACCTCATTGAAAAAAAAAGACTGAAGTGGAATTGGGCTGGACATATTGCTAAAAGACATGATAAAAGATGGACAATAGAAATCTTAGACTGGATTCCAAGAGAATGTAAAAGACCCAGAAAGAGACCACATGTGAGATGGATGGATCAAATAAGAAAGTGTGTAGGGGTGATGTGGAGAAGAGAAGCTAAAGATTGGAGAAAATGGATTGAACTTGGAGAGACCTTCATCCTGCAGTGGATTGATAATGGTTGATGATGATTCATCTTCTATTTCATTTAATCTGTTTTCAATTTTAATCTAAGCCTTTCTGAACTTTATAAATTCAACCTCTGATTTGCTGAGATTCTAAAAATTCTTGCTAAAAGTGGCTGAATCTAACTTCCAATTTATTCTGAAATTCTATGTTACCTTTCTCTATTCTGTCTAGTCTATTATTAAATTCAAGTGTTGATTCTCCCAAGTTAGTTGTTAATTTAGCCATTATAGCTTGGAATTCGATTTTAGATTCCTTAACCTCACTATCAATTTTAAATTTGAGAGTTTAAAATTTCTGAGTTGGTGTCTATCTTAGTTTCTAAAGTTTCAAGATTTTTAGTATTAATATCTAGTTTATTTACCAGAGTCTCACATTTATTCATCATAATCTGAAGCATCTTCATTATTTCTAAACTATTAATGTTGGATCTGCCCAACATATCACTCTTAACAATAGTCACGATTCTATGTTTCAGTAGAACAAATAAATATTAAACAACAAAATATTCTTAACAAATATATTTACCATAAAATGGTAGTCCAGGGTCCGTCTTCCTTTTACTGCCTATAAATTAAAATTCATAATATGCACAAATAATAGAATCCTATCTTCTATTTCCTTCAAAATAAAATATAACTGTTTACTTTGTCCTTGTTAGAGGAGTATATTTAAAATATTTTATTTATTAAGATAAAGTTTTATAGACCATGTAAATTATTCACTCTTCAGTCACATGTCAATAAATTAACTTTCGATTACTCTTATTCTTGAGCCACAAGTTGAAAGCACCCAAGATTGTAACATTTGTGATATGATTAACACAAGTTTAAAAATTAATCGAGCCCTAAGTTAAATGGCGAAATTGTAATGATACATATGGGCATAAGGGATGGCTTTTAAGTCTAGGTACTAAATTTCTACAATATGAATTTATATATTGAGACTCTCTTAATATTCGATTTAAATTTTATTGAATGACATTACTAGCTATAAAATCTGAGACATTCTTTGTAAATATAAATCTAAAAGAAGGCTCAGCAATAATGTCTATTTAAAGTCAAAGGTTAATTTTACTAACTTCAAATATATTTACAATAATAAATGATTAATGATCTTAGGGCATAAAATAATAATAATGTGACTATCAATTGATGTGAGTGAATAAATAAAATAATTAATACAAATTTATTAAGTGAAAAGTCATCCAATTTTATTTATATCAATAATAATAACATTAATAAGCAAATGGCATTAATAGTTTAAAGGGCTCCAATTAACTGATAACATTCAATCATGAAGCTGTTACAAAATAGTTTTAAAAATAAATGTTACATTAAAGCTTTTATGAAATTCTAATAAATCTGGATAAGTATAACAGGCAAAAAGATATTATAACCCCAAACATTTAATTTATATACAACAATGAGATCCTTTAGTTTATTCTCAACAATTAAAACATAAAGAATATGTGTGCTAATTATTTAAATGTTCATACATTCATGCATGATACTGTATGTGCACATAAACAAAACAGATAACAGTAAACATTTTTTATTATTATTTTAGGCTTAAGAATAGTCATATATCCCCTCATGTAGGAAAAAAAAATGTTTTCTATACATTCCTTATAGCATACTTTTTCTCTGACCAATTTTCCTAAAGTGAGTTTCCAAGACTTGAATAATTTTTAAATTTGTCTTTTATTCTAAGTAAATTTTCTATTAGTAGATATTTTTCTAAACAAATTATTACCTAGAGAATGAATTTTGTTTACATTTCATTAATTGCTTATGTTAATACTATTTGTTAGTTCAACAAATGAATTGTTTGAATTGATAATAATATTATGATTTGCTAAATAAATTTAAATGAATTGAAAGTAGACAAATCATACTAGAATATATAATGTTATCCTAAATATAGGGCCTGTTGAATTATATGATTCTTTTCCTATGATAAATGGGTGCACCGATAAATGTTTTAGATATGGAATTATGAGCCTTTAAAACACTGGGAGGAACTAACATAAACATTATAACTTTCATCTCTAATGGACATCTAAATAATAAATCTTGTGAATGATACAATTTAAATAAATCTAGTTTAATATAACCCTCCTTTAATCCATTTTACATAAACTCTGTGTACAAAATAACTAATATTTCCCTCTAATGCATTGGGTCATATGGGCTTTCTTTCTAAATAGTGACCTTTGTTTTTTTTGGTATCCTGAAACTTTTATAGGAGATTTTTCTTGAAAAACTCCTGTTTGCTATTATATCATCATATACTCCTGTTCTGGGCTCATTATTTGGGTTTTGTTTGTTATTCAGCAATTATCACTGTCCCTTTTTGTACTGGCACTTTGTCTTGAAATTTTGTGTCACTCAAATTTACATCAGATATTGTATAATTAGGATTTTCATGTTATTATTTAAAATTTTGAATGTAAATGAACTGAGACACATTTGATTCTATTGAATACAAACATTCATTAATATCTAACTTCTTTGTATTATTTTTAAAAATTATTGTCAGGTTTTCATGTGAATTATGCCCAGTACAATTTTTCATACTATTCAATTCTTCCATTTTCTCCATAAACTCATTATCTATAGTTTTATATTTGCTTTCATTACTTAAATCTACTTTCTTCTGAGCATTCTGGGGTTCTTTAAGTTTATCCTCTAACAATATTTGTTCACCTTTGTTAATAATCTTTTTCTGCAATTCCTTAATCTGATCATTCATGTTTTCTATATTTCAATTAACTTCTAATCAAACATTTTTACTTATTTTAGCTAAATTAGTATTAATTTCTACTATCTCCTGTTTGAAATTACTTACACTAACTTTGTCTAAATTCTTCAGTATCATAAGTCCTTAATTTTGTCTTTTATGTCCTTATGTTTTTTTTCTTCTCGATCTTCAACAATATCACTTTACTATTTAGTTATGTGTACATGTTTCTAGATAATCTCAAAATTCCTTCCATAGCTTATTGTTGTCAGATTTAAATCTATCAACGACATGCTTACACTGTTTTTCAAACTTATTCATCATACCCTTGAAACAGTCAGATCTAAAAATCCACCTGTTTGACCTACTATAGTCATATTAGTATATTTATTTGTACGTCATCACACTCCAAATTGTGTGCACTTCTTTTATTCAGAACTCTGAACTTGTGCTCTTAAATAATTATAGAGTATGTGCCTGTATAAGTGCCTATTTCATTGCAATATAAACACCAGTAAGGATAATATATACCCACTTATAGCCCTCCATTTATTAAAACTGTGTAAACCTAACAGTCGGTGCAGCATGAATTTATGTATAGAATTGTATTTAAACTTAGTAAAAAAATCATTTATTTAAAATATTAGTTTTAAATATTCTTTTAAAATTATTTCAAGTTTATTTTTCATTAAAAATACAGATGGTAAAGTTGTTTACAAGTTAATATTTTTTCAAAGTAATATTTCGTTAAAGATTGACCAGCTTGGCATTACTTAAAATTATTTCCAGTTTATTTTTTGTTAGAAGAGCCAACAATAAAGTTGTTTACAAGTTAAAACTTGCTTAAAATTATGTTTTAGTCAAAGATTGACTAGATTAGCATTTTCTTAAAATTATTTTAAGTTTACGATTTTGTTTAAAACTGCAGACTATAAAGTTGTTTATGACGAATTTTTGTAGTTGACCAAAATAACATTTTACTTTAATTCACCTTATAGCTAAACATCAATTTATAAATCAGTCAGTCATAAATCCTGACCTGACCATTTGGAGGGACCCTGGGACAGTTTCTTTAGAGGTGGTAAAAGATAATTGAGAGCATGAGGTTCAAAGTAGTAAACAAGTGATGTAGTAAGCGCAGGAAAGAAATAGGGGTGTGTACTGAGTAAAGATATAAAAACTAGTAGTTTTTATTATTAAAATACAGATATATATATACATACATAGAAAAATATATATCACAGGAAGAATATTATTAAAAGTTTTTTATTGTTGCTAAGATGAGAACCGTCGGTTAGTGGAAGAAAGAGTTGCCATTTATCTTCTACTAGAGCTTCTACAAATGGTAACAACAGCTGCCCTCTTATGCCCAAGAACCAGCAACAGTCACCCTATAAGTATAAACCAGCCACGTAGGCAGCCATAATCAAATTGTATCCAATAAGCTGCATTAAAATGATGAAGCCACATCTACTGAATGGCATCAGAAAGCAAGAAAAGCCAGATTTGTGTCCATCCAAGGAGAATAGGAATTGTGCTCAGAGAACCTACTCATAACTGAACTTTTACTAGAATCCCTCTTGAGAATTATGGTAAAGCATGCTAAAATATCATTCCTTCTTTAAAGTAACTATCAAGTTAGTGCTTATTGGGTTTCCTGTATGACTCTGCTAGGTAAATGTAAAACTGCTATATATCTTTATTTTAAATTAGTCACTTTATCAAATCTTGCTTGATCATCATTATCATTATTATAATCATACACATATGCATATGTTTATTTTAATATGTAATGTTTGAGCCCTGAAACTTTAGTGATAAGTGCATTGATTTCTTATTTATTATTTAGACATTATTTAAGCCATTCTTTATCATAGTTATGTTTGATTTATGCTAAAGTAATCAGAATGGAGTTTGGCGAATTATTAATTCTCAGAGAGATATATACATGGTCTCATTGTGCTCATTTGCTCTAAAGAAACAGACAAACTCCCTTCTGTACTTAATATTCTTCGCCAGTGATAATATTGCTATCCATAATATGGCCTAGTAAATAATTATAAATAGTGTTTATTTGCCTTTAAGCGAGAGTGACTTTCTACAATATATGTGCAATGAATATTTGGATTCTAATAACTCCTAACATATGCTGTAAATCTATAATTATATGTCTTAAGTGATACAGATAACTTTTAAGCCAGATTCTAAGTATTTCCCTATAGTATAATTATTATGTGCTATTTTGGAATTGATTAATGACAGTAACACTGCTAGATGCTCTGTCTTTTGCGTATTTAATGAATTAAAATGATTATATTAGATTCACGGAGCGAATATGATGCTCATTAGCAAATAATGCTTAGCTTCTTGCTATATTCTTTACATATGTATGTGTCTGCATTGGGGTTGATTTAATGTCAAACCATGCCAGTTAGTTCAGACAGCCAAGCCGGTTTATATTTGATATTTGAAAAAGACCAAAAGAGTCTCATCCTTGAAGTAGCTATTTGATCCTTCAGACTAAGAAGTCTCCTTTATTATTATAGTAAGCAGCGTGGTACAAAACCGATTACTTGGTAATAAATCTTTATGAGCACACTTTCGAGAAGCACTCCTTTTATTAATATATTTGATACGCTATAGAATCTGAAGTGACCCTGCTCCATCAGTTCTGCCCACCTTATGAAATAACTTCAGCCTTGATCTGAACCAGAATCTGGTTTAACTTGATTAATTTGTATCCCAAATTAGATGTAAACTTTATTGATAAATAATAATCTCCTACCTAGTATGATCACACTCTTTTGCTAAATTCTTGGCATATATATAGGCATAAATCTCCACATAACTATGTATCATATTACTCATCCCTATGTAATAAAAGGGAAAATAGCAATGTAAAAGTTAATTAGCCACTGTAACATTTTGTTTTATCGTATACAAAGCTGAAATATTGATCATATGTAAAATAACATTCACCTGCACATGAATCATTTATATACCTAAATTTTAATGTTTGCTACTCTGTATCATGAATGTGTATTTATTTCTCTTCATATAAAGCTCAATTCTTAACCTGTTAATCCTATATACCTTCACCTGCGTGTGATAGATTATGTACATTTTGTTTTATTAATTATGAATTTATATATTAAATTTTCTAAAATATATCACCTCTCAGTCTCAATCCTTGCTCATAGTCTTTATGAATCACTAGTTAAGTCATTTAGTATTAATTAGGGAGGATAAGTCTCATGTTCTACTGATTTGCTAGTAATGGAACATGGTCAAGGAAGTATCGAGGGTAGCCTCAGGCAGGTCATTCACTAGTGTGGGATTTGGAAACATGGGTGAGAGAGTTGAGGCATGAACAGACATAGGGTGTCACAATCCCAACTTGGTCAGTCTGTTTCTCTTTCTTCTGGACTCTCAGTCTGTTACGCAAATGTACAAACCTGACCGTTACACCCTCCTTTTGTTTATGATTCATTACTTCTATTTCTTGTTGAGATTCTAGTTTAAAACTTTGATGTGAGTCTGTTGCTTCTTGCTTAAAATCTGTAAAGATCATTACATAAAATTTTATGTTCTATTAGTGATTGTTTCTGACAATTTTGGGATTCCAACTTTAATCTTTAATATTCACCTTCTGTTTAATTTAATCTGCTTTCAGTTTTAACCTGAGCCTTTCTGAACTTTATAAATTCAACTTTTGATTCACTACAAAATTATAAAAATTCTTGCTGAAAGTGGTTAAACCTAACTTCCAATTTATCTTGGAGTTCTAGGTTACCTTTCTCTATTTTGTCTAGTCTATTATTGATTTCAAGTTTTGATTCTCCCATGTTAATTGTTAATTTAGCCACTACAGCTTGGAATTCGATTTTAGATTCCGTAACCTCACTATCAATTTTAAATTTGAGTTTTTAAATTTTCTGAGTTGTTATCCATTTTAGTTTTTAAAGCTTCAAGATTTTTAGTATTAATATCAAGTATATTTTCCAGAGTCTTAAATTTATTCATCATAATCTGAAACATCATTATTTCTAAACTATTATTGTTCAATCTGCCCAACATATCATCCTTAACAGTCATGATTCAAAGTTTCAGTATAACAAATAAATATTAAACAACAAAATATTTTTAACAAATATATTTATCATAAAATGGTAGTTCAGAATCTGTCTTTCTTTCACTGTCTATAAATTTAAATTACTAAAATGCATAAATAACAGAATCCTATTTTTTATTTCCTTCACAATAAAATATAACTGTTTGTTTTGTCATAGTGAAAAGAGTATATATAAATTTTTTATCTGTTATCATATAGTTTTATAGAGCATTTAAATCATTCACTCATCATTCACATGACAATAAATTAACTTCCTTAGACTACACTTATTCTTGATCTGCAAATTTAATACACCAAAAATTGTAACAATTAAAATACAATCAACACATGTTTAAACAGTAATCAAGCCCCATGTTGGATGTCAAAATTGCAATGATACATATGGGCATAAAGGATGCCTTTAGATTTAGGTATCAATTTTTTTAATATAGATTTATATGTTGAGACTCTTAAATATTCTATTTAAATTTTATTGAATAAAATTACTAACTATAAAATATTTAAAATTTTTTGTAAATATAAATCCAAAACAAGGCTCTGCAATAATTTATATTTTAAGTCAAAGGGTAATTTTATTAACCTCAAATATATTTAAAATAATAAATGATTAATGCTCTCTGGGCTTTAAATAATAATAATAATAATAATAATAATAATAATAATAATAATAATAATAATAATAATAATAATAATAATAATAATAATAATAATAATAATGACTCAATTATTATGACTAAATAAATAAAATAATACAAACTGATTAAATGAAAAATCCTCTAATTTTATTTACATCATTAATAAATAACATTATTAAGTAAATAGCATTAATAATTTAAATGGCTCTGATCAACTTATAACATTCAATCCTGAAACTGTTACAAAGAGTTTTATAAATAAATATTATATTAAAGCTTTTATAAAATTCAAATAAATCTGGATAAGTATAATTGGCAAAAGGATATTATAATCCTAAACATTTAATTTATATACAATGATAAGATCCTTTAGTTTATTCTCATCAGTTAAAACATAAATATATGTGCTAATTATTTATATGTTTGTACATTCATGCATGGTATTATATGTTCTCATAAATCTAGAAATAAAATATTACTATTAAAATTGTTTTACCTGGCCAGTAAACCTATTATCTCTGAAAACTCTAAAACAAAAAAAATGCTTGCATAATAAAATATAAGTGAGCATTTATTATTTCTGAGAAAGTGTTTGTTTTAAAGTTCTTGTTTAAGAGTTTTTTAATTCTAGATCCCATAATCAGTGAAGCTTAACAGGCTTAATGGAAAATTTTTCTCTAGGCAGTGATTTCTTCATACTAAATCAATTGTTTCCTCTAATTTGTAAGATGATATAATTTTCCAAAAAAGTTTCATTTGGCTCCTCTAAGTCATAAACAACATCTCTCAAGGGATTTTGGTATAACTGTGATCAAATGGCTTATTTATAATGAAATAAATTTATTTCATAATTTCTTATATTTTCATGAAATATAACTTCATAGTGAACATTTTGAAATAAAGTTGATATATAGAATTCTTTTACAATCTTTGTCCATACTTGTAACTGCATGTAAAATCATGATCATCAGATATATAGGCAGGAAATGAAAGAATGAAAAAGGCATTTGACCCATTTTTTACTTAAATGTTAGCAAGGCATTCTGTTATTCAAACTCCAACTGTATATTTCTATAGGAAATATATCCAATGCTATCAGTTTCAGATTTAGATTGCAAGGAAGTAGATTTTACTCTACACTATTCTTTCCTGTTGTCCTTTCTTTTCTCAGAATTTCACATAACATTATTATAAGGATTTTAAAATAGGTTAATTAATGATGCTTTTATATAATTTTTGGTACATTTGTACACACAATTAAAATTAGTATTTTAGAATTTTCAGAGATTAGTAAAATATAAATCAGTTAATGTTTATAAAATAAATATTAAGCTTCAAGTATTTAGATGTTTTTTACTTAATATTCTTATCTAAATTCACACCCACAGCTATTATCATTCAACTTTTATTAATTAAAGTCTAAATTAAAACAAGCTTTTCTTTTGCAAACATTTATTTATAGTTTGGAATGCTTTTCTAAAATAAAAATTCCAAAGAAAAAAATTATAAAGCATTTACTTAACATATATGCAAACAATATATATATAATTAATTAACAAATAAACTTTGCTTCTCATAAAGCAAGACAGATAACAAATGTAAACATTTTTTTATTATTTTAGGCTTAACTTTTTATTGTACAAAATCTTCTTGGTCGAGGGAGTTAAAACTCTAAACTTTTGATTGGTCAATTACAGAATCAGCAGTAAAAATATATTTATCTTTTAATATTATATTTATTTTAGTTTCATTTGTAAAAAGCAAATTAGTAATTTGTCAGAATATGAAAGTGAACGAAAGTTTTTTCAAAACTAAATTTCTATTTATAATTATAAAAATATTTTATAGTGGAGAACCTAAAAAGAACATTTGTAACCTATTAGAAAATGTTGAGTACGTCAGTGATTTTCTTTCTCAATTTACGTTCATGTAAAAGTAAATAATTTTTACTAAAATCTCAACTATTTTTCTAAAATAATTTTATTTTCAGTATATTTTATCAAAATAATTTATAATATGTAAAAAAATACTCTAAAATGTTCATTTTTGTTTTCAAAATCAAAACAAAGAAGTTGGAGCAGTGAAAATTATTGACAGGCACTCTTCTTTAGTTCAAAATGAGAAACACCCAATCAGTATCTAGGAAAGTCTGCCTTCTCCCATTGTTGTAGCATGAAATTTAAATATTATTGATTTTTTACTTGTAAAATAATTGTAGAGAGGGCAGCATCTTACGGTACTTTTTAAGCTTTAAAATGAGTGTAAATTCATTACGATAATGTAAAAATTGCCTGTTTTAGAGCGAGTTAAAGCCATCATTGAGTATATTTGAAGCAATCAGCAAAAGGGTTAAGAATAGGCATGTCATTATAATATATACATTATACTAATATATGCATAAATGGCATCTTTAATAATCAATTTGCCTTGAAGAAAAAAAAAGTTACTTTTAGAAAAGATGGGTAAATAGGCAACTTCAGACAATTTTTTTGATGATCATTTTTATGAAATAGTTAACAAGATCATCAGATTTTGAACCAGTACACTTTTATATATGATTATTATTATATAAATTGATAAACTTTTCTTAAATGAATTGTAATTAAATTCTAAGTGCTAGGAATGTTAAATAAACAGGATTTAAATTTTTGTAGCATCAAAACACAATCAACCACACATGTGAACACACATCAGCCAGTGTTGTGTGCATTGAGCAACTGATTCCAAGAGTAAAATAAAGGAGGCAACAGTACATCACTAATAACTCGAACTCCATAAATAAAAAGGAATCATGCTTCCCCCTCTCTAACAAGAGGATTATCAAATTCATTTACATAAATTTAAATCCTATTTATACCCACTACCCTCTTATCCACCACTCATTGCTATGAATATGATATCATAATCAAGATATGGAAAGGGCTTAGTTCAAGTTTCAAGATACATTTACACTGAAGCACTTTTTATTTAGCATTCCTAGCACTTAAAATTTAATATATGATTGTTCTACATAATGTTTTATGTCCACAATCAAGAAGACTCATGTAGATTGGGAAAATTCATATGTGAAGGTGCTTTTTTCACTCTATTTCAGTTTATTACTGTACATTGTTCCCATAACTTTTTAATTCTATTTTTGTTAACATTTTAATGTATATAACTTATAAATTATTCTGTATTTATGAATTATATGAAGTTAATTTACAAATGCTGTGGCCAGCATTTTTTTAATTCTAAACAACTAATACACAAATGACCTTAAATCATTAAACTAAATAAATCATTAAGTGCTTCCTTTAAAATTGAACACCCTTTTTTTTTGAGAGAGAATAAAACTCTCATATAGATTTTAAGACATGTACACGAATATATTTAAATTTATTAATGTACAGTTTATTTTTCCATAGTTATATTATTGAATTTTTGAATGAATTATTTTTACTGAAGGTTAAGTGTGTATAATTTTTAAATTAAATTATATCATGGATATGTGTATATATTAAAAAATATATTAGCCACAGATTTAAACTATCTTAGTACTAGTACATTGGTATAAATAATAAATATTCATATTGAAATTAAAATTATATTTAGCATCTTAATATCAGTATTTTCAGAAATGTTATTTTAAGACATATGATAAGCAATAAACCAAATATATTAATTATTAAAAGTAAAGCTTTTAGTTTTAATCTGAGTCAAAACTAAATAAATGTCTCAAATGAAGATTTACTTAAATATTACTAAAAAACTGTATAGTTAAAAAACAAAACAAACTCTGGATACAATACACAACATAATAATTTTGAAACTAAAAAATAGAAACTTGACAATTCATTACTTAACATTCTACAACTTTTCACCTTAAGAATGAATACACTTTTCACATTTTACTAATTAAACAAGTTCACATTTAATTCACTGAGTTTTTTTTTTTTAAAAAAATTATACCTGATTGGCTAATAAGCGCAAAAGGTTTGCAGTCTCTCAGTTTAATTTCAAATACTGTTTGCGCTTTATAAATTAAATAATTAAACAAGACAGAGTCAACAACATGAAAATAACCTTTAATGTAAACAATGTCAAATGACTTTCTCATATACTTTGCTCATATGTTTCCAAGAACAGTTATCTTTATACTACTCTACAACTATCTACAGCAACCTTGAGTATCAGATCATATAGATACCGGATGATATAATATTAGAAAATCCCCATTTGTAAACTGGTTTCTGGAATTTGGCTTTATCAGTGAGAACTAAGATTTAAAGTTAAAACTAATGTGGTTATGCATATGGCAGTCATCTTTTATTCCTTTATACTATATATGTGAATATTAACCTTTTGATTTAGTGGGATAACAGAATTTCAACTTTTGACCAATTCGCCCCCTGGTGAATTTTTTTGTATTATACATTAAAATGCATGTAAAATGGTATATTTTATTGTATTAAATTTTCATTAAAAATTTTACAGTAGGTGGGAAATTCAAAATTCCCACTCTTACAATAGACATAAGCCCCACCCTGACATATTCAGCATTTTACATTGTTTAAAGAAAATAGTTCCAATGACCAAAAATGTGTTTAGTTGTGCATTTATTATGGTTTTAGATTTTTTTTAAAAAAAAATTTACACTATATTTATTAGACATCAAGAAATATAAATTATTAATAACTTATTTTGACTTGAAATACTTTATTTTCAAAAATATAACGTTATAGTAGCAATAAATGTAAGCATGGCCTGAAGCAATTTACAAGCTTAGTTAATACAAAAGCAATCTACTTATACTTACGAGTATGAAAATATTGCAATTTTGCAATAAATATTCAAAAATTTTAAACTTTTAAAGCATAATTTGTTAGATATAAGAGAAATAAATAAATATTCATTTGGATGTTTAAAAATAATAACAAGAAATATTTTACAAGGCAAAACTCTCCATACAGTAGTGGCACCCTGTGCCAACCAGAGTAATCAATGGATACATGGAGTTTTTTCTTGTTTAATAACAATTATGTGCTAGTATAAGAAATGGTAATCATGCAATGTTTAGTGGTTTAAGAAATATTTCACTGATTTTATAAACTGAGAATATCTTTCTAGAAACGATGTCTAAACTCTTTGTTTTGTTTACAATCTCATTTTTTTAATATTTACAGAAACAAAATGTGAACTTTTAAAATTTATTTCAGTAGTAAACAAAAATATCTATCAAATAATGTCAAATTAATTATTTTCAGATAAGTAATAATCATTTTATCATATATTTTATGTTGATGTGTGAGACAAAGAAAAATGTCAGAAGATGCAAACCTTGAGAGGGTTAAAAATGCTAAGGTTTTGAATCCAGACTAACTCATTTTCATAGTTATATAGATGTAACGTCTATGATAAAGTCATGTGATATTGTTATTGATGTTAGCCATCTTAGCAAAATGAATATAAAAAATATAAGTTACCCATAAAACTAATGTTTCTAAAAATATATATATACAGAAACTGACATAGTTTCAAATTTATATAATTATTCAAGTGTATTGATTGTGTTTCAAAAATAATTTGGTTATTTTTATTATTTCAGGATATTAGTTTGAATAAAATAAAGGAGTAGAAGATGACTTTTAGACAAGTAAATGTATTAATTTCAGTTTTGAATCCTAGACATCATTAATGAAGGCATAAGTAGAAACTAGTTTTAAGATGAAAGTATATGGCACTATCTAGTATTCATTGATTACTCAAGTTTACATGATGCCTCTAGAGTACCTTGAAATTAATTGTTCTTGTAAAATATTATTAATACAATATTTATGACACCATACATCACATAAATCAAAAATATATATATATCAATGTAATATATATATATATGTATTGCAGATAGAGCTTATAAAAATGATAAAAAACATTTGAAGAAAATATAGTTTCATAACCATTTGATAATAAATGTCAAACCTGACTAAATTTTAAAAGGATAATTTTATTATCTATCTCAACATGATATCAAATAATGTTTCAAGATCAGTAATTATAAGGTAAAATTTTTTAATTCATTAAACATTGGGGGGGGGGGGAGCATGCTGGAAACATTCTAGTTGAAAATTAATATTTATTGAAAAACAGATAAACATTACAAAAACTGTAACAAATTACACAGCACTATTTATAGGGCAAAATATTGTGACAACACATACCTGGAGTCTCTAGTGCTCCTAAAATAATCCATCATGAGTCTCACAGGCTGAAAATATTTATGAATGTATTGCAGTTTCAAAAACATAATTTTCTGATGTAAATGTTAATATGAAAGAAATAATCACACAATCTAAACCCTGGACAATTCATGCATAAATAAATAAATCATGTTAGTGGAATAAATAAATCTGGAAATTTCTAAAAAAATTATTTACCAAATTGCCTTTTTATGAAAAATAATGATGGAATTGTCATGAATTAGCATCATAATATTCTTATAATTTAATTATTACTCAACATGGATAAAACACAGCTATAAGCTATAAAACACAATGATACAAATATGATTTCCAGACAATATTGTCATTTTGGAAAAATAATAATGCTTCTATTAATTAAGCTCATATAGTTGCATATTGTTCTGAAAAATATGTGGATATTATATATTCCCAAAAGCTTTTCCAGATCATCTAAATTTAAATATTATTCACATTATGCAAGTCATTTTTTAATAATTAGGAAGAAGATAATATCTTTCTCTGACATGACTCCGAGAATTTGAAGATTGTCATCACAAGAATGGCTGCCCTGTGTGGTTCGATGTTGTGGTAAAATGGAATACTTTGGAGCTCAAGACCCATAGATCATGATCCAGGTCGCCACATCTGGCGTTGAAATTATTATGAACTATGGAGAAATATACTATTTGATTGTATACTTATTTGTAGAAATGAATTAATTTTTTTGTTTGATAGGAAAGTCTTAAAATATATTTATATCATAATAAAGTATTGTGTAATTCATATGCGTTTAATCATTGCAATACAAATTACATAAAATTTAAATAATCATATTTGTTTAGATAGGACAATATTAAAACTGTGACTATAATTCCGGATAATCCATCTCAAATATCTGACCAAAAAAAAAAAAACACACTTTACTTGGTTTAAATAAAAACAAAACATTATCACAAATTTTTTTGGAAAAATTCTTTATTATTATTTAAAAATAAAAATCAATAAGGAAACCCATTAATGAATATTGTATAGGAAATGTATCATTTTCCGGCAAAAAAACGGAGTTATAGTAATATTCCACAACGCATATATTAAAATACGGTAATCTTAAATGTTTAAATAAAAATAATATCAAAATAAAATTAAACATGTCAACAAGTTATTTAAATACACTGTTTTTCTTCCATCTTTTTAATAAACAACAATTTATAGTTTGCAAAAGACTTAAAAAGTTTTGAGTTAATGTCTTTTCATAAAGTGAATAAAAATTAAGTGGAATTATAAATATTTTGCCTTTGAATCGGCTGAGTGTTTACAGATTGGGTCTAAGGCAAGAACAGGTTTAACCATTTTGTTGATCATTAATCACTAGGCCAAACTGACAGATTCTCTGGTTGGGAGGTTGCTGACAGAAGCAGTTCCCCTTCTGTCACCACAGCCAGCCTTGCCAACCCTAAGTAAACTAGATCCATTAATTTCAGATAAAAAAAAGGGATAAAAGTCATGATCTAGGGTAATTGGAAAAAAATCTACAATGAACAGAAATAGATTGCTATGAACTGTAAAATAATGAGAAAAGATAAAGAAACAATTAGTAGGATTATTATTATTATTTGTTAAAAAAGACGTTTACTTATATATGTATAATAATAATTTAAAAGTCATTTGCAAATTACATATATAAAAAAAGATGCTTATTATAAATGTTACCGCATTAAATTCATAAAATAAAAAAATAATTAAAAAAACAGTTGAATTGATATTAGTAATAATATCGTACATAAATATTAAATTCAATTTGATTACGCATCCGTTTAATTTGCCTTATATTAAATTAAAAAAAAGATTGCTATTTAAATCGTTCTTGTATTATGTAAAGAATAGAATTGAAACAAATAAACTGCAATTCAAAAAAGTGAAAGATTATCAACGAACATCATAACTAAATAATTGTATGGTGAGTTATTCAGGGATCATGGGACATTCGAGCACCCAGAGTGACAGATTAAATTTAACAATTCCATTCAGTTAAAATGAACCAGACTTTTTTTAAAATTAACCCTATTTAGCTGAAGATTGAACGGGGAATCTTTAGCACAAGTATAATAATAACTCACATAAAACAAAAAATAATCGTCTTGTAATTTCTCGAGTGATCTTGTAACATTCAAGCATCAAAGTAATAGATTGTTTCAATTCAAGAACCTTTAGCTCTTGAATTCATCACTCAACCACTGTTCTAAATTACAGAGGACAATACCATAGCTAAAAAGTGTAATACAGTTTGAAGTTTAAAATAGGAAATGAAATGATAGTAGAAAAAAAAAATTAATAAATTTATCTTAAATTCATCTTCAGTTATTTTTTTAATCCTTCATGAAGATATTTCAATTAGAGCACAACTATAGAATTTTTTTATATCTAAAGAAGATATTATTTCTTAAGCCAATAAACATCACATGATCACCATTTCTTACGCTTGCTTTTAACTGTTATTAAAACAGGCAAAACTCTATACATATTGCCACTCAGTGCAAGCCAGAGTAATCAATGGATGAAGGCTACAAGCCAGAAACTAGTTTGGGGATATTGGATAAGTAGGCACTAGATGGGGATTTTATGCACAAGCCTTCTGACATCCATTGATTACTCTGGCTTCCACTGAGTTGCAATACATATAGAGAGTTTTGCCTGTTTTGATATTATTTCTTCTTATCTACTACTCCAAATCAAGCTTCACCTTTAGAAATCGTGATATTTTATTATTGGAAGTAATTTGCTATTAGACCTTGCAAAGTTTAAGCAGTATTCATAATATGGATAATAAGGTCGTCACATTGTGGATAATAAGGTCTTTCAGATTGATTCCACTTAAACTCCTTATCACGAGCAATAAAATCCTGCAATTAGTTTTTATTTATTTATTCCTTATTATCAAAAAACCTTACAATCATCTCTTATAAATATCTTCAATATTTTTCTAAGTAAAGTGGGACTTCTAGATACTTTGGTGAGTTTTATGTCATAATTACAATTAAAAGTGAAAATAGATATTAACATGGTTTTGTAACATAATCACCATAACATTGTTGTAATATATATATATTAGAGGAGATTCCACATGCTTTCAAGCTTCCCTTTAATCATTTACCCCTTCTTATACAATCGATGCACATGGCCACATGATATAGAGTGATTGAATGCTCTCAATCAACATTCACTTTATTTCATTATTCAATGGTATTAAAGAATGCATAAAAATAGTCTAGTAACATTACATTATGCTCTATAGATAAAAAGATCAGAGATAAAGCTGTACATAAAAGTGATTAACTCCTTTGTAGTGCATGGCCGTGCACTATATTTCTAAAAATGACCATAGGTTACCTACGATTGACAACAAAGCTATATATTTCAAATATTAATAATGCATTCTAAAAATAATTGCTATCAAATTGATACTACACACAAAAATATTTTGTAAATAGTCAGTGCATCACTTATAAAATAGTCTTGTGACAATGTGACATCAAACATAAAAATGATTATTATTAGATTTTGAAATAACTGTTGAAGATTTATTATTATACCACATCATTAAACCATCAAATATCACATGATTACCATTATCTATGCTTATGCAAGCTGTTTTTCACAGAGGCAATGGGATTATGGTGACTATGGATATTAAAGAACCAAAGACTCCAAAAACTATGGATGCTGAATTGAGTTCAGATCCATTAGCTTAAAAACATTATTATGTTTTCATTTTGGAGTCAAAGCTTTATAGTTAGCTAAAAATGTAAAAGGTAGCTGCTGGAGAATTGCATTAAGACCTAAGATCTAGGTGCAATGCTCTCAGATCCAAAGCTTCTCACTGATGAAAGTCACATACTAGAAGCTAGTCTGGGGATATTGGATGAGTGTCTACTCATCAGACACTCTAGATAGAGCTTTTGTGCATTAAATTTCCTGCATCCATTGATTACTCTGGCTTGCATTGAGTATCACTACTATATGGAGAATTTTGCCCCTGTGATATATCACGTCATATGAGTTAAGTAACGTTTTATAGCCAAAGAAATTCATCAGAAACACCACAGCATTCTATTCTACTAATTATTATTTAATCATCACAATGCAATTATAACTGTTCATTATTATCTCTTCATCAAATGTTTGGTTTATTTTGTGACTCCATCAAAATATAATAATTCATCTAAAACTACTGCTTAATAAACACATTTAATTTTAATTATATATTAGTACATATAAACTACAGTTCCAGATATAACAGCTGTTTAATATATAGCTAATTACTAAAAGATAGTAGAAAGTTCTAAGCATCTTCAATACTCTGTGTATAACACCCCCAAAAATAAAAATTTCAACCTATGAAGTTTAAATGAGATTTAAATAATATGAGTGGTCAAGCAACACATTTTTTCAGAAGACAAACTTTTTTATTTCAAAAGTAAACTTTATTTACAGAAGAAGCATAATACAAGGAAAACAGTAAATTGGAAAATTCAATTGGAAGCATACATGTAGCATCCCATGAGTTACAAGGATCACATTTGAGAAATTCAAGAATACACAGGTTGATGAAATTACACCAACAAGAGAACATAGACAATAAGTCAAACTAAGTACATAATTTCCATCATTGAATAATTAACATAAACAAGGTGAGTATAAATATTATATGGTAAATCAAATGGACAGATAGGCTTCAACATAAAAGGGGTTACAGAGTTCATCTAAGCCAAAGATAATCATATAACAATTCATATTAGGATCATACAAAGGATAAGAATATAAAAAGGATGATTCTCATAATAAAAAAAAAAAATTAGATAGGCCTGACAAACAAGGCCATTAAATAACAACATATTCAGGTGACTAACAAAAGTAATACTAGAAAATTCATAAAAAGAAAATTACCATACAATAATGGAATTGCATAAATATACTTATGTAATATGGATACAAAAATCATTGAGTCACAGATCAAAATACAATAAAATATACTACATAGTAAAGGAGCAAGCAAATCAGTCACTACAGATTAAGAAAGACATACAATGGGCCTGGGTGTCAAAAGTCAACATATAACTTTAATTTGTCCCATGTTTTCTCAGCCAATGAATGAATGCACATTCTCTTATCCATTTCCCTTGCTTCAAGGAAGTATTTAACAACAAGGTCTTCAACCTAGTGGTTGACCCCTTTCTCAAATAGCACCTTACATCTTGCAGTCCATTTGGCAAAGTTTCCCTTTTCTCAAATAGCACCTTAAGTTTATGTATGTCACCAATCTGATAGTCCTGAATATAGCCATCTTGAAGGCCAGCTTGAATGTTACACAGGATTGATCAAGATCAGTGATTTTCCTCAGCAGGAAGTTCCGAAGATAGGTCCCAAATCACATCGAGAAATTATGTGATCCATGGACTCTTCTTGTTTGTTATACAGGGGGCACAAGGTATTAATATTATATCCCCTGTGATAGCATAGAAAAGCCCTGGTGGGGAAGGCCCCAATTTTGACCTTGAGCAAGAAATCCACATATTTTGCTTCCAGCTTGAGAAATTTGGTCCATCTTATGAACCAGGGGATTTCCACAGGGAGTAGATTGACCGTTTTAGTTCTCCCATCAGACAACAAATGGTAGGTCTCCCAGTGGTTTAATTTAGAACCAAACAGGGAACCAGAGGTATTGATGCTCTTGTATACTAAGGTAACCTGTTGCTGAAGCCATAGGCTCCTGAGCTTGGGTGGAGGCCTATCAGTCGGCTCAACTTTCTCCAATGGGAGTGGGAATTCCATGCCTATGTTGACATTCAAAAGTCTAACAAGAATCCAGACCATTCAGGGTTTAGGCTTTTGTAATAGGTAGAGGCTGATAACAGGAGCCCCTTTCCCCCAGCATAGCCTCCTGAAGAGAGTCTCTACCTTTTTTATAAAGGTGTTGATTAGGGCAAAGCTGGCAAATAATGTTATCTTGGGCAGCACAATGGAATTTAGTAATGGGACTTTCTCCAACAATGTCAGATATTCTTAGTTCACACTATATTTTATCAAGATGGAAATATATTCTTTTAGTGTAACATACCTATTAAAATATCTAAATATTTTCTTATGCATGATATTTTACAAGTCAAAAAATAAGACAAGTGGAAACTATCATTTTGTTATTGGTGGATAGATATTTAATACAAATGTCATAATTAGATTCTAAATAATTTAAATATGTCTAATATTAATATCTCCATTAATTGATCACCAAAAATAACTTATCTCTAGACAATTAATGAATTGTTCTCTTGCTTTTATATTAGACTAAAAAAATAGATTTAAAAATATGTATACTAATTAGATTTTTTTTTTGAAATTATATGAATCTCATATAATATAAGATAAAACATAAATGTAACAGTATAAAAAAAATCTACAAGGATGACATTATTCCAATTCTTGAGATTAAAATAAATTCTTTTAATTATTAACTGAGACAAAGGTCTTCATTGAGAGATGACACTTTTTGATATTTGCTTAAAATCATAATTCTACAGCAGTCTATAGCGATATTTGATTAGTTTTTTTTTTTAAAAAAAGCAAATTCATGAACTAACAAATATTAATTCATTAATTAAAAAAATATCTGAAGAGGTTATTATGTTCCAATAAATAATAAAATCAAAATAATTTAGTCTAGTTTCTTCACATACTTGATGGCTTTAACCGTTTGCTCTCCAGTTTTGAGATCATTTACAAAATTATTTTGAGATTTTTGGAATAGCAAAACAAATTAAGTATTTGTGTAATTTATTAAACATTTGATTATGTTTACACAATAATTATTAAAAAACAAAAGCATAGATAATTACAATTTTATTTTATACATATATATATATTATTTTTAAAAATAGAAGAAATTCTAGCATAATGATAATAAAGTAACCTACAATCAGAAACTGATCACGGATGTTTTTACTTATAATATAGTAGGATCTATTGAAATATTCTAAAAAATATAAATATATTTACTGATAGTATGGTAGGATATGTTGAAATATTCTAAAAATTATAAATATAATTTCATATTTTATAATAAAATTTTAGAAATTTACAGGACTTCAAATTTATGCATTTCTATTTTATAAATAAATTTCAATCAATGAAGATTTTGTTAATATTCTGGAATTGCTTGCTTGGCTGCTTTCCTTCACATCTGATCAATGAAAAACCTCCATTACTTCATTAAGTATTTATGTTATTATTTTTCAATAGAAATTGACAAAGATTAAATATGATTTTTTAGATTTTTTTTTTCATTTGTAAATTTATATTTCTAACTAAACAAGTCCAATTTATTGAATTCTAATACAAAATTGTCATCAGGAAGAACAATGCAAATATAAACCTGTAAAAAGGTTAATATATAGATATATTTTCTTTGAAATATTTTAATAATTGTTAATTTATCAAATTTTAGTTAACTTTTTTTTTTTTCAAAAAAATTATTTATGTTCTAAATTCTAGTTTGTAAATGATAGACATTCATTATAATTAAATATTTAAGTATATTTGTATAACTGATAAATAATGTTGAGATCACAACCAACTGTATTGATAAAACTATTTGATTGGTTATTTTAACATGATGTCAAAGACTACATGTGAATATTATTGCCAAATTTGATTCACTGATTAGTAAAAAATGTTAACAGATGTCTTTGATAAGAATACTAAGCACCACAAATGCATTAAGATTATATTTAATGTTTGCAATATTTTCTTTGTGTATGAAACAGTATTAGTATTACCTTTAATTTAATAAATGTTATTAATAAATTAATTTAGATGTTAATTTCAATTTAATAGTATGGCATGTTTGAAGTATATAACTTAATGCATTAATTTAAATAAACTTTAATTAAAAAAGATTGATTAATAAATAAGTGATTGCATAATGCACAATCAGGGATAATAATATAAAAAATGGAGGAGACTGAGAAAATATAAATAAATAATAGTTGCTCAGAAGTACCAGAAATAACCAGATTAGCTTCAGTTTGAGAATCTTTAGCACTGAGAGTGACAACATAACTATCTCACTAAGTTGCACTGAAAAATAATGATTAATTAAACTACAAATCTGACTAATTATTAGTAATGACTTAAATTAAAAAGTGATAACTTTTATTCAATCATGTATATTTTTTCTTATATGTATAATTTCAAATTTATACATTTTTTTATATTACCAACATAAAACAAATAACAATAAGAATAAGCAATCAATGGAATATAAAAAGTCAATAGTTCATTTTATATAGTCTATTAAAAAGAGTTTCTAAATAAAAGAAAATATAAGCTGCAAAATGGTAAAGAAAACTATAAAAGACAACAAAAGCTCAAACATATAAACTAACATTTTAGTAATAGTTGGAAACAAGAAATGGCATGGAATAATTTTATAATAAATTATAAAGAACAAAAAGAAAGCCTGCAATTACATTTTTTTAAGTTCCAAATATTTAAAATTATCAAATGAGAAATACATTTGAATCTTTGATGAATGCAAAAGAAAGTAAAAAACAAAATAGACAAACTGATTTCAAACCTATATATTTAATATCCAAAAATAGTACATTACAGATACATATATCTATTAATTCAAAATAAAACTATTTTATAACTTATCAACATAGATCTTTGAATTTAAATTAAGTAAAAAAAACAAGCTAAAATACAATAAATTATGACTAAGAACTAAGAGAAGTTATAGGAAAAAGACCCAAATATAATATAAGTTGCTATTTTGCCCTGGGGCTGAAGATTATTTGAAAGAGTTTGATTACATAAGCAGTTTGGGTAGCTGCTGATTTTATTAAATATTTGGACACATTTATGAGTAATTATATATATATTAAAAATATAATTAAAATCTACAATGAGTAAATGTTTATGGAATGGTGAATAAAAAATAAATTCGCAATAACTTTAACTACTTATAAAAAAATGCAAGAATATACTGTATTAAAAAATAAACATGGTTTTGTATAATACATAAAAAGATCTCAAATAAAAATACTAACCAAAATATAAATATAAATACAGACATATAACCATTCACAATTAAAAACAAGCATCAATCATATTTAACATTAAAAGAGGTTCTCATAAGATTAATAGCCTCCAATCCAAAATAATTAATCGAAAAAATCTTTTATAAATGCAATGAAATTAAAATGACTTCAAAAAATTCAGTTAATTAATCACTTTGAATCTGAGGCATCAAAATTATAATCACTTCTTTTAATACTAAGGTTAATTGGCATTTGGTTTGAATTATAGACAGATATAGCTATATATTTATATTTTAGTTTAGTAAGTTTATTTATTCAATAGAAAAAACCATGAACTGTGAAAAAATATCTAATTTTAATAATATTTTTACTGATGTGTATATTCTATTTTGATATATAAAAATAAGTATTAACTTTTATTTTTTCACAAACACACATAAATGGATTACTTTATTATAATTCTACTACATATATTGGAAAAAATAATCACTTTTTTTTGTTAAAACTGGAAAAAAAAAATCATCAAAATTTATATACAGAATTTATAATAAATATATATTCAATGGATACTAAAATTAATAATTACTATGGTTATTAATATATACATTTAATATGTGATTAATTTTTTAGAAGCAACACAGAAGGAACAGGATACGGTTGAATTATTATTGCATGCACTCATAATATAAAAAAAATCATCAAAATGAAAATGCTAAAGAACCAAGAATGCCTGCTGAATAACACTGCACCTGTATTGATATGGTTTATTTCTCAGTTTAAAAAATTCTTTAGAAGAGAACCAATATCTACAAGTTTAATGTATACCATGTTATTTGAAACGGCCTTCATTAGCATTTTTATTAATATTCGCTTGATTTATAACTAATTTAAGTAACATAATAATTTAAATTAATCACTTCTTTAATAATACATTTCAAAAACTATAAAGTCAATGAGTAATTTATTAACAAAATAAATCATTACATAAAACAAGTTCAAATAATTTTTCAATGAGTAATAGGTGAGAGCAAAGTTTAATTTGTGCTATTTACTTGTCTCTTCCACTTCTTCATTTGAAACTCATTATGAACTAAATATAAAATTTTATTTAACTCTAAACAATAAATATAACTTTTACAAAGCTGTTATAAACATAAACTGTATTTATAATTAAAATATTTTCGAATGCTTTGTCAGCATTTTCAGATAATTTACTTAGATGTTTCTAAAAATACTTACTATATTTTCTTACGTATGTATATATGTGATACACTTCTAATTATAAAATGACATTTCTAAAACTAAAAAAGTATATATGCAAAATAAAATAACATTGAAAATTCTTATAAATAAAATAAAAGCTTGCAAAACAAGAAAATACCGCTTATCTTAATATATACTGATGTAAAGAATATATTTATCTTATAAAATATATAGGAATATAATTAACACTATGAATTAGTCAAAATCATTTTTGCAATATAGACTCAACACAAAAATTATAAATATAACAACAGAATGGTTTGTTGCTCAAAAAGTCATTTAACATTTAAGCATTGGTAGTGACAGGGTTGAGCTCCAATCCAAGAATAATCAACTCTTGAGCCCATGATTGTATCAGTATATTAATTAAACAGGGTAACAAATTAGTAAAAACATACACTCCTTTACAACTATTAGTCTAGTATAAAAATATTTCAAATATCACCCATCTAATAAAGTTTAATATAGACTAATCACTACAATGAATGTATATTGAATTCATTATTTGAAGATACATGGCAAGACATTAATAAATACTATAATGAAATAAAAATACTTGATTATTGAAACTAACACCTGCAAGCTATCATAAGATAATTTTATCTTTACAAAAAAAGCCATTCAAAATTTTTTTATATTACCTGAAGATATTGAATTTTATATGCTCACTCACTTGGAATAATGCCATTAAGAATCTCCAAAACCAACAAATGGTAATTATTACCCATTTCTTAAGCAATACCTCCTAAATGTCTATAAATTTCTTCTAAGAGTTGGCAAATTTGTATTTAATTCATTTAGGAAACATGTTTTATTTAAAATATAAAACTATTGTTCATATGACCATAAATCTTATTAAAACTTTAATCTTACATATATTCTGAAAAAACTTCTAAAATTATTTCTATTATAATTTTACTGACTTCTTAATTCTAAAAAGTTTAACTCAATTAAATGAATATTTATAAAACTGCCATAGAGTACTTCTAAATTTATAATTAAAAAATTATTATGGTTCTTCTGTTTGAATTTTAATGAGGATCTTTCTATAAAAGCTGTTTAATTATAGTATCTTTTGGTATAAAGTTTATGAAATATGAACATTCCAGTGATAAAAAAATAGTGAAGCTAAATTATCAATAAAAAATCTGAACATTATCAAAACAAAAACAACAACAACAAAATAAAGTTAATAATAATAAAAACTGTTAACATAAAAATAACTTTTACACCATTTTAGAAAGAGAATTCCTGAAACTATAGAAAAGTTTATATTTTAAATAAATGTGTAAAAAAAAATGTTACAAAAATAGAGATAAAATAGTATCTTTGACTTAAATACAAATATTGAAATATGTATAATAATAAGTTAATATTGATATTGAAAAAGTCCAAAGTTAACAAAAAAAAAAAAGGACTGGTATCAACATGTGTGTAAGTGATGCACTCCACAAAGATACTAGTTAAAGAGAGGTACCAAAAATGAATGTTAAATAATAAAATGTAGATAAAATATTATGAAATAAAAGTATAAAGAATGACATTTCTGAATTAGTACTAAGGTTATATGTGGTTATACATTTTTTTTAGTATTATAAAAGAATAAGATTATTTCTTAATAGTACATTAAATTAAACTACGTTGATTTAAATTATGTATGCAAGTTTATACATTATTTACTAATTTATTAGGCAAATAGGTTGTAAAAAAGAATTATGGCTTTTTATCAGCAATAATTATTTATTTCCAAAAACAGAAATTTGTTTAATGACCTGCTTCATATGTAGATTCATAATACTCACTATGAATTCTTGAGTTTATTAATCAATTCCATTTGATTAAAGTAAAAGTGTTTACAGATCAAATTGCAATTTAAAGTAGTAAGCTTAAAAATAAACAATTATAATAATATAAAATGATTAAACAAGGCATGATGTGATGTGATGTATTGTGGCTTCTCCTTAAACGAAGTCAAGAATATCTCAGCAATTATGCCCAGATAAACCTGTTAGCCACTTTATTTTCCATTCCCCACTCTAAATTTTCCCATATTCTGCTCCATCCCATTTCCACAACATAATCTTTGTCAACTCTATAACCTTTATATCTAAATCCCCTTTATCTTTTCCCAAACCCAGCAAAACTTTCTCCATACAGTAGAGCCACCCTGTGCCAATCAGAGTAATCAATGGATGCCAGAAGGCTTGTGCATAAAATCCCTATCTATAATAACAATTATGTGCTAGTATGAAATAGTGATCATGTGATAAAATATAAAATGATGGTAATTTTTCATTATTAATTGTATCTAGTCTATGCACACAAGCTGATGCTGTATTTCTGTGCACTTTGTTGTTATACTTACAGTAATCAAATGTAAAAAGTAGATTCACAATTGATTTATATTCTTATTTGATATTTCCAGAAAATGAAATATAAAGAAATGTTAGAAATGTCAGAAAAGTTATAATATTGTAATAAAACTATGTTAGAAATAACATTATAATCACAATATAAAAATATTTTTTTTGATAGTTATTCATTATTATTGTTATTAAGGCATATAAGCAGGAAAAGTTGTAATATATATATAGTATTATCATTTTTTCTTTTGCTCTTGCATAGAATGCGATCTGCTTATTGATCATATAAACGCTATCTTAATTATGACTTAATATCAAAAAGAGCCTGACTATTGATAAAAATACAAACTTAATTAAGGATAAATTGACCTCAAATGTGCTAAATATGTTATAGCACTAGACTGTTATCAAAATAATATATATATGAATCTAAAATTTTTAATAACTAAAATTGAAAGCTATCAATTGTGAATACTTTCAAAATGCAAATGTAAATGTTTGTTTGTTCAAAATCTTAAATCTCGATCTTCACCGATTGCTTTAAAATTTTGACACAATGTTGCATTGGAATACATGCGTGTTTATATATACCTATTATTTATATACCTGGGACAGGTAAAAACATGCTTTTTTTGAAAAATAGTGCTATCTGTTGGATGTAAAAGCAACACATGCTATACTAAATATTTTTTATGCCATGGTATCTGTCAGACATAAAAGCAACACATGCTATACTAAATATTTTATGATTCCATTTCAATGTTTCCGATTGTATTGTTAAATTGAATTTTCATAGATTTTGATTTATTTTCATTTTGATTTAATTATTTCATGTGAGAGATTGAAATTCCCAATTTGATTGGCATTTGCAATCACCATCAACAAAACTCAGGGCCAATCTTTAGAATTGTGCGGTTTAGATCTAGACACGGATTGCTGCTCACATGGATAATTATATGTTGCATGTTCTAGAGTTGGCAAACCAGACAATCTCTATATCTGTACAGACAATGGAACAACAAAAAATATTGTACATCCACAAGCATTGTGAAATTAAACATATTAGAAATGTGTGCTTTCTTTTTTCTTTCTTTTCCATTTAACCAGACTGAACCATGGTCGGGTATGGGTAGTAGATTAATAAAGGACAAAATAATTTGATAAATTATCAGAAGAATTTCCAGAAACTATGCTAAACTTGTAAAAAACATTTTCAATTATTTATTTAATGTACAACTGGAATCAACTAATTAAAGATGCTGATTCTAAGTGAAAATGCCAATGAGAGTAGCATGCTATCTTTTCCAGGCTTTGCATATATTCAGTCCAGTTTAAAACATAGAAATGACATTGAATCATAGAAATTTAAAATAATGATTATGTATCAAAAGATTCAAACCATTAGTTTATGGGATACTTTCTTCCTTACTCCCCCCCCTATTAAAATAATAAATGATTTAGCTGCATATATTGGCAAACAATGTGAGATAATAGACTATATGTAATTGCAAGTATTTAATATAAGTATAATTAAAAAGTTACCATACAGAATCTGTTATTTTCTAGGTCTATTAGAACTATGTTTAAAGGGAGAAAATAAAATGTTTCTGATATAATCATACAGTTCATATTACTGCACAATGATCTGTATAAAAAAAGTCTACAAAGGGTTTAATTTTTACAGGTCAGATCTTTGCTGTATTATTCCTAATAAAAAAATAAATTTGAGCAAAGGTAATGTGTCATCATAGTAATAAAGAACTATAGATAATGAACCAAAAGGACATTTGTTCTGTTTAGATATTATTTCGTTAAACCATCAACTTCTTCAGAAATTGCAAATTTATATAAAGCAGTCAAAAACATTCATGGCCAACATGAACTTGATTCTAATATGTCCTTAGATTTTTCTCACAATTTGGCTTCTTCACTTCAAAACAAAGATACAGCTCAAGAACTTAGAATGAGCAATGGAAAGTTTTACTATTATTTCAGAAATAGAAAAATAAAATCCAGATGGAATTTAATTTAATATTAAGGCCCTTTTGTCTTCACAAGTAATTATTGGAGCCTAAAAGTTTCATCATCATCAAAATAATAAAGGTATTAAGATTAAATTGCAATGCTTGTTAACCTCACTATGGTGACATCAAAGGCAAGCCATATTATTGAAAAAATAAAACTGATAAATTGTTTGATTTTGCATAAAAATAATGATCCAAATTTTATTTCAGAAATTATAAAGACTATTTTTTTCATTATCTAAAACAGGAAACTTTTTTTTTTTTTTAGTACAACCTCTTTAAAATCACAGATACAATTATTAATTAAAACAATTCTTTATAGCATCACCTTTCATGAGCATTATAAAAATATTATTTATTTACAAGTGATATATTTAGATTAAAAGTAAAAAAAAATTGCATTGTGTGCTTAGTACATTGGTGAAAAGAATGAATTCAGTATTCCGGTTTAGACAAGCAAAAACAAAAAGTTTAGTTTTTGAACATAGCCAGATTTCCAAAGAAATAAATATATGATATTATTAATAGAGTGAACATATAGTAGTTAATTATAACTTCTATTCAAGATAATTTTCTGATCAAGTCAGGCCAGGTTATCATAGTAAGTAACAGGAATTTTTTTTCGTTTCAAGATTTAAAAGCCCACCAATTTCTAAAATTATTTCTTTATTCTTGCTGGTAAAATATAATCAGGTTTGTAACTAATTTAATACAAAAAGACAAGCAGGCAATAAGAATATGTACATTATCATTATACTAAAAATAAAGCAAAACTCTCCACATAATAGTGCCATCTTGTGCTAACAAGAGCAATCAATGGATGCCATAAGGCTTGTGCATAGAATCCCTATCTAGTGCCTACTCATCCAATATCCCCAGACTAGTTTCTGGCTTGTGGCCTTCATCAGTGAGGAGCCTTGGATCTGAGAGAACTGCACCTAGATCTTAGGATCTAATGCACTAGATAGGGATTTTATGCACATGCCTTCTGGCATCCATTGATTGCTCTTATTAGCACAAGATGGCACTACTATATGGAGAGTTTTGCTTTATTTTGAATTGTTTAATAACAATTATGTGCTAGTATGAGATAGTGATCATGTGATGTTTAGTGGTTTTATACTAAAAATGTATCATCAATTCAAATCAATTAATAATACTCTAATAAATAATATACATTCCAGGCGTTAAATAATCTTTCATTCTTTTTCCAATTGCTTATATTAAACAAATCTAAAAAGACATTTCTACTTTGCACTATTTACAAAACTTATTATTTAATTCAATTATCTGATAGTTTAGATTGTTTAGCGATCTTCTTCAGAGATTATACAAGAGGCAATGATTTAATCTTCAAAGAAAACCGCTAGGCATACAAAATTGACAGATAATTAAATTAAATAAAAATCACTATGAAAAATAAAAGAAGAAATTTTTTACAAGAATTATTTAAATATATTTGTAGAGCCATTATTAAGCATCATAAACAAAAGTTTATAGGTAATAATAACATAACATTCAGTGAGAAATCTTTTCAATAGCACATAAAAAAATATAGTTTTGAATTATACAAAAAATTAAAAACATAAAAAAAAAACACCCATTTTACCTAGAATCAAAGACATAGGCAAAACTCTCCATACAGTTGTGCCGTTTGGTGGTTTAGAATCAAAGACCTGATTCAATATATAAAAGTAGTTATATTTTTGCTCTTCTCCACAAGTAGAATAATAATTTAAGCAATCAGATTTTGATTTTTGAAATATTAATCACAAATTGTTTTTTGCATTAGAAAGTGTGGGCACAGTATATATATATATATTTGATAAATTGTCTCTAAAAACAATACTAATTTAAAGTTTGTGCTAAAATTCTTCTTTAAAAAATACAGTCAATTCTTACAAGTACAATCTCATCTGCATTTCATGCAATTCAAAAGAAAAAGAGTTTTGTATACAGCATTAAACTGACTTCAAATAATATTTGTTCTATAAAATTGACTTTATCTTTGATATAACTGATAAAAAATTTCTCCATTAAATTTAAAACTAATGACATGTATTGATAAAGATTTAACTTCAAAAATAAAAAAAAAGGTGTATAATTAAAATTTGGCAGTGAGCGATTTAACACACTAGTAGAATAGCAAGTTCAAAAACTAAAGATTCTGGATCAATTCAAATGATTGGAATGTAAAAAAAAATCTGCTTGACGAATTAAAATGGAACTGTCAAGCCCAACCTGCCATGAGGATATTCAAATATCACATGACTGTCCAAGAAACTAAAAATTCAAATATTTATTTACTAAATATTGATATTAAAAATATTTAATAATTTGATTCCCATCAAAGATTTTTCAGAGAACTCCCCAAGAAATATTATGGTTTAGTATTTATACAAATGTATAAATAATATAATTGAAAAATTCTGTATATGGAATCTATATTCTGTATTTGGATCATTCAGTCCATGTGATCTACAGATAGTTTTATGATTATATGTAAGAATTTCACTTCTTTGGAGTTAAATAATTCAGATAATATAATATTTTCAAGAAAGGAAAAATTCAGTAAGAGAATGAGAAAAATCCATTGTAATAAAAATAGTTACAGAGTAATAAACTTTTTTCATCTTCATGAAATAACTAATAATCAGCATTCTCTATATTTATGTTTAAGAAAGTAGAATGAGATAGCCAAAAAAACAAAAACAATTCTGGTAACAGATAAATATGCAGAGTGAGATGAGTGAATACATAAAACAGTGATTGGTAAAAAAAAATATGAAAGAGAAATGAAAAAATAACACAAAAGCAACAATATATTAAAATTGACAATATATATATATATAATAACAAATAATAAACCTGATTTTGACATCTTCTAATTACAGATATTGCCTTGACAAAAGATTGTAGATTCATGGTTTGGTAGTTATCATATGAATATCTATGAGTCAAACTCTAAAAGCAATAAGCTTTCCAAGCTTTATTATAATCAATGCATTTCTTTATTAGATGGCAAAACAAACTTCAACTTTCTAAAGATTGGAAATCTAACATGTTATATCATTCAGAACAAACTTCAAACAAACAAATCCATATGAAAACATAATCTCCTTCATTATGATAAACTTTAATCTGTATAAGATAGAAATAATAGTCATTTAAAAAATCATTATGAATTAATAACTAATATACACACATATACATAAATGATTAGAGTGCTTATATGACCAAAAAAATCTTCCAAACAATCTTCTCTAACTACTTGTTGCAAATTCTAAGCTGACCTCTGCAAACCCAATCTCTCTTATTTACTATACATCTATTTCATATTGACAGATAAACTTTACTGTTTAAGGATAGGAAGAAATTTTTGAAAGCTAAAGAAATGATCAATGTATAAAAAAATTCAAAATAAAAATATAAAGCATACTATTTTAGAATGTGTGGATTTCGAAAGAGGAAGTTGATAATGAGATATTTAAAAAAATACATTTAAGAAACAACATATCAATGAAAGTGGAATTTGAAGAGAAAGTAAGTTAATTTATTAAGATTGAAGATAGAACAGATATAGAAAAAAGATTAGGCATTAGAATCACAAGAGTTAAATTATAAAAACTGGGAAGATTGATACATTTATAAAAAATTATGATCAATATTTCTGATTTGAGCTGTTGGAGAAAAAATGACATATATCACTTCAGCTATTTAGGAATTAAGACAATTTTTCCTCCCTCTTGAAGCATTTAACATGAATTTTAAAAAGTAAAAATTTATCTGCATTAATAATGCAGGTAAAATTTATATATCTGAACTATTTTGTTTTTAAATTGGTTACATATCAATTTTCAATAAAATTGGGTAATTTGTTAACACAAGATTTTTTTCAAAATTTGAGTGTTAAATTCACAGTAATGCATGGATTTATCATTTATATTTCACAATTTTCATTTTCTAATTATTTTTTTTTTTACAGAGACTGAAAGTGATTGCTTGAAACAATCAGAAATGTTTGTAATATTATAACAAAGAGCATACAATTTCTAAGTTTCTCTAAAGGTTTTTTTTTACAAAGTCTATATTGAAGAAAAATTTACAAAATAATAATTTAAAAATTTCAGAGTGCGGTTGTAATTATTATTATACTTTTTTGTTTTGAATTTTCTTTTAAAATAGGCAAATATGTTGACATATTTTATTTTAAAACAATTAAAGAATGTTGTTTGATGCATAAAAGTTATCCAATATCTCACAAATTCTCACTTTCTAACATACTACTATTTTCTCTTGTAAAGAATAACTGAGTGCCATAGAATCCAGGAGTTTTGCAAACTGAGTGAAGTTCACCAGGTTCATCAAAAGCATATAAATAATATACTTATTTTCAAAATCAATACACAATTTATATGGAAAAAAATCACAGTGGCCTTGTATGGCCTCTCCATAATGAGGAATACAGTTTATAATACAGCATAGCTTTATTAATAATGTTCCAAGTATGTGTGATCATTTAATGTTTAACTGAACATCAACTCTATGGCATTAAAGAATTCAAATTAACAATCAACACAATTCCATACACAAGTAAAGGTTAGGGATTGAGATGACCAAGATAGCATATGGATTTTTTGTAAAAACTGTTGAAAAAATATTTTCAATTTACAGTATAGTTTGTAAAATTTCATCAATATACAGTAAAACAGCCAATATCAGTAGCAGAGATGGTAGGCTATTGTAGCTTATAGTATCCACCCAAAAATACACTATTCTTATATAAAAAAATAGCCACTAGAAAAAAATCTGGCCACATATATCAAGCTGTAGTCAAACCATCATAAACACAGCATCAAAAACCCAGATAAAATCTTGATCTGTTACCTGAAAATGTTTCTGAGAGCCATTGCAAAAATTTTGGTAGCTCAGGCTTATTCATGTCAATCCAATTTGAAAAAAATATATTCATTGTTATTGCTACTATTCACAATTACTCTATGCAACATATGCCATTTTCTAGTAACAGAAAATAAATATGCCTATCTATTCCATATGATTTCAACACAACTACTACTTTCTTAATTAATGATTTATATTATCTATATGCAAACAGTGTTACTAAATAGGTCTAAGTAATCCCATGTTAAATGTTCTCGAAACCAGTTTGTATGTAGGCTATAATGCTTCTCTGAATTGAGCATATTGATAGAATGAGTAATAAAGTTTTCTAGATGTTTTGTGCACAATATCTTCAGTAAAAACATATAATGTTTATCATAAAGAATATTCTATTTAAAAAAATAATATACTATATATATGTGCTGTATGCACATATAATGAAACTAGTATATATATAATCGAAAGCAAATATAAAATACTACTTTAGCTGAGCGCTTTCGAGAGACTTCTTGCTCTCATATTCATAGCTACAATCTTGTTAAAAACTGCGTTATTAGAAAGAAAATTTATGCTAAATAATGCAAATTAGTAATAACAATGGAGTTTTTAACAAGATAGTAGCTATGAATAGGAGAGCAAGAAGTCTCTCGAAAGCGCTCAGCTAAAATAGTATTTTATATTTGCTTTCGATTAGATATATTAGCTTCATTATCTGTGCATACAGCACACACACACATATAGTATTTTACAATTTAATGAAGTAAATAATTCAATTAAAAAAATAATGTTATTTACTTTACATTTCTTATAGCTTACACATAATTGGCTACCAACATTGAAAATTTGAAAATCTTATGAATTGCATTCTGCTAATTTTAATGCTGCGTTATCATTTTCTTCAGGAGAATTAGTTTTTACATTAAACAGTTTATAAAACAAAATGGTATAAAATCCACTTTCTTTTCAAATTATTGTTTTTAAATTAAATATTTTAATATTTATTAGAGTAAATGATTCATCTATAGAATAAATAGATATTGATAGAAGTGTAGGGACGTTTTAAATTGCTTCTCTTAAGTTTTATTGAAAATGGATTAATGTTGTTCAATTAAAAAGAACACTGGGTTTAGTATAGTTATATCACAAAAAATAATGAAGGCAAATTTCATAAAATGATATATATATATGCTAAACATAACAATATTCATAACAATTTGAAATGAAAATATGCATGAGGTTAGAGGCTAAAAAAATCAATCATTTTAAGTAAAACACTTTTGAAGCATATTTTAAGCATTTCTTAAGAAAAGATACTATTAACAATAGTTGATAAAAATTTTAATAATTGGATAAGATTATTTTTGTTTGAAATTAGTTTTAATAAAAAAATATTATTTATTTAGGCCTTTAAAAAAAAGTAAAAAATAAATCTGTTAAATATTATTACCGGAATATTTATAAAATTATATGAAGAAGAGATTTGACTAATAAAATAAATGACAGAAAATATAAATTAAAATAAATAAATAAAAAAGATTAGATAATGAATATAAAATGTAATATGAAAATGAGTATTTAATGAGAAAATAAAAAAAATGGGATGGTCATAATTTTAAATGCTTTACTGAAGTTGGAAAATTAGTATGTTTGTTAGTATGTTAGTTTGCAAACTTTTGATCTTTTAAAAGTTAGAATGATATTTTAAAATTAAAGTTTAATATATTTAAATTCAAGAGAATTGCTTGAAATTTAGTATATAATTAATTAATATTAGGATAATCCATATGGGACTAATATTTTTGTTAGACCATTTAGTTTCTTAAATATGGAATAGTGGGCAGGAAAATATTGAAAATTTCAAAATTAAAAATTCTTCTTAGAACTTTCATTTGTTTTAAGTAAGGCTCATGAGAGCGTGGTTTGGATTTCTTTTCTTTCAATTTAACATTTGAAAATCGAGATTTAATAAAGTTAAATTCAATTTTGTTAAAATTTTGTACATTTTAAAAAAATCTCTTTGAAAATGATAGGATACATTAATATTTTAAATAGGTGACTTAGTTTCTTCGATATGTAAGAGTAGTTGAAGCTTCAATGTTTTAAGTAATGCTTGTGATTTTCTTGGTTGCAACTGTAAAACTCATTTAAGTAATAAGGAAGTTTGTTTATAATATTGTAATGGTCAGATTTGTACATTCACATAACGAAATCCAGAGTCCAGGTAAAATACACTAAAGCCAATCCCAGGTCTAACCAGGTTTCAACCTATTCACTAGTGCTCTATGGCTTAACACCCTATGAATGACATTTCTGAAGTTCACATGGCCTTAATTTAATCTGCGAGCCGGCTCTGAACAGAGAGAAACATGAGACCCAAAACAAAGCACTCAATGACTAACAGATTAAATGAACTAATAACTAACTAAACTGAAGGTAGTATCGATAATTAAACTATAATACTTATTAAAACATTAAATATATATATAAGTAAATTGGAATTGGATTTAAATAAGATTTAAATAGATTTATTAATAAAATATAAATCAAAACAACATAAAATACACACACAATTGTGCAAGATTAGATATGAGATTGGACACATGCAGGCATTACACAGTGGGATGAGATGACCATGAAGGTTACAATTTACCTCATGATAATACAATTAAATAGATGTGTATGTGTGGTAACTAGATAGTGCCTATGTCAGCTAATATGCCAAAATCCTATTCCTATCATAGTTTCCCAAGTTATAAGAATATGTTAGCCACAGATATAATATTAATTAGTGTTAATATGGCTGCTGGTTTCATAAATATATTTAAAATTCAAGCATATAATCAAGCTTGGGGATGATGCAGATTTAGTCCTAGTAATCAAATATTTGTTAAATCCAGACAATTTCTGAATATGCATTTATCAAGGGAACAAACTGGTTATCTTAGCTTAACATATATTGGTGGTGACACATATAAAAAAATAATAAAATGTTGTGGCATGGGTGGGTAGTTATTTACAGGATTTCATATAGACTGAATGGCTTGCTACTAACAATATAAACATTTGAAGTTCAGGAACTCAGATAGGCTTAATAAAAAGGGTCTGAATCCTCATGCTCCAGTTCTATATAAATATAGCCTTACCCAAACTAGATGTATGGAGACAGCTTGCACCATGAGCACATTAAAAGATATAGTAAGATATTATGCATGAGAACATACTTAGCAAGAAAACACCTGCAATGCATAAAACAAAATACAAATATGTATAATTAAAATAATGGTGCCTAAAACAGACAGCTATTATCTGTGTAACTAACACAACCCAGTTCATAAGATAAGCATAATAATCATGCTACAAAAAATAACTAAATAACTAAATTATTAATTTAGTTTAATAGATACTCAAGCTGCATCTGAAGTCAACTTTCACTAAGGAGGGAAAGGTATCCTTATGGAGGCAAATCAATAATATATTATGAAATATACCACCTTCTAAATCTCTATGGCCAGTATATTAATATGATAAAATAAATCTTTAAAATCATAACTTATAATTCTAATTTTGTAAATCATAATAAATACTTAATCAATATAAAATTAAATCAAAAATATTATAATAACTAGTGCAGAGTGGTCAGTTATTATTCTAAATATAATAGGCTCTCAAAACAACATGCTAACAAGCTAAATAACCATTTTAAAAATCTATTAAGCTAAAGATATCAATTATAATATCTTTGCCAAAAATTATTAAATTAAATATGCTTGCCATTTTGAGATATTTGGCATATCATCACATAAAATAAAATATTTAGAAAAATAAAATAACTAAAATATAGACATAATTACAATATAAAATAGAAATAGACCTTAAATAAACAAATGATTACAGTTATTGCATTTTAGAATAGGGAAAATTAAAGTTTACAAATGAATATTAAGCAAGATTTATAACAGGGTTTATATATTACTTTAGACAAGAATTTTAAGAGTTAGATTTGAACATTCATTTTAAATTATAAGCTATAGCTTTAAATAGATTAGGGTTCAAAGTTTATTTAGCTTTCTGCAGTTCTGGAGGATTATTATCTAGCTTCTTATTCACAGCTCATTGGTTGGCACTCTTGATGGCAGGTGTAATAGCACTCTTGATCTCTGAATAGGCAGCATGATTTCGGATGTCTTCTCTTTGCAGTAGACCATTGGCAGGAATGTCTCCCATTTCTATGATGACTGTGCACTTATACAGCATATAGGATGGGGATTGAGATTATCATCTCCCTGGCAGGGAAACAACAAGTTTTGCCCTCCTACTCCGTCATTTTAAAATTAAAACTGGCATGGACTTTAGTGGCAATGCTTTTAATTATACAAATATGTTATAATAAAATATAACCTATTTATATTCCCAAGATTGAACTATAATTTTGATAAACAAATTATATTCTGCAAATAAATCCGTTAGCACCTTCAAACTTTAATATTTTTAATTATTAAAACAACTTCAATCCTTTGTTTTACTCTTTTAACATGATTTTTTTGGCTAAGTTCGATCATTTCTAATCCCACAAGACTTAGAAATAGTTCCAGTTGCCTAAATCTTGTTTACAAAAAATATAATTTTAAGAAAAATATTTGTCAAATCTAAAATTTGGATTACATCATCTTGCTATACTAAAACAGGTGTGCATGGCATGATTTTTGTTTACAATTTATTTTACATTAAATTTAGAAATTATAAAAAATGATCAAACAACATTATGTTTTATATGTATCATGGTAGTACATGAACTACACATATATACATGAGTTTTTAAGTACATAAAATATAAATTGATTTTTAAGTAAAATAAAATATAATTGAAAGTACATTTTTACCTTAAAATGAATATCTGCTGCAATATAGTTATATCAATGATATTACAGGCATTTATTTGTATATATATATTATAATGGTCAGGGATGATGATGAAGTATCCAGTCTTACTGCATCTGCCGACAGAGCGCCACTAGGCGACTTTGAACCTAGAAAATTTATAAAGTCGACAGATACGTACTGTTAAGACCGCGACCGCCAGCCCAAGTCACTAGCTCAAGTAGATGCAGAAACTTATATATTTAATTAAACTATATTTTTAATAATAAAGAATAAAAAAAACAATCACTGAGTATTAATACTACAAAAAAAAAGATTTTATTTACGTATATAATTAATAACGCACAAACTTTTAAAAAAATAATTTTTATAACACAGGAAGAAATTTGTTTTATTCTGTTTCATTATTATTTTATTTGTTTTTAACTTTTAATTTTAAATTTTAGAAATGTTGAGTATAGATGAGCTACCCAGACCATGCACCTAAAAGACTTTCAAACAATTGATTCCAGGCTAAAAGTCTGCAGCCACACCAATGCTCGCTTCCAGATATATATCAGCAACCAATGCAATATGAACATGTTAGCATAGAATCACGCGACAGGAATGTGCATCTGAACAATGTGATATTATTGGAGAAAACATGAGCTTCAACCAGTATAGGAATGTGCTTCTATCTGGTGAAGGAATCATGTATGTAATAATAAGAGAAAAACGCTGCGTATGGATGAGAGAGCGGTCTTATCTTGCCGACTTATCTTCTCAATCCATAGAACTGGAATGGGTCAATGGCGCAGGAAATACCTCTATGTCCATTTCAACGATATGACTACCTCTCTTTGGGGTCATGCATTCAGTTGGACTCGTAGTCCTAGGTGCTAACACACTTCACATTACATTGATATAAACGTCCATATATCTCTCCACCAGCATTGACACAACTACGAAACAAATAGTCCGAAATCAAAACCCTCTTTAAAAGTAACATATTTAAACTAGTCTAGCAGCTATCTACACTCAACTAACATTTAAATCATTTTATTAATTTAATTCAAAACAAAAATCTTTAGTTTAATTAAGGTTTTAAAATCATTTTTAAGATAACATTTATATTTTAACTTATTTTTTTTTACTGCAAATTTATATAACCTGCTTTTCTTTTTAAATTTAATAATGCACAAATAACGATGTGTTTCTATTTTTAAATTTAAGTTTGCAATCGCAAACCCCTACCCTATTACAAACAGATCTTTTTAGCATGAATAAACAAAAATAAAATACAATACATTTTGAAGAGATTATGTTTTAACTTTAGATCAGAGTTTTAAAATTGCAAAGTTTATAAAAGATACAGAAAGTTCAGGTTTATTCAGGAAAGAAAGTTTATAGTTCATTTTTTTAGACACAAATAAAATCCGAAAGATTTTAAGCTTAAGAGAGTTTATATTTAAGTTGATCATTTATAAATTTATACCTCTTTTTTGTCCTGTGCTTATTCCTTCATGATGAAGATCTAATTTACGCAAGGGCCCTTTTCTTGCGGACAATGATGATTTATGAAGCTGCATTTACGATGTTTTCTGAAGACGGTACCAGTGGTTTGATCCTGGGATCCATGGAGATGAAAGCTGCCTTCGGCCGGCCGCACCGAAGGAAGCACGATGAAGCTAATTACATTTTTTTTTGGTGACGGCGATAACTTTTAAAATTATTTTTACAGATGAATTCAAAACTTTAATTTTCTGATTCTCCAATTCCTTATTCCCTTTGGATTTTTCTTTTTATAGTCATCGGGCACCTTATCTCTGGAATGCACGGATTCATCAAACATATTTCATTATTTATATTTTATTGGTTAATTCAGTTTGTGACCAAGTAGATTTTGGGTTTATGGCTAAGTAAATTTTTCCACTGAGGTCTGTGTCCGTATCTTTGGGCGGGAACTCTTATCTATTTTGTAATCATTTTTTTAATTGTCATTTTGCCTTAAGGATCTGTTTGTAATTTTTATATTTGAAAATTAAAAAAAATCTTCGCTATTATTAAAAAAAAAGGTTTTTTATTATATATTTTATTTAAAGATTAGAATCTTTGCTTCGATTCTATAATTTATTTATTTTTTTAAAGCTTATTTTAATACTTAATCAATCTAACATATTAATAAATTAATAATTCGTTATTTGTGCATTTGACAGTTTGTTTTTAATTCTGTATTAGATAAAAAAAGTTACTATTAAATTTGAATGTAATGCATATATATATCCCGTTACAATATATATATATATATGTGCAGTGACACATATACAACTAAGCATCTTAAGGAAACTACTCTTGAAGGGTTTAAACCTAGCACAGATAGAGTTATAGGGGTAAATAGGTGAAACTTATATGAAGAAAGGATATATCATTTCAATATAGTTTTATTAAGTTTTTTTTTTAAAAAAAAAAAAAGTCAAACAATTTTAAACAGAAAAGTCACTTACTGATTTCTTATAGTTATATAATTATGTACACATGCTAAATATGGTATATAAATAAAGAGTATACATATCAACTTACTGCAGAAATATTTAGTGCCACATATACATTATATGCGTGAAATTGATTTAAAGTAAAATTATAAATATTAGGGGAATTTCATTTACAATATAGTTTTGTTGATCTTTTATTTTAAAAATAAAAATTTCTAATGGAAAAAAAAATATCAAACCCTTTTCAGGTAAAATAATATTTCATATTTTTAAATACTTATACACATATATGTTATTATGTACCCATGCCAAATATGATATATATATATTATAACGATCGAAATGGAAGTGAAGATCGAATCTAACCCTGCTCTACGAGGGCGCCATCTAGGCATTTAAACCTAGAAAAATTTATAGAGTAGGCAGATACGCGCTGTTAAGATTCCACTTTATTTAAATATTCAGATCGTTAGCCAAGTCACTAGCTCAGTGGAGATGAGAGATAAAAATCATATCTTAATTTATATCTTAAAATAAATAAAAAAAGCCACTGCAGAAATTAACATATAAAAATATTTATTTCCATATAAAATCATTCTAATTTGAGGAATAAGTTTAACATTTTAGATTTTTATATTAACTTTTAATTTTACGTTAACTAAGTTTCAATGAGTTTAATATTTTATTTAGATAGTCGAGGATGACTAGACTACATAGATCTGCATTTGAAAAGAAAATATTCTTCCCTGATTTAACCTTAGGCAACAAATTTCGAATCAAACTGGCTCAATCCATCTGATACATTTATGTATTCAATGTAGCATAAAAATACGACAACACAAAATACTATACTGTCAGGAATGACATCTGATCAGTAAGTAGAATTAGAGAAGACATTGTCTCTCCACCAACAGGAATGTGACATCTGTTGGAGTAGAACACTAAACATAAAACTCCATAGGAATGGACTGCGGTCCTTTGCCGTCTTACAAACCCATCCATAGGCAAACAGCGGTGTGTGGCGATATATATAATCCTGCCCATAGTGGATCTCATACTACATCTACAATTTCACAAATATATCCAATCCATTGAACCAATTCAACTATGAAATGAATAACCTAAGATTACCCTCCCTTAATATAACTTTACAAAACTATATAGCCATTCATGCTCGACTTAAATTTAACATTTAAATACGTTCGCACAGATTATTTTTATAAATTTGTTTTTAAAATGTTGAGTATAGATCGGCTGCACAGATTCCACGGTCAAAAACATCCAAATTAAACACAATCGATCAAAATACAAAATCATCGATAACGTCAATTGCAAAAGGGAATACACAAGGCCCCATGGCATTCATCGTAAGATGCCGCTTAACATCGTTGACCTATATATTCTAATCAACTGTGAAAACTTCAACATAATCAACGCTAACGAATCTATAACGTCTATACCCAATCTAAATTTCATCATTTAAAATTTAAAAATAAATAATTTATAAATAAGAAAAAAAATGGAAATGATTTTTATCAATTGGAAAACATATAAAATTAAACATTATTAATTTGATTTTAAACTTAAAAAAGTCAGATAGAAGTTCAGAAGCTTGACGAAAGTTCTTAATTATTTTTCAATTTAGAGTTCATGTCAATATAGCTTACGGTAGAAGAGTCCAGGTTTCTGCTTTAATTCCCGACGCCTCCATTGGAAGATAATGTTCTGGAGATGGCGATAGCTGGTTCAAGGTATCACAGTCTTTTCATTTTTTTTATAGAGATTGTATGTGCATCCTACCGTATCTCTCAAACACACAACACTGGAACTGTCTGAAAAAACTGTATTTCCCTTTTTATATTATCCACAGGATTCAATCAACAAAATGTCATCACTAATCCATCACTTTCGTTAGGGTCCGAGCCAAGGCTTAGTGCTTCCATTGGTCAAGCTAATTTCTCTTTATTTTCTTATCTATCTTTCATCAGATCATTTTAATTATACAAGAGCCCAAGGCTAGCTTGCTTTTCAAACAATTTATAAACAATCATTTCCATTTACAGATTACAAGAATTAATTAATACCTGTTTTTATTCTTAAATCTTGTACTTTTTTTTTTTTTTATAAAAAAGTACGTTCAAATACTTATTTATTTGTTTTTTAAAAAAAATATTTTTAAAGTTTGGCATCTGTGCGAATGTATATACGTTTAACAAACATTTTAATTTTAGGTTTAGTTTTTACTTTATTTGGAACTTATAAGTTTTATTTTAAATTAAGTAAGCAATTATATCGTTACAATATATTAAGGGGTATACATTTTAACTTACACCAAAAATACTGACCTCATTGAAAAAATTAAAGACTGAAGTGGAGTTGAGCTGGACATATTGCTAGAAGAGATGATAATAGATGGGCAATTAAAATCTTAAACTGTATTCCAAGAGATTGTAAAAGACCCAGAAAGAGACCACATGTGAGATGGATGGATGAAATAAGAAAATGTGCAGGGGTGATGTGGAGAAGAGAAGCTAAATATCAGAGAAGATGGATTGAATTTGGAGAGACCTTCATCCTGCAGTGGATTGATAATAATTGATGATATATATATATATCAATTATAAGTATCAAGTCAATTTAAAGTAAATATATAGTTTTACAATTTTATTTACTGTGGCAATATTGCCAATATTAAAAAGTTAAAAATAATAGATAATTTTTTTTAATGCTTTTATTAAGTCAATCCCTATTTTTTTTTTTTTTTTTTTACAAGGGATTGACTTAATTAATTTCTGGACCCTCCCCCATGCTTTTATTTGAAATTAAGTCCAAAAACTCCAATTGTGGTTGAAGAAACAATTTTTTTTTTCTTTTTAGTACACAGTAATTAAAAACATTTAATATAATTTTTTTTTATATTTCTAATATTAATTAATGATAGCAAAAAAAAATGAGTATGTTAAAAAAAAGTAAAAAAAAAAAAGAAAAAGATGAAGCAAAAAATTAATAGATGATTTTTTTTTTCCAAACTTTATTGAGGAATTATACAATGGTTACATTGGTTTTACATATTGTTACTATGGATTATACAGATTATTACAATGATTTATATGCATGTATTATAAAGTTCTGTGGTGTTGTGTTCAGGCGTAATCTTAGAGTACTTCTTCGCTGGGTAGATCAACTAGGGCCCATGTGTTTTCTGCAATGTTAAGGTAGGCTGTGGTAAAGTCTGTTTTGGAATTTTATTCAGCATATGATAGAAGACTGTCTCAATGTTCGGGTATTCAGACTTGCTTATGACCAGCTTACATCGAAGAGACCAGATTGTAAAGTTCACAAATGTTGCCAGTCTAAGATGTGCATAAGTTCCTTGTTCTATCACATTGGTCAGAGACAAAGAATTGTGGGTTTGGTTCTTGAATCGGTTCCGTATTGCTGATTGGAGCTTTTGTAGAATTGGGCAGTTTGTCAGCGTGTGGTTGGTGGTTTCATCTTCTCTCTGGCAGAGTGCGCATGTGCTTGCTAGATTTTTGAAGCCTCTCTTATAGTAGAGAAAGGCATTTGTGGGAAGGGCTTCCAGATTTACTTTAATGAGGAAGTCAACATACTTTGGGGGAAGGTGCCAGTGTTTCGTTAATTTGATGAGTCTTTGGTTGGAAATATGGAGGTAGGCAGAGATATTGGAACTCTTGCGGTGTGTAATATTGAAGATCTCCCAATATGTGAGTTTTCTTGTGAATAGGCTTGCATTGGCTGAAAGATGGTTCAGGATTAGAGTCACTGATTGTCGAAGCCAGTTGTTTTGTTTAGGGGGTGGTGGCCTATCTGTGGGCTCGACAGGTAGTGGGCATTCAATGGCATCATTGTCCTTAAAAAATTGAAACTAAACAAAATCTAGCGTAATGGTAGATTGGCGATATGAGATTTAAAGTTTCTTGAATAGAATATCAATCTATCATTATTGAAATTCTAATCAAACCTTCAAAGCAATTATCCAGTAGATTATTTTTTATTCAAAAATAAGAAAACAAAAGCAATTAATAAAAGGACTAATCCATTCTATAAATGAGTAATGTGGATATTAAATAAGGAGATGATTTTAACAAAATAAAGTTATTCAGCAAAAGAATACTATAAAATTGATTAAAATATCAATATTACTTAATTTTAATGCTTCAATTAAAAAAAAAAAACTTTTGAAATCAAATAATATGCTATAAATATATATACACACATTTTAAAACATTGATATTTAAATAAAAATACGATTACTTTTTTTTTTTTTTACTTATATAATATTTGTTTCAACAATTAAATGCAAAAAAGACAGAATAAGAATTATATGATTGCAATTCGTCCTAAATAACAAACCCTCCCAAGTCTGAGCAGGAAATTCTATAGAATAACCTGGTCATTTGCCAGATGTCCTTAAATTTAAGTGGACACAACCTGGTCATTTCAGAAATGTTACTAATACAATGTATATATTTGTCTGAATACTTCTTAATTCTTGGACAAATTGTTAAAAAAAAAAAATCTCGTGGTAAAAATCCTACAAGGAAAACATATATTACTGACAAACATCAGACTCTATTACCAAAAAAAAATATATATATATAGATGTTTAAAAATATTTCAAATGAAATGAAACAATCAAATCAACTTAGATAAAGATTACTATACAAATAAAATAAGTACAGTACAAAAAAAAAATAATACACTCAGCATTCCTTATTAAAAATAATTAGGTTACAAATTTAGATTATTAACAATATAAGTAAAGAAAAAAAAACTGATATGAATTTTAATTGATCAAAATAACAAAAACTAATAAAATGAATATATACTGTTATATATATATATTATTTTATATATGTCGTTAGTACATAGAAACAATTAAAAATGAAAGATTGCTTTGTACAAAACAAAATTATAAAAAGTTAAAACAAAAACGAAAAAAATAGATGAAAGAATGTTTTCCTGAAGGTTTGTGATGATGGTGTTCTAGTTGTATTTTTATATGGGACTATTTCCATCATCTAATATACGTATTGAATGTCTTTATAAAAATTTAACTTAATTTAAATATTCCAAATACATACTAACCTGTTTGATATGCTATTACTAACGGTTGAATATATTTGGAATATTTAAATAAAGTTAAATTTTTCTAAAGACATTCAATACGCATATTAGATGATGAAAATAGTCCCATATAAAAATACAACTAGATGAAAGGATGTTTAGATTAAAAAATACCTTTGTATAAATATTTTCATTTACTTGGAAATATAATTTTTACTGAATGCTGCCTTTGGAAGAATAACTTAATTAGTTAGAATGTTAGCTTAAATTCACCTACTTTAAATTCTTATGCTAAGTCGTTACTAATCAGTTCACTAGATTCTATGTTCTATTTCCATAAAAAAAAATACCATAGAAAAATATTTCATACAACTTATAAAAGAATTTAAGTTCTAATATATTTAAAAGCAGAGATAGTTTGAAAATCTTGAAATGTGTAATACAGTAAAACAATTTAATTATCAATCACATTATATGTAATATATGTGTTGTATACTCATTTCAAAGTTAATTTTTTTACTATCATTATGTAATCTAATTATTACTACTGCATTTTTATAAATATTCTTCAGATTATGACAATATACTGGGTCTATACCTTGACAATCTAATGTTTTAATCATTGAAGAAATGCTTAAAAAATTAAATAGCTTTTCATAATCTACAAATCCAAAGCATAGTGGCAACTCATATTCATTGGTCCTTTCTATAACTTCTCTCAATACTTGGATGTGATCCACTGTACTAAAACCACTTTCAAATCCAGTTTGTTCTTTTGGTTTGCTGTAGACAAGTTGTAATTATTTTGTTAAAAATTTTATATAAAACTGATAAAAGACTGATAGGTTTGCAATTTCTAACATCTTCTTTACTACCTTTTTAAAATTTTAATATTAATCTTGCATTCTTCCCATCATCTGTTTATCATTTAGACATTTGGTATATAACTTTGCCAAAAATTATTATATTTCTTCACCTGCTTTTTTTAAGATATTGATTATGATTCCATCACTACCTAGAGCTTTTCCTTTCTTCCTAAAATTAATTACATATCCCTATTAAAAATCCTAGGCAATTCAGAAGATATAGTAGTTGTAGGAGGTACTTTTTCTTGTTCTTCATTGCTATATAATTCTTGATAGAACTTTTCTATACATTTCATGAAGTCAGCTCTCTTTTTAGTAATAGTTCCATTTCTTTTTCTTGTTGCAGAAATAAGTTTTCTACCAATACTAAGATGTTGTTTTACACTCTTGAGCCTTTTCATTCAAGATATTCAATCCTTCTTAATACATTATCTTTATTTACTTTCATATTTCTTTTTTTCTTCAAAACTGTCTTGTCCCAAAATTTTTTTCTGGTAAATTGCTGCTTTTTTGTATCAGCTATCTTTGTTATAGTTTTTAAGTTATCTTCCTATTGAATTCATTCAAATCTGAATCATATTCAAAATCTGTTAATATTTGAAATTTCGTCTCTCTAGTTTTGCATTAACATATATTTTACATCTTACTAATTGATGATTGCTTCCAGTGTTGAATTTATTAAGAACATTACAATCTTGAAATATATATTTTCTGTTAGCCAAAATATAATCCAATTCTTCTGAACTTTTCATTTGGATGGTTCCATGTCCATTTACATTTAATATTTTTCTAAAAAAAAAAAAATACTGCATAATATAAAGATTTTTATTTTCTACAAACTCCACAAGTCTATGTCCTCTCACATTTCTATCACCATAACAAAATTTACCTACAGCACTTTCATTTTTCAATTGTTTACTTCACATCTCCAAAAACTTTTACAGCAGTTTTGCAAGAAGTATTTTTTAGATTAAAATGGGAAGCTGAAGAAGTAAAAATAAATTGAGATTCTTTAAGTCATCTAGATTTTACAGATGATGTAGTTGTTTTTTCAAATAATGCTTTAGAGCTTCAGGAAATGTTGCAAGAGTTAACAGATGAAAGTAAAAAAGTAGGATTAAAAGTAAATGTTGAAAAGACAAAAGTAATATTGAATGGATTTTCTTAAAAGATGAAAATAAAGATTCATAATCATGAGTTACAAAAAGTTAACAACTACAAAAACATTGGTCAAATAATTACTATAGATAGAAACATAATGAACAAAATTAATCATAGAATTAAACTTGGTTGAAATGTTTTCGGTAGAAATAATTTGATATTAAAAGAAAATATGCCTATGTATTTGAGAAGGAAGGTTTTTAATAAATATGTTTTACCAGTTCTTATTTATGGATCTGAGATTTGAACACTTAACAGAAGAGCAATACAGAGACTTCAGACTACTCAATGATATATGGGGAGATGCATATTAGGAATAACAAGAAGAGATCAAAAACAAAATACATGAGTGAGAGAACAAATTGGCGTAATTGACATTACTGAAAGAAATAAGAGACTGAAATGGATTTGGGCTTCACATATTATTAGAAGAGACAATAATGAATAGACAGTTTAAATCTTAAATTATATTCCAAGAGATTATAAAAGACCTAAAAAGACCACACATAAGAAGCATGAATGAAATAAGAAAATGTGCTGCAGTGATATGGAGAAGAGAGGCTAGAGATCAGAGAAGATGAATTGAATTGGGAGAGACCTTTATCTTACAGTAGTTTGATAATGGATGAAAATGATGATGGATATAAGTATATATTTTTTCTAAAATATTATAGAAGTGATAGATAAAATTAAAAACAAGAACTAAAAAGTAAATAAATAGTTCACAATAATTAATTAATATATATACATATCACTATAAATTGTTTACAATTAATTTTTGTTATAGTCAAGGAATTATGCTTGGTCATTTTGATAGTAGTTGACAATTTATTCTAACCTCACAATTTTAGAGCCTCATCATACTTGCTATATTCCTTTACGTCATTAAACACATACTTACTATAATAGACTAATAATAATTTAAAATAATTGAAATATTTGTATTCTAACATTTTAGATGAAATCCAAAATTATAAATATGTCAAATATTTATTTAAATTGATATTCCAGATTCTTATACTATGTAAAAAAAAAAAAGAATTAATTTTAGATATTTTATATTTTAATGAGTTTATTTATATTTAAAACATATTAAAATCATTTGGATTATGCACTTGCACACATATAAACATATACTATCTGAATTTGTCTGTGTATAATTAACATTACCATTGTACCAATGTTTTAGTTGGATTGCATCTATCATAACCTAAATGATAGAAAGTGTATTTCAGCCAGAACTTTTAATTACACATGGATGAACTCAGATACTGTATTTTTTTTATTTGTTACATGTGAAAATCTTCATTTTAATACACATATATGTATAAAATGAAACAGGTCATATAAACATATAAAATAAATGTTCTTACTAATTAATTTCTACAATATGATTACACATACTAGTTGTTAAATGATTAGTATTTTACTAGCAGATATTAAAATTTTTATCTTTTATAATTCCACACTTTCATAATTTTTTGTTCATTTACATTTGCAATATGTTTTCAAATCTCTTTATTTTATAAATATTCGTTTACATTTTTCATATTTTCCTACAGCGGAATTTGAGACATTGGTTGAATTAGTGGATAGGCTACTGCTCTATTTTTTCCAACAAATTGCTGCAAATATCATCTTCCTAATGAATATGAATATTATGGATATGATATGATTCAAACCATAATTTAGTAGTTGCAAAATGAAACTAATTTTAAAAATATCAAAAATTTTAAACTATGGGAAAAAATTAATAAGTTAAAAAAAGGTATATATATATAAAACAAATTTTGTTTAACAAACTAACATATATGTAATAAAGTTGAATAGATAAGAAATTGTCAAGGAAAATTTAAAAGAATGCATATAATAAGTAGAACATAAAAAGTGTAAAAATATAGAAAAAAGTATTGAGTTAAAATGAGATGATGAAAGAAATATATAGAGAAAAGATGAAAAAATATAAATATTGAAGAAGATAAATTTGTATATAAGATTAGCAGAAAATATAAAGTTAAAAATAAGCAAATATTTGGTTAGAAAATGAATGTAATAATTTTTTTTTTTTTTAAAAAAAAAAAGAATATGATTTTATTTATAATAAAATAAAAAAAAATTAGGTGAAACAAGTTAGTTCATAAAAATAAACTACAATGAATCAAATAATGAAAAAATATTAATAAAAAATAAAAATATTGAATAATGGAGAACTGATCTGCTTGATAGAACTAATAAGCCAATTTTTTAAATTAATAGAAATAGAAAGTATGATAGTTAAGGATAAAATAAGAAGTGTAATAAAGAATGAGTTTGTAAAAGTTGTAGATAAAATGAATATTATCAAAATGCAGGGAGGAATAAATTTTCCATTTGAATTATTGAAAACTAAAAGGAAATTTTTTTTTGACTGAATCTATTGTTGTAATTACTTTATGAATCAGGTTAACAGCCAAGAGATTCCTCTAAAAAAAAAAAAAAAGAGATCTAATGCAATAAATTTCCCATTTAACCACAATAAATTTAATCTTACATGTGACTGAAGAGTTATTAATATTATTGAATAGAGATATTTATAGTTTCTAAATAGGTATGTTGATACCTGAAAAGCAAATAAGATTTAGGAAGATTAAGCATAGTAGAGATGTAAATGAAGCAGATTAACTGTTTTATGGTATATAAAAAGAGTAGAGCTAATGTTTGTCTCATTGATCTTACAATTTTTTTTTGGGATATTTTGAAGAAGAAAAATGCTGATTAGAAGCATAGATGAATGTGGGTAATTTGTAATTATATGTTGGATTATTTCCATCATCTAGAATTAATTGTTAAATGTCTTTAGAAAAATGCAAACTTTATTTAAACTTTTCAAATACATTCAACTGTTAATAATAACAAATGGATTAGAATACAATGTTTCCAGTAGTATTACTCTCTTCTCACCAACAGGTTCTGGACAAAACCATGGTCCTAAACCCCTGTGCTTTGTAAATTAAATTTATCAGCTACTGATCTATGTAAACATGAACAAGGACAAACTATGAAACACATAATTAATGACTGTGAAATCTATGGTTATAGTAAGAGAATTGAAGAACTTACTAAAACTATTGGTGAATCTATCTCTTGGTTAGAATCTCTTCAGGTTCCTTTATGATATTAAAAACTCCATACGCCAAATAAATAAATAAATTCTCTTCAGTTGTTGTGAACCTGACCAATGACTGTACTAGCATGAGCAATTTTATATATGAATCAAAAGATACTTCTAAATTAAATAATGCTTTTATATAAAATAAATAAATAAATGTAGGATCTGTATAAGGCAGAGATGTTATCTATTCTTTGTTTAATATTTATTTAGAGAAACTGCTAAATTAATACATTTTGATGATAACAGAGTTGATATTAAAAGTAAAAACTTTTACTGTACAATCTTTTTCTAATGAGATGCCAATGTTTGTAGATATAAGACTAAGCTTAACAAAGTTTTAAATAAAAGTAAGAAAATTTGTATTATGTTTGAAATGGAAATAAATATATTTATATCTAAAGCACTGGAGATAAGAGATGAATGAAGGTAATTAAAAGTGACAATTAGGTAAGAAATACTAGTGTAACTAAGAGAGTTGGCAGAAATATTTATATTACAATTTATAAGATGATAAAAATAGTGATAAATATATAAGGAATTATAATATCTAAATAGATTTTTAATAAGAATTGGATATAATTTTGCAGGTCACTAAGGTTAGATTTAAGATAGAGACTTGTTAAATGTTTTGTTTGAAATACAGCTTTAAATAGAACAGAGACTTGAATGATTAGAAAAAGATAGTAGAAAAGATTGAAAGCTTTGGTATGTGGATTTGAAGAATAAAGAAAAAGATAAATTAGAAAGATAGCATTAGCAAAGTTGAATTGTTGGTGATATTAAATGAAATATTATTTATTAATAAAATTATAAAGAGGAAAAGAAACGGGATAAACATATGAGAGGGTGGCTTAAAAAAGAAAGAAGTAAAAAAAAAAAAGAAGCCGAATGATGATTTGAGACAAGGACTAATTATGAATATTTAAAAGAAAACAAAAGGAGAGAGGAAAATGATAATAAGGACTTTAATTATTATATATATTCATAAACCCAACATCTTAATTGCTTAAAACAAAATGTACAACACAGAATCAATCCCAGATGTTTTTACATTTTAATTTTTGATCTTTGAACAGTTAGAAAACTAGGTAATTAGAAGGCACACGCTACTTACTACACTTGGTTTTTTTTTGACAAATGCATTTATTATTAAATCAAAGGGTAGTAGAATTTTTTCTAAACTTTTTCACTGTCCAAAAAAAAAAAAAAGAGAGTTTATAGGTCATTCAAACAGTTATTTAACACCGACTTCAAATATTAACATGCTTAACCTTAACGATAATGAAAAACATTTGTGAATAAATCAATAAAGATACACACATATATACTAATATTTACTGAAGTTCAAAAACTAAATAATTATTTTATTCTATATATAATTATTTTGCCTATCATAGAATACCCGTATACGGTCATTCATTAATTATAAAAACTGCTTTGGGCACTATAAATGTCACAATTATTATCAAGCTTTAAAAAATCAGAGTTCATTTACGTTTTAAAAATTTAATCTAAAATATATATATGATTTATGACAACCAAAGTAGTGAAAATCTAAGCTAGTAAAAGAAATACATTTGCTTATACTTCAACTAAGGGAAACATTTCCAAAGTTCTCCCTGGTGGCATTTTTTGTAATCTTTCAACATTTGATTTTAGTACTGAGTAAATTGAACATGATTTTTTAGAAATATAAGATAACAAATGAAAACATTTAAAAAATAATACTTGAACTTTGAACATTTAGAAAAAATAAAGTAATAAGAACAATGACATTTTTTCTGATTAAAAAAACGCCAGCAAAGTCCTTAAAAAAAGAAAACAAAATCTTTATTGAATAAACTTTATTTTTAAAACATGAACTAATTAATGTCAAGTCATCATCAGTCTATCAAATTCTGTTCTAAAATTTAAAGTTTCATTTATAATTTCTAAAATATTACAAACATAATGATGAACTGTAAAAAAGTGTTTAATTAAAAAGCCATTAACAATCTTACCACCATATTTTTCTGATTAACCATTATGAATGAATTTGTTAACTTATATTTTTAAAAATAAAACATATTTAAATGGGTAATCATTTTTATTTTTAAATAATTATTATACAAATATTGTGTAAAGATAAATATTAAATAAACTAGGCAAAAAAATCTATTTTTGTTGCAATTCCCTTATTTGGTCACAAATCTTGTTAAAATAATTTCACAAATGATCTTGAAACTGGAGAACAAATAAACTAGAAATCAAAGACATGATAGGCAGGACTAGATCATTTTGAAGTTCTTGATGGATGCAGAATACTAATCTCTTCAGATTTTTTTTTGAACTAACAAATCAATATTTTTTAAATTTCACTTTCTACCATCAAATGAAGGAAAACTGAAAAAATTATCAGCATACTCTCCCAAGATCTCCAAATGAAGTACTTTCTAATCATTTATATTAGTGCTTAAATTATCACTAATGATCTGCGAGATAATGTAAAAGATTTAAATTATATTCAGCAATAAATTATAGTTATTATATATAATACTGACCATAAAAAAATCAAGAGCTTGTGGAATAGTAATAATACATCTACCTGACAGAGTTATGACCTGGATTCAAATCCAGACAGTATAAGATTTAAATTTTTTTAAAGATTTGTGATCTTTCAGATTGCACACACTTAATCCAGCTAAAGAGTAAAACAAAGATAGAAAAACATTAAAACCATTATCATTTAGCTTTTGAAAATTCAAGCAAAGAACAACTTCACTTTCACAATTCTCCTTTGAGAGAGTGTTGAAGAGGGCTTTGTTTTTGCAGTAGACTAATTTACTTATTACAAAAGTATATGATATACTTAAAGAACTTTCTAAAGAAAAACACAAAGTAGAATGCACATTTTTATCTAGTTCAAAATAAAATCACTAAAGAGAAGTCCAAGTGATCTCTTCACTCACCCAAATTGAATTTTTATCAATTTGTTTATTCAATTAAAAAAAAAAAGTTGAAATGAAGGACTATCTGATAAAACATATTATTTTGTACTTTAATACATCTGAATAAAAGGTTTAATACACAAAGCTTCATTTGAATTAATAATTCACATTAAAATATTTTAAGTCTTTAGTAATGATGCACAACAATGACAAAAAAACAAAAAACAAAAAACAAACAAACAATGAAAATAATGTTTGCAAACAGAGTAGAATTAAAGGGTCTTAGAAATTTTCTAGCCTTCATTGATTAAATTGGAATTTATTGTATCTTCCAATTGATGCAAAAACAATAACTGATTCTGATGAATGACTGCAAATAACAATAAGATATTCGTATATAATAAATGATCACTTCATTAGTTTCCTGTGGATTAAAAATTTCATGAAATTCTGCTTATTTTTGATAATAACAATCTATAAATTTGAATGGAAACTTAAGATGAAGTATCATAAATATAAGGCAATTATAAAGAAGAAGAAGAAAAAAAATTAGTACAATTTATTTTTAAATAGATAAACTACAAAATAATTCTAGCAAAGAAAGAAAAAAAAATCAAGTTTTAAACTATTGAATATTTACCTAAAATAAAATTTATAAAAAGTTAGTAAACATGTTAAAGCATGATTCATAAGATTTTTTTTTTAACATTCAAGGAGTGTGAATTCTTCTATAAGACAATAAGCAGGTTAGTTATTGATCACACAATATATTCAGTGTAAAATATAACATAAAATGACTAAAATCTCTGAAAAGTATATGCACTATTAGAATATTTAAATATATTTCATTATTATTTAATGATTCTCATGCTATTCCTTATCATGCTTGTAAGTCAGCTAAATGACTGATTATAAAAATCATTTATTTATATACCATAATCAAATAAAGAATTAATAAAAACTGATTAAAAATTAATACATGGTACAGCTGATTTGTTCCACTATTTGTTATTAGAATATATTTATTATAAAACCAAAAATTTTTAAATGGCATATATATTTTATAACAATAACATTTGTTAAAATCAATATACAATGAAGCCATGAACTACACTATATTTTGTTCCAAAATATATAGCATATAATAGATCATATTTTGTTGATAAGTCTTGACTAAAAGACAATAAGTATTGTTTATTATACTGTAGGTAAACAATATAGTACATTTCAACACCCTTATATATGTACTGAAATGAATGTTTTCACAGACATATGATGTTTAATGAATCAATTTTTGGGAGCAACCATATTTAATAAAATAAAACGCAACCATATTTAATAAAATAAAAATAAAGTAAAATCCTGATATTTTATTATGGTAGCACTTGCTCTGGATAAAAAAATAGTAATAATTATGTGGTTGTAGCAGAGATACTCACGTCATATGGTTGTTGAATAGATTGCATTAAATTTGGTAGTGTTTTTTAATTTTTATTCATTTGTGTGAAACAACTCTTCCATACAGTTGATAATTTCATTGTTTTATGACAAACTGCATTAACAAGTATAATGAAATAATAAAATTACCAATTGTATGGAAAAATTTCCTCAAGCAAATGAATAAAAATTAAAAAACACTACCAAATTTAAGTCAATCTATTCAACAACCATGTGATATAATTATCTCTGCTATAACCACATGATTACTATTGTAAAAGTCAGAATATTTGTATATATAACAGATTTTATGTGTATGATATGCATATATAAATTAAGATTATAGTATAAATAAATTTTTTAAAAAAGATAATATTATTAATAATAAATTGAAAAAGCACATTTATATTATATTCAATCATTAACAATTCTGTTTCAACACAATTAAATGCTTGTTCTAAACATTTTTTAATTTCAATAATGTTTAAATTTCTAATGAAAATGTAGCACCAGCTTCATCATTGGCAGAAGTAGCTTCACTAATTTTTAAGAATTTTATGGATTTGGAATCCTTATTTGTAGTGAATAGCTTGGAATTATGTGATACAGTATTCACAAAATTCTTCATATAGACTTAAAGCTTTTTAATATAATATAAGATAGACAACCAAAACATTCTTACATATTATTTAAACATAGTTTTAATGATTTATTCATTTTAATAAAAAAAATCTCTGATTTTAGTTACAACTTTAGCTATTTCAGAGCACAAGCAACAATGACATGGATCCGTTTCTTTTTATAATTTTTCTGATCGATGTTTCATTCCTTTGAAACATATGTCCGAGTTCTTACTTTTCCTTATTAAACCAATGTTTTTTTTTTTCATTTAATGAAAATACTTTACAACTTTTTTTAGGATTTCTTGCACATTGTACTACAATACATCTTCCTAAACATATAATAAGTACAATATATAGTATAAAACTTTTTTAAAAAAAAAAATACAAAGAAAACATTCTGTAAATGTGTTTTTTAACTATGGTACTGAAACTGAATTTATATCATGAAGAAAATGGAAAAAAATAAATTCATGTTTGAGATTTGATAATGTTAAATTTATTGGGAAACAAAAATGGCTACCACTGCAACAAGATAATAAAATATAATAATTTTGTTAATTTTATTATTTGTTTGTTTACAATCTTTTGTTTATTTCACTTTTTTTATTATATTAGAGTATAACTGAAGTTGTGTAATTTGATACAGTGCTGTTCATAGTTGACTATATGTATTAAATCTGATTTTGTTCAAAGATTAATAGTTCATAAATGTAAATAACATGTAAGAAAGCTGATGCTTATCTACAACAAGAATCTTCAATATGTTGTCAAGGCTAGCTTTACAAGTAAAAGGTGAATCTCATATTTCACTCTGGACAAAGATGTTAATATAGACAATAAAGTTGATACTTGGACTGTAACAAATTGAGATTTTTAATACCTAATAAATGTTATTTTCTTAATAATATAAGTAAATGAGAAGTTATTGATAAAGAAAAGATATCTATTTCTTAAAAGTGTTTAAGATGGTATTAGTTAAATAAGTGTATATTATCTAATTAAAACAAATAAAGTAATACTATAAAAGATCAATATTTAATATCTTCTCTTTATGCAGAGTGTTTACATTATTGAAATAAAATTACAATAATTTAATAGCTTTGTTTATGATTGATAAATATAAAGATCATATATATTTAGATATCATAAACTAAGCTATTCAAATAATTGTAATTTTTGGTTTAATATAAAAATTATAGCTATAACCTTCATTGTTAACTGTATCTGTTTTTTTTTTTTTTGATGCATTCATCACTGAGAGAATAAAAAAAAAAAAATTCTAATAGAGTTAAACAATCTAGCACAAAACTTCATTTAGCATTTCCCTACCATTTCCCTATACAATATCAATATAAGTATATAATTAATTGCATCATATATATGCTGGGATCTTCATTAATCTTCTTTAATTTATTTAACAGGTTTTAAAAGCATTATATAAAGATCAAATCCAGAAAACACAGGAGTAATCAATGTTTGAATATTACATTAATATTGTACTACACTAAATACACATAGTATATTTATATTTATTTAGAGACATAAATAAAGACATGAATTAAGTAAGTACAAATGATCAAGTTATGTGGACCCCCCCCCAGAAAATAAGTTATTAATTTAACAAGTACAAAAAGCATTACTTTAAAAAGAAACAAATGGCATCTGCCCCCTCCCCCAACTAGCTTTATAATTTAAAATTATTCTTAAATGTCTTTAGTAAAATAAAGGACAACTTTTCATCTTATTATTAATTTCCATATAACTACTGGTCATAAATATTTGGTAATTTTTTTTTTTTTAGGACTTCTATGTTTATATATTTAAAAATATTTCTATTTTTTTTTATTCAAATTGTGATCTCATGAAGAGTATCATATTTTCAAAAAATCAGATAGTATTTACATTTTGATCACTTTTGATATTTTCTAATTTTATATTTAAGCTGCAATCATAGTAATTTCTTTTAAATTTAGATGGTGTTGATATCATTATGAACTACAAAAAATGCTCATTTTTATAACCAATATGTGTAATATGATAACAATGGGAATTGTCATTATATATTAAAATAATTGTACATTTTTTAAAAACTTGTGTATAATGAAAAAGTTTTATTTGTGAATTTCTGGAGTGTGATGCTGCAGAATAGCAACTCAAAAGATTAAGGTTCATGGACAACTGCATAACTTGGTTATTTGGGGTGCTTGAAACTCATGTCTTCTCAAGTGAGAAACGTGATTTTTTTGATTTGCATGGTTTAGTGTAGTATTAAAGTGACTGATTCTAGAGCTCAAGGACAATGGATTGTGGTTCAATTCTGTCACTTCCAATATTTGAATTTCATATCTGAATAACAAGCCATTCAATTGGTATTAAGTGACAGTTATTATTACAAATAATCAGTTGTTATATGTGAAATTGTATTATGAATAGGGGAAAACTGACAACTTCCTATACAGATATATTGTAATAAATGACAGTCATTTTTTTTTATACTTTACAATGTCAATAAATATTCACACTTACCTAAATTTCAAAACGTGCCATTTGTTTCTTTCACATTTTAAAAATGTATATCTATTAATTAAATGTAGGGAAATAATTTTAAATCATAAAAATGTTCTGAATTTCTATTTAACACTACAAAGCAGAAAGAAAATTTTGAATAACAAAAATTAGAGTTTATAAATAAATAGAATGGCATAGTTATTCACGTTAAAAAAAGACACATATATAAAGTGATCACACATGTATTACGTAGAACACAAAATAGATTTGTTGAAGTATGTATTGATAATCAAAAATACTTGTTAAACATATGACCAGTCAAAAATATTTATGTCAGAACAGAATCTTAACTCTCCCACCTCTGCAACTAATTTTGTAGACAGGAAGTATGTGGAAAGGGGCTGGGAGAAGGGAGTAAGAAAAATTAGTTCAATTTGCTACTCTAACTGTCAAATTAGGAGACAATCTGTACAGAGCAGATTGCCTAGCAACAGGTGTATGAACTTAGTGTTGAAATAACTCCTGACCTTGTCAACAAATTTTATGTTTTTGATTCATCTTCAACTTATGACATTAATAAAAAATTTGTAATCAATCCATTAACCATTCAATAGTTACAAAATAAATGAACAACAAAAAAGGACATTCAGTGATTCATAATTACAATTACAGTCTTCAAATTTTTAATTCAATTTGAATTAACCTTATCTATAAAAAAAAAATCCAGATTTTTTTTTTTTTAGTCATACATACATACATAACCCCATGTAGAATATATATATATAAAACCCATTTTATATATGCGTAACAAATGATTTATTTATTCATATAAATACAGATAAAAATGTCACTGCTTTTAGTAATATTATTTATATAAGCAAAATAAAGATAAAACTGTCATTAATAATCAATTTCAGGGCAAAAACATTCCCAACAACTTCTTCTGCATACAGTTAAGGACAAGGCATTAATCATCAGACTTTCCAATTGTCAAAAGGTGTGAGTTTAAACATCCTTTCATCCTAGTTTTATCAGTTACTTAAAAATAAATAGATACACATTTAAATAACACAACTGCATGAGCTTTGTAATCGTAAAAATGGATAGGTATTAGATCCTGATGAGACACATGGAAAACAAAAAAACATTAAAATATGGCGGTAATATATTAGCTTCAAAAATACTGGATCTTTTTTTTTTTTGAAATTGTTGTGCCACCTGATTTTAAGCTTCTATCATTCCAATTTTTAAAAATAAACAGAATAGATAAGACTGCAATAAATATCATGGAATATCAGAATTATTCATTAAAACAAAGTACTTTCAAAAGATTTTATAGAATAAGTTACTTTCAGTTCTAAATGAATGGCTATCAGAAACTCATTGCAGTTTATAAGCATCAAGAAGCATTACAGATCATGGATTTTGTTGACAGATGATTTTGCTTGAAATTAGCTTTGCCTACTGAATTTTATTCACTTTATAAACTTCTACAAGATAAAATGAGAGAAGTTTTATTATTACAGATAACAAATCTGAGACATTTGAAATAGAAACTAGTGTTAAACAAGGTTGTATACATATTAAAACACTGTTTTTAAGTTTTATGATTGTGGTCATCCAAATTATTAAGAAGTTATGTAATAAATCAGGAATGAAAATGTGATGCAGATTTGATAATTAAATTTTTTATTTGAATTAATTAAAGGAAAAACAAAAACTTCATTTTTTTGGATTCTGGATTTACAGTATGCTGATGATTGTAATATTTGTGCCAAAAAAAAAAAACACCTTTTATATTCTTTATTAACTATAATGGGAGAAAAAATCTTCAGTAACTTTTAACTTGAATGGTTAGCAATTTGAGAATGTAAGCCAATACAAGCATCTTGATAGCTTTTTAAATAGAAAATAGAACTCAGATATCAGAAATGCAGCAGAGACTCCAATGAATTGCTGCTGTTTTTAACTAAAAAAAATAGAGCATTTTATTACAATCTAATAATTATTACAAATAAATTAGCAGCATGTAGAGATGTTATTTAACCCAATTTATTATATGGAAGTAAAACATGGACACCTTAATGTTATATAAAAGCATTGAAACATTTGCATTTAAGAATGTTTCATAAAAATTTAAAAGTACAATGGCTAAATCGTAAGACTAATCAATATATTCAACTTGCTGGATGTGATATGATAGAGTCTACTATTAAAATCACATAGTGTTAGATTAAATATATGGAACGAATAAATAATACAAGATTTCTTAAAAGACTGTTTTAATGGTAAATTTGAGCATGATTTTTGGAAGATGTAGATTATATTTATGCAATAAATATTATCTCTAGAACATTCTAAAAAATTGTAATGTTGATTGTTTTTATTATGAAGATATGATAGAGAATAGAATACTTTAAAAACTGCAACTAGCCATGGTGTTGAAGGTTCAGAAAAAAAAGTTCTCTGCAAAAGAATTTTAAAAACAGCATTGCAAAATACCAAATAAAGAGAAAAATGGAACAACACATTCTATATGAGCAAGTATTGGTAGTTCACAGATAGATTTATATTATTATGATTATTTATTATTTTGATTTTTTCTCTTGGAATTGGAATTCTATTGATAAATCACAGATCTATTCAATGTAAATAATTTATAAATAAGCAGAAATGGATATTTGCAAAATATAATACACTATATCCACTTCATAGTCTCTCTCTTGCCCTATTAAATAACAACTTTAAAGGAAATAACTTTTGTGATTTCAACTACAATAGATGCTGTCATGTCAGTTGTGACTCCTGAGATCATACACCTTAAAATTAATATTATGGCTTCTGAATAAATATTTATAAACTTAATGATAGATTCATATGCTTTATATATATATATAATGGATATTATAGATATATATATCATATATATATATAAATATATATATATATATATAAACATTACAAGCATAAAGCTAAACTAGTCAATATAAAATCAAAACTACCCAAAATCTAAAATTAAACCAGACCAGCATAAAAATAATATTAAAACACAACCTAAGGTTTCACTGCTACAAGCAGACTTCTCAAGTGTAAAGAAATAATAAAAAAAAACACACATTATATATACTATTAAAAACTACCCACAAATCCATTCACTTCCCATCCACCCTTAATATTAAAAGAACTCTTAAATAAGTTAATTGCTTCAGAATAATAAATTTTCAATAATAAAGACTCTTTAATTCTTATTTTGATTTCATTTCTCTCAAAGAAGACAACCTTAGCTTCATCAAAATCAATAGTGTGGCCTGTATCTTTTTCATGGACATACAAAGCAGAACTAAGATATCTATTTTTAACTCTACTTTTTATGAACCTTTATTCTTTCATTTAAACTCAAACTACTCTGACCTATGTAAACCTTCTTACAAATAAACAAGGAATAAAATATACCACACCAGGAATAGTCTTTCTATCAAAAACTTCTTTTGTATTATTTAATAAATTATTCAATGTAACACCCCTTTTCCAAGCAATTTTCTTATTTCCAAACAATTTACTATTTCTACACACAATTTTATAAGAAGACAATTTAAATGGCAAAGAAATAAAATCATATTTTTCTTTAACCTTTACATCCTTACAAATATTACTATTAAATAAAATACTTTTAACAAATTTATCAGAGTATCCAACACTCAAATAATCTTTATAAAATTGATATTTCTGAAACAAAGCTACCCCACTAGAATTATTTAATTTAATATTCCTATGACAATAATTCCTTAAAGCAGCTACTTTATGAGATACAGACTGATAGCTATCAGGTTTAATTATAGATCTTAATTCTTTACTTTTAACTAAATGACTGCACAATAAACAATTAGTTTCTATATTTCTAATCACCAAAAGATCTAAAAATTTTAACTTACCAAAATCTAACCCCCTCCTTCTAACACAAATTTTATAGAAGGATCAAAACAATTAAACTCATTTACAAATTCCTTCAATTTATCATTCTCAACTACAAATAAACAATCATCAACATATCTGACAAATAATTTTACATATAAACAATTCTTTTTAATAATAATTTCCTCTTCCATAAAACTAATATAAACTGAACATACTAAAGGAGAAATAATATAACCTATTATCCCCCCTTCCTTAATCTTATAAAAATTACCTCTATAAGTAAAATACATAGAATCTTCCAATAACAAAAGTAAATCTTTAATTACCTTAATTTTATTTTTTGATAAAGAACTTTTCCTAATCAATACAGACAAAAGAACATCAATACTGCTTAACCTATTAACAGACTGATACATATTTTCAATATCTAAACTTCCAAATACCCAATTACTTTCCATTTTAAAATTATTAATCTTATCAAAAGCCTCAAAAGAAGAAGAAACCGTGTACTGACCAAAATCAACAAATTGTTTTAAAAAATTATTCAAGAATCTAGAAATACCCTCTACAACACTACCTGTAAAATCAAAAATAAATCTTAAAGGAAAACCATCTTTATGAGTTTTAATATTCACAAACATCTTAGCTGATGTAAAATCATTAGGATAGCATTTTAAATAATCTACTCTATTAAAAATTTTTAAATTAACCATTTTCTTCATAATATCTATCAATTTTCTTTTAATCAAATTACCTGGATTTTTATCTAACAACATATATTTACCATTATTTAATTCTCTATCCATTTTCTCTTTGAAATCATTCCCTTTCATAATAACAAACCTACCAGCTTTGTCTTCACGAGAAATGATTACATCATTAGCAATTAACCTATTTTTAAGATGTTTAATCTCAGCAGGATTAATAACAAATTTTTCTTTCCTTTTTAAACTTTTATTCAAAATCGATTGAATACCAACTTTCTGCTCATCACTCAAATTACTAGATTATAGAGGACGTTGTATCAAAAACTATATTTTTTGAATGAAATGGAACAAAATTAGGGCCTTTACCAAGAATATCTAATTCTCTATCATTTAACTTCAAATCCGTAAGATTAACAACTCTATCCTCAGAAATCTTATTCTCATACCCTTTATCACTACAATAAACTTTATTAACTTTCCCAAACAACCACTTTAATTTTCTTTCATATTTTTTACAATAGAAATTTGACCTATTCTGTTTAAATTGTCTCATAAAAAAAATTCAAAATTGAATAATTAAAATCTTGCCTCCTTTCTAAATAATATCTATTCCTTTTATATAGATAAATAAATTTATAAAACCTTACAAAAGTATCTTTTAAAAAACTATTCAACCTTAGGTTGTGTTTTAATATTATTTTTATGCTGGTCTGGTTTAATTTTAGATTTGGGGTAGTTTTGATATATATATAATGGATATTATAGACGATATAAGAAAAAAGATTATTATAAAAAATTGTATGATTTATTTTTAAAATAAAGTTTGGATCGATAAATATTATTCATAAAGAATGCACTATTATATATAAACCAATTTTATTGTAGATAGGCTATTTAATAAATTTCAATTACTAAATGCTAATGTACTATTTGAAACTTATTTATTTTATTTTTTATTAGAATTAAAAGAGAAGTGGAAATTTTTGTGAAAAAAATTGCATTTAGAAGTCATTCATCAGAAAGTAAATATTTATTTATTACATAAAATGTTAATTAAGAAAAGTAACTTTGAATGTTAAAATATGACATAGTTTGTAAATTCACACAAAAAGAAAATTATTACCATCTCTTATGAACAAAGTTATTGTTCCAATCATAAAAAAACAACATTACCTACAACTATGCACATATTACATAGCAACATAGTTTAGCTATCCACCATAAAAAATTTATAATGCTAATATGTCTGAATCATAAGCTATGACATATAATGTAATGACATGTATTTCACTATCTCTTGACATAATAATGTAATATCAGTATATTTTATTTTCAATTGAGCACAACTATTACTGAAACTTTCAAAATAATTCAAACTGTACATGGCAATGAAGCTACGAGCTGCAAAAATGTTTCCAAGTGGTTTGCAAGATTTTGTGATGGCAGGGAGAGTGCTGAAGATGGTTCATAAATGTACAAAACACATATTGTCACATTTTATATCACAATTCACAATCCAGATATGAACTAAACTATCACTATATAACATCCATTGTGATTCAGAGATGATGCTAAAGGCATCTTGTATAGTTCTCTCAATATTCATATCTTTTATATTATAAGAATGTAAAATAAATCTTTAAATGTTTTTATTGTAATAAAATTTCTGTCATAATTCCAACAAACTGGTTTAATATGTTTTTTGATCATCACTGAACAAAAATCTTTTTAGGTTGCAGGCAAGATTAAAGAATTTTCAAAGCTATTAGTAATCTATCACCTGGTTGGAATCTATACTTTCCTTTCAATACTTTATTAATATTTAAGCTGTCTAAAAGAAATCCATAGTGAAATAAATAAATAAAAAATTTAGACTGAAAAGTATTATTACTTCAAAAATTGATCCAATGATTACCTCAACAGCAAATATAATAAGTTAAACACCTTCCTACTTGTTATGACAGAATTTAAATCTTTCATAATGTAAGATATTTTTTTATAACAATCACAACTTTTATTTTTGATATCATTCCTTTTACAATGCATAATAAATAATTATTTCAAAATCTTTAAAAAAAATCCATTCTTTATTTACTTAAATTACAATGCTTTTATAAACTTTTATTTACTTAGTTTCAAATTATTTGTACTTCGTCAGAGTTGGTACTACATTTGTTTGAACAGCTTTAATGAAGACAATAATTGATCACTCAAAACTATACTTAAAAAAATGATTATAAAAGCATTGAATTCAATTAAGTAACAAATGTTTTAAAGACTGAAATAATTATTGTCCAACAGAAAAGATATAGAAAAGAACATTTCAATTTGTTAATACATACACTATTAATTTCAACACATATAATACATGAAAATGTGTGTACATGCTGATGTTTATATTCTGGGGTATTTCATTTGTCAAAAATAATAAACTTACTAAACCATATATTTTCACAAGACACAATTCCATGTTGAAAATATAAATAAACTACACGGGTATGTGTGTATTATTATTACCCCCCCTACAAATCAAAGTTATTAATTAATCCACTGCAATATTTCTAATGGTGAGTACAAGTTTTTTTTTCTTTTTTAATAAAAAATTGCTAGATCCAGTTTGGACTGTTCTTTTAAAATTTAGTCTTTGTTTGTTCATTTACAATAAGAAAGATTTCCAAGTTTATTTTTATTAAAATTCAAAATAAATCTTTTATGAATCAATCCTCTGTTTTGAGATATATAATTTAAGCCAAAACTTATTTACTCTTAAAACATGTAATTTAAAGATTTTAACTGCAAAGTTTTTAAAATATTCTCATTTTCAATATATAACACATTCTACACACTAACTGTACACACATTATACATATACTTGACTGACAGTAATCATACATTTGTGCTTTTTTCATATAGATTCAGCCTACATATAAAGTCATAGTATATTAATCCTTACAGCAAGCTGATAGTATTTCCTGATAAGCTGGTCCATTCTGAAACAGTAGACTGGCTTATTGGATATCTTTGTGAATAATATAAATCAAGTAACTATTGGCATTCAATCAGCTCCATTCAGTCTCTATAATTTGATAGACTTCAGGCATGATGTCTAATACATAATATATATGGGCTATGAATCATATAAAAGCTGGGTCTTGCTTCCATATAAATTCAAACTCAACTGTTGTTGCACTAGCAGCAGCAGTTGGATACACTGACTCTTCCCTTTAGTTATAATTTCAAAATCAAATTGCTGTAAAACTATTGTGAGCTCCTTGAAAGATTTAATCCATATTTTTATAGTATATCATGGAATTTAAAAAAATAATTGTGTAAATTCTTTCTTTATATTGAACAAAAAAGTTAATGATTTGTTTCACTTCACCTTAACTAAAACAAAATTTTAAACTACAAGTATTTTTAATCTTTTGAAAAACATTAGATTGTAGGATTTTATCACAAGTTTTAATTTAAAAAATATCTTAATCTAGTTATAAAATAGAGGAATTTTATAATTACTGGTACTACCTATTATAACATGAAAAGAAGCTACTTTTAAATTTCAAAATCAGAATTAATAAAATATTAACTAGACCTTTTTAAATGTTTAATTTTGAACAATTTTTTAAATTCAGAATTATTATTTAACTCTTAACTGTTATTCCAGTGTAATATAGAAGATATCTATAAAAAATTTTGCTTGTGTTTATTTCTCCTTTTCCCCCCAACTTTATATATATATATGCGCACACATTAATATGTTGTTTTATGCCATGAGCCACATAAATGTCTCAATATATATACACACAAATATATGTTTTCAAACTCCCTACAGTTATCTGCACTGTCCTATACAACTGATACCCAATTCCACATATACATGGAAAAGATAAATGATCTCCAATATATGTATTTCAGCTGAACAAGCACTCATCAGTTGGTCTAGAACACCATATCCCATACATATATACAATCAATGCTCAGTTTATATTAAGCCTAGAAAAACTTCCAACTTTAATGGACAAGTTTCAATCTTCTCCACCCTCTAATTCTTCATCCATCAATATCATTAAAAATCTGAGGATGGAATCTCAAAGTTCTTGTTGATGCCAATAGTACCACCATACCAATGTTGACTTTAAGTCACTCTGATCCCTCACATATAGGACCTTAATATGTCCATTTAAATTCATAGAGGATGAATGAGTAGAATATAGTCTGAATATATAACATTTAAATATATCTATATTGTATATACTAAATTTGATGTAATTATATAGGACTTGAACTCAAGACTTTCATATTCCTTACAGCTATCCACTTCATCTTATACAACTGATCACATACAAGTGAAAAAATAAATGACCTTCAAGATATCCACTCCATCTTTTTTCACATAAATGTGATCATGTATATTGGTTGTATAAAATAGAGAGAATAGCTCTTGGGAACTTGAAAATGTGAATTTAAGTCATTAAATTTAGTATAGGCAATATACACATATTGAAATATTATACACCTGGGTCTCGTTTTATGCGGATTATTTTAATGCGATTTTGAAGTTATGTGATTCATGTTTCTTCTTAATATCTTTCATTTTTCACTATATTTATTAGATACCAAGAAATTTAAATTATTAATAACTTATTTTGACTTGAAATACTTTTTTTTCTCAAAAATATAACGTTATATTAGCAGCTAATGTGAATATGACCTGAAGCTGTATTTAGAATCTTAATCTTAGCTTCTATGTAAGTAACCTACTTATACTAATGAGTAAATAATAATAAATTTATACTTACGTATAAAAATATCGCAATAAATATTCAAAAATTTTAAACTTTTAAAACGTATTTTGTTAGATATAATAGAAATAAATAATTTTTTAGATTTTTAAAATAAATAATAATGAAGATTTTATTGATTTTGTAAACTGAAAATAATCTTTCTAATGATAATGTATAATCTTTTTGTTTTGATTGTGATCTCATTTTTTTAATATAGAAACAGAAAACCATTAACATAGCACAAGACTAAAAGTGGTGCTAGTTGTACATCACATCACGAATCTGATTTCTTACCAGTTCACAAACGAATGCATATTGTCAAATAGTGGTAATGATTAAAATATGTATGAAAAAATGTAAAATTAAATACTGTAATTAATAAAAAAAGTTTGTCTTGTATTAATTTTTTTCAAATATTTGAAATTTTTATTAGTCATACTTTATTTCCTTATATTTTTAATGCAAATTTTAAAGTAATTTTTCCTTGCTGCTTTGCTTTTATGCAATTTCTGAAAATGACAGAACCTATCCCCCATTTTTCAAGGTAAGTTGAGTCTATTTTTGTGCAATTTCTTTTGTGCGCATTTTCTGAGGAACCTATCTACCGCATAAAATGAGACCCAGGTGTATATATATATATATTAAAACTTTGAGTTTTATAATATATATTTTAACATTTCTATTTTATATTTCATATGTCATGTTTCACTTTCAAATGCATAATGTCTGCTTCATATGTTGAGAATTCTATCTTTTTTATATCGTAGGATTTCAGGATGTTAAATTTTTGATATTATTATATATATATTTCACAGGCTTTACATATTTTGACCAAAATATGTCATATGCATAATAATTTATGATTGATATTTTACATTTTACATTAGTTTGTATACAATTACATTTTACATTAGTTTGTATACAATACTTTTTTTTCTGTTAGCAAAAAAAAAAAAAAAAAAATTGTCTCTCATTTTAAAAAAAGTGCACAACTGAAAGGTCTAGTTAAAAGAACTTGACATCTATGAGATGTATTTGAAGAAACAACACACCTTGATAAACATAATTTAAAATTATATATCCATAATAAAAAATAAATAATGTTTACATTTATTACAATTTATTAATGGAATAAATATCTTGGAATACCTTAATAAGATAATTCAGATGTAAAATTTCAAAATAATAATTTTAATTGATCTTCTAAATAAATGTCCCGTTTTCTCATGCTCATTACAATAATTAGAATTACATTTATTAAAATAAGAAAATATATTTAAGTATAATACGAGTAAACTTAATGGTAACTGGCTTTTAGTCATTCATTGTGAAATTTTAAGATCATTTTAAAAATATTTTTCAACTATAGCTATACTATCAAAAACATTAAAAAATAAAACATCATTAGTTAAATATTTTACTAAATTATATAGTGGAAATTTTTGAAAAATAATGAATAGCTCACTAATAGGAATATATTTCTGATTTAATTTTTTAACTGAAAAATATGAAAAGAAAATGTTTTGCTCTTTTAATTGATGCTCAGTTGATTTTATAACCATAGAAATAATATTTTTAATCAATTTATTTTAGCTTGAATTAAGTTTTTTTTTTTTTTAGGGTGAATAAGGAATGAGTTTGAAATAGATATTTATTTCTCAAATTATTTAATATTTTTTTATGAATTATAATTGTAATTTGACAAATAAAGAAAGTGATGTTTTATTAATCAACAACTTATTCAAAAGTTAGGTTAATTTGAATTTTAATATTGGATTTATCAGTTTATAATATTTTTTAAATGTTTAGAATATTGCACAAAACTGATATTTATATAAAAGAATGTAAATTAATCTATGTTGTATATATAATTTTACATGTTATTATTTTTTGTGGAAAATGTTAAATATACTGCAAAAATTTTTGTACTAAAATGTCATATACATTTACAATAAAAATTTGTATTTGTTGTATTAATTATCATAAATAATTTTTTCTCCACAAGTTAAGAAATATTTGTGACAAAATTATTGTACTTAAATCAATTTAAATAAATGTATAATGCTGTAATTCGCAAAAAAAGTAAATGCATAGTTTATTTGAAGAACATTAAATTTACAATACTTTTGTGTTCTACACAAGGCATTCCTCTCCCCCCCCCCCCCCATATCTAACATGTTGAGTTTTTTTTCTTTCTCATATGTCATAGCATCTGCCGGGACATGAACCCACACCCATCTGCAACCAACTACTTGCTTGCAAGGCGGGTGCGATGATCTCTCGGCTAACAACGTTGAGTTGAAAATTATTTAAGCAAGCAGATACATGGTATTTTTTTTGACAGTTTGTGATGATGGCAATTTAGTAATAATTATATGTTAAATTATTTCCTTCATTTAATATTAAATTTTGAAGATCTTTAGAAAAATTCAACTTTATTTAAACTTTTCAGATACATCCAACTGATAACAATAACACACAGATTAGTTTATAACACATTTTGAATAGTCTATCTTTTTTAGATATTGCTGGCTTGATCAATGACAGTACTAGCTTGAGAAACATCCTGAACTTCTAGATTTGTGCATATTGAATTTAAGATAATGCTCTAATCAACTGAGCTATTATGTCAAAGGCAATAATTAGTAGAAATTTCATATACTTATGTAAAAGAATCCTCCTGATGTGAGCAAGATTAATGGTTTCCAGACACTATGTATTGTCACACTAAGTTAATTTATGGAATTAATTGTCATTGCCATAAGTACAGATTCTTTGATTTTTTTTTTCCTACATTTTTCTCCGTCTAATATTTTTGTATTTATCCAATTAAACATAACTTCACTGGTGCATATATGGTCTGCTACTTTAGATATGTCTGTTTTCTCTTTTCTAATCAGCAGTGTATGTTCTTTCAACTACTTTCAATGGAGTACTTGATCTTAGCAATATACATCATTCCACATTCACATGTTATTTGATAGATGCAGCTTTTGTTTTTCAGTATTTTAAGTTTAGATTTATAGATGTTAAAATTCCCTCATTGTGTGGTATGACTTTGAAAATATGTTCTGATGTTAAATTAATTGCAGATTTTTCTTGGTATGTGTTGATAAATTATTAATACTGTGCCAGTCAAAATCGTGTATTCATTCAACAAGACCAATAATCCAAGCAAAAGTACCTTGAATCCAACCATGCACAAGATACATATGTCAGGACAAGGATGAATCCTAACCTATTTGCCTAAACTATTGCCTCTCTGACTAATGAATAACGTTTGTGATGACACTAGCAGTGCTTGGTTTTATTCCGTCCCAGCTGGAGGTCATGGTTCACATAGAGACTCAAAATAATAAAGGGTTTATATGAAAATCAATGATTTAATTGATTCTGATGATTGCAGAACAGTACAAATATGATTTGATTGATTACTAATGGTTTGAACCGTAATAATAATAATTCTTTATGGCAACATTACACAGAAATGAATTTAAATCAAAGAAATATTTAAATAAGTAGAGTAATTAACCTTAGAGATTGGGAGTGATGACAAACTAAGCTTATTTAAGATAACAATATTATAGGAATTTATTAAGGAATTTAGTACAAAATAAGTTATCTTTGTTTATACAACTTGGTTATTTTCTTTAATTCATTTTGATGCGGCTTTGACAAACAATGTAAAAGTTTGTTAATTGGTCGGCCAAAACCAATCAGCAATAAAATATTATTAGCCCTCTTCAAGATATTACAAATAAATCTGTTTTATATATATATATTACAAGACATGAAAGATGGGCATTTAAAACACTATTACATTTAAAATCATTTGTATATAATGAGTGTGGGAAGCAAAATAGTTCTTGAATAAATAATTGACAATTATACTGTCAGATTTAATTAATTCCGAAATTTGTTTGTGAAGGACGTGCCATCATGGCAGAGAGCATTTCAGGTTTGCTAAATAAAGATATAAAATGATGAAGAAGGCAATATGCTATTATAGATTACAACAAAAATAAATGAGGTCTGTTATAAACCTCTGGGTGGCTTTACTAAAAGAAATTCCTGATATGTACAGGTAGATAAGAGAAATGTTGGCCCTCTAGCCAAAGCATGTCTCTGAATAATAATAAAATAGTTTTGATGTGCTGGACTTCCCATACACATCTTAATAGCAATGCCTGAAAAGAATCCCTTGGTATGAACTATGTCTACTTTGAGGGAGTGTGAAAGATTGGACTGGTCATAGTTAAATTTCCGAAGGTCCTAAGAGATAATTAGCAAAGCAAAATAATAAATGAATGGTTGTAGCTATAGATCCATAATGCCTTAGACATATATAGGTAGATAATGTATCACTAACAAAATTAATAACTTAATTTCTAATTAAACTAATTGGCTCCCTAACATGATGGAAAGTCTCAGAGGCCTTAGGCAATTACTGAACGGATCATAAAACATAATATATATATATAAAAAAAAGGAAGTCAAGAATTAAAATTTAAAATATAAGTTGTTTTCCACACTTTAAAATATTTCAATTATCAATAAAGTTATTAAATAGTTTATGAAAGATTACAAAATAAGACTTTTAATTAACATAGATGGGGCATTGAATATCAAACTCACTTCTGATGAAGTTTGACAATATAAAGCATAATAAATTATAGTTTTAAAAGAATTTTATTTAGGGAGAATATTGGTTTTTTTAATACATTAATTTTTTATAGTACATTGACAAAAAAAGAGTCTATAATGTCACTACTGGGTTGGTAGTCGATGATTTATGAAAATATTAATCCAGGGTATGGAATAAATCCTGTGGTTTATAGATTGTTGTCATAAGCTATTTGGAAATGTATTGGGCTTTGGAATTTGGAATAGATTCCAGGTTTCTTCAAATAAAAATTTGGAGGAAAGGATCATGTCTTTATTTTTGATTTTGTTTAAGAGAGAATTGAATAGACTGTTTGGGTCTGGTGGAGGATTTGTGAATACTAATTTGCATCTCACATTCCAGATAGAGTGGGTAAGAAATACTGACATTCTTATAATTGGAAATTGTTTACTTTGTAGAGATTCTTTTAGCGAGAGGATTCTGTAAATATCAGTTTTACTGTTTTGGACAATTAAAAGTTTGATACTACTAAGTCCGGTACATGAGCGAATTATGTGGTCAAATGTCTCATCATGCCTCTTGCAGATTGGGCAGATACGGTCAATGTTGTTAAGAAATCTCTTGTGGTGGAGGAACCAGTTGGTATGCATGGCTCCCAGATTTACTTTTACTAGGTAGTTTAAAAATTTAGGCTCTAATCTAAGAACTTGAATATTGAAGTAATTCTATGATTAGTGATGCCAAGCATTGGCAACATTGAGTTGATTTCAGGGTTGATTTTATGGTGGGCTTCCCAGATGATGATTTTTGTATTATATGGATTTTGTAAATTAGATGTAAATTGACTGAGAAGCTGGAGAACCTGGTCTAGCCAGCATTTTTGAGGAGGAGGTCTGTCCGTCGGTTGAACGGCCTCTGAAATATTGAAGGAATCATGTTTTTGTAAGAGGTTATGAATTAATGTGTGAGATTTTTGAAAGATAATTGAGGGGATGGAGTGAAAGGACATCCCATTAGATTTGCGATGGTATTGCATCCTTGTCATGCTTATAGACATTGTACTGTTTTTCCAAAAGAGTTTAGCACATAGACTATTGATTTTTTTGGTAAAGGCTTTTGTTGCTGTCATGATGGGGAGGTAGTATGCAATCTTGGACATGACTTTCATGTTCAGTAGCGCTACTTTTCCCTGTATGGAGAGATACACCCTGGAAAGGGATTGAATAATCTGGGATGTGGAGTTGATTAAGGAGTTCTGTAGTTTTTTTGACATGGATATTTGAGACATGGAGATAGGGAAACCAAGAAAGTCCTGGGGCTCAGCTAGAAATCTAGATGAAACTTTCTTTCCTGATAGAATTTTCCAAGATGAAGATTTGTTGGAGTTAAATTTGAGTTGTGAATCACAGGCAAATTTATCCAAAATCTTGTAGAGTGTTGGGAGATGTTTTTGAGATGGTATATATGCAAACAACTTGAAGGATTTTTTGATGCGAGGAATGAATACTCCGGTGAATGAGATTTCTATATCTCTCAATAGGGGGTTGAGATAGTATATAAAAAGGATGGCACTCAATGGAGATCCTTGAGGAATAGACAGGTCGGGGGAGAACCCATCTGTGTAGAATCCATCTAAGGAGATGTGAATTAGCCTATTGTACAGAAGATTCTCCAGAATCTGTATAATATGAGAAGGAATGTTGAGGTTTTTTAGAAGAGTAAGAAGTGTGTGAATATTAATCGAGTCAAAAGCCTCTGTTATGTCTAGCTGGACTGCAATGGGTTTTGATAAGCGATTAGATCTAATATGATCAAGGAGAATCTTGACTTCACCCATTGCTGTCAGGGCTGAAGATCCTTTTCTTGCATATTGTGACTGAACAATATTGTCTAAAATTTTTTGCTGGATTTTCTCTTTAATTACACCTTCGATAACTTTGATTAAAATTGGTGTCATGGAGATAGGCCTTATGTTATGGATGTTGGTTGGATCTTTGTTCTTCTTGATGAATGGCACTACATCAAATTTTTTACTATTTTTGACAAATAAAATATATATGTATGAAACATATACTGACAAAACGCTATAATAGATTTTACTTAATTGATTCACTAAAATTCTTTATTCTTTCAGAAATAATTACAGGGCTATTTTAAATTGGAGGTAATAGTAAGATACTTTTAAAATAATTTCAATCATAAATAAATTTAAAATGAATTTATAATATAAAAGGTACAAAACTAAACAAGCTTTTCTATTAATTAATTTACGGGAAATAAGTGTCCTGTAATGATTTTGACTGGAAAATTAAGAGGGAGAGAATTTAAAGTTAATAGCTCATTGAATTTCGTACTTGGAAATTTCAGTAAATCAAATATTCTAAATAAACCAACAAAATTAATTTAATTTGCCGCATCAAAATAATGTAAGATTTTATAAGAATTGATATTTTAAATTTAATAAAATTAAAAGACACATTTAAACCAAGCCGTATAAACATCACACAGATATATAAAATATACATTAGTATTGATTTGGAAAACAAGTGAAATGGAATCAATGGCTTGCTGTGAATTGGATGTTACCTCAGAATCAATCAGTAGGCATTCCATGGCTGTAAACAGACATTTATACAGTCAGATTATTTGCAGGCTTCCTCGACACAGACAGTCTCTGGCTAGATGTTTAAGCACTGGAAAGGCATGGATGAGTTGGTGGAACAGACCTCTGAGAAGCAAACGACCGATCTTTTCACCCCGTCATTTCTTTAGGCACGATGTATATATAGATTAATTACTTCTCTCCAGTAAACTCGATAATAATTCATCTCTCTTATCAAAGATCCACTATTTATGTGATCTGGCTTTATCTAAAGGATTAAATCTACACTGACCTCCACCAATTGTAAATGCTCTAAGCAGTTCTCTGAGGTTGGAGCCTGCTTTGGAGGGAAAATATATAACTCTGCATGAACATGTCCCAAGGGTTGATTTGCTAATTAAAAAAAAATCAATAAGCATATTAAGTTTATCAGTCATTGTACTAACAAAATCTATTTAATTAAGGTTTAGATTAACAAAAATGTAGATTTTATTCAGAAAAATTTTAGGAATTTGGTACAATGACTTTCAAACATATTTGACATAAACTTAAGCAGAAATTTACAAAATATTTCTTAAAAATCTTACATTGTTTAAATAATTGATTCTCAAGTGTATATTGATTAAAAGATAAATATAAAATGTTACCCACTAATTAATTGAAGAAAATGAACTTTAATAAAGAATTTGAAATATTTGTAACATTTTATAGATATCTAGGATTCAATTCAATTTAATAAAATAAACACAATATACATTTTTACAAATATAAAATAAATAAACTAATATAAAAGGTTAGTTTTAATTATAAAATAAGATTAATGAAATATAAAAGATTATAATATTGCTTAAAATATACTACCACCTAATATGAGATGGGTGTCAGTTAATAAGGATGGGGTTCAAACCCAGACTAGTGCTGATGACATTGGCACTAGGTGAAGCAGAAGTATGTACTATATTTCCAGCTTCAATACCAATAATTGTTTTTTCTTTTTATGGTTATCTTTATTATCTATTTTCTTAATGATAGTTAATAGATAACATATCTTCATTAGAACTTGTTCTACATAGATATTTTTTTTTTTTCCAAATCACTGGCTTTTGAACAAACTCCTTTTGTTCTTTCCCTGATTTTTTTGTTTATTTGTTTGTTATTATTATTATTTTTTTTTTGGTGTGATTGGATATGTATACTAAATAGTTTCCTATGTGTTTAGGTGTTCTGTAATACCATGTGAATATAGAAGAATATACCTTGGTGATACTAATCATCTCATTGAAAAAGGTTAAAAGAGCATAAACTTATGATTAAAAATGAGATGTATCTAAAGTAGTAGACTATGTAGGCAACAACAAATATATGTTTGATTGAGGAAATACAAAAATATCAGACAGAGAGGGAAAAGTACAAAGTTAAAAACTTAAAGAAGCTCTGCACATGATAATGATAAAAAAATCCCATAAATCAATCTAGTTTGATAATGCATAATTCGTGGAAGCCACTAATTAGCCTTGCTTTTAGAAAAAGTGAAGACATCAAAGAGCCTCATAAATAAACATATGAAATTTCTACTGACTGTTGCTCAGTTGATTAAAGCATTACCTTAAATCCAATTTTCATGAATCTAAAGATTCAGTTTCAATTTCCATTCTGCTTCTGTCACTGGTTAGGACAGTACCATATCTTAAAACTTTATGATGTATACTAATCTGTGTGCTATTATTAACAGTTGTATGTATTTGGAAATTTTAAATAAAGTTTGTATTTGTTATAAATACATTCAATATTTAATATTGGATTATGGAAATAGTCAACATATAAATTTACATTGTAATGTTAGTTATTTTTTGCAGGAAATTAACTTTTTAGTTATTTTGTACACTAATCACTTTTTGTAAGTTAATATAAAAAGTTTCATAAATATCACAAATCAAAAATTGTTAATTTTTAATTATGATTGTTATTGTGAAGTATTGTCTATTTTTTTTAAAAGTAGAAAATATATTTTTATAATAATTACTATGGTAGATGTTAATATATATATAAATGGGTGTAATACTATACTTTAATTGCAGTATTAATACGTTGGTGATAATATGGACTATTTTCATCATCTATCTGTACATGTTGAATGTATAAAAAATTTTAAACTTTATTTAAACTTTTCTAATACAAACAACTTATTAATAATAACTCAACAATAGACTATATAGATTAGAAATTACACAATTAAATTCACAATGGAATCAGAATGAGAACAAAAATTGATATTCTTAGATGTTTTTGTGACAAGACTCCTTTAGGGCAAAGTACAAACAATAGTGAGTAAATAAACAACACACACTGGAAAATACTTGGCATATATATCCAATCATACCAGAAGCACGAAACATGGAATTATACTATCACTATGGAACAGTGCAAAGGAAGTTTGTTCAGCAACCAGTGATTTGAAAAATGAAAAGATTCACATAGAACAAACTCTCATGAAGAATGATTATCCATCAGTGGTCATTAAGAAAACTTTAATAGACAATAAAAAACCACCAAAAGAAAAAACAATTATTGCTATTGTAATGTAAATCAATATAACATTAGAACAGCTTTCTAATGCCAATCCCAGATTTTGAGGAATTCTTACTTCTAGCAAGTGTAAACTGGAAATGCTGAAAAGCAAAAACTGCATCTACAAAATACCATGAGAATGTGGAAGGAACTATATTGTTGAGACCTGTTATCTTGTTGAACAGCTATTGAAAGAACACACACTAATGGTTAAAAAAGAAAAAAAACAGATATGTCTACAGTAGCAGACTATGTATATACTAATAACCTTATGTCTAATTGGGAAACTACTAAAATATTGAATAGAGAGGAAAAGATGCAAAGAAGAAAATTCAAGATAGCTGGAAAAGATGCAAAGAAGAAAATTCAAGATAGCTCCTCATATGGCAAATCTTACTATAAATCAGTCCACTGTGACAATACATAATACATGAAGCCTCTAATTAATGTTGCTCTTGGAAAAAATTGAAGGACTCAAAAGGATTTGAACCAATCCTCACATATAAATATATGAAATTTATACTGTCTGTTGCCTTTGATAGAATAGCTAGAGTGTTTGGCTTAAATTCAATATTCAAGAGTCTAAATGTGCAAGTTTGACTTCTATGAGTATACTGTTACTGGTTATCCCAGCAACACCAGAAGAAGAGTGGAGAATAATATTACTTGAAATATGTAATTACTAATATGTGTTATCTATTTGTGGGTTACAACTAACAAGTTGTTTGTATTTGAAAAGTCTAAATAAAGTTTATAATTTTCTATACATTCAACATTTACCTATAGATGATGGAAATAGTCCAACATATTATCACATCTAATATACCATCGTCACAGACCTTCAGACAAATAATAGTTTTTATGTTTTACGTTCAGAATTCTATTAAAGTTTGCTAGTTATAAGAATTGGTTAGAGACAGATATTAACATTAAGAATATACATCAAAACTATTATCAAATAAAAATATATTATTACCAGAAGACCAATGACAATTCCAAAAATGTTTTAACACTTTAAGAACACAACTTTATTTTTATGCAATATTGTTGTTAGTACTAAAAGACATGTTGACCGTACTTTGATTGAAAAACTCTCTTACACATTTACTAATGCTTATGAATTCTATTATCTAAGAATTAATACAAATAATGTTAAAAATATAGCTCTCTTACAAATTTGCTAATATTTATGAATTCTATTATCCAAGAGTTAATACAAATAATGCTAAAAATATGCAAAGTTAAGTTAAAAGCTTTATTTAATAGTAGATTTGCTTCTTTTGTAGAAAATCCCCCCTCCCCCACAAATAATTAAAGAATGATTTAAAGCTCCTATAGTAGAAATCTAAATAAATAGAAATGTACAGCTTTTATTATTCAGTTATTAATCCAAAGAATAAAAGTTTGATATTAACTGACTAAAAAAAAAAAAGACGAAATGCCACTAAAAGTAAGCAATGGTGCACTAAGAATAATAAGGTATTAATAAAAAAAAAGTTTTCATATAGATCAATAGACTTTAAAATTAACTTTTTTATATCTGCTTTAGCACGAAATATGAATATTGGTGATTATTTATTTTTTCAACATGTGTGTGATAAGGTGGGTCAGCAATATAAGACTGGCACTGAGAGTTGTGGGTCGTGGAAAGTCTGAGTTCGAATCCTGCATATAGTACATACATAAATGTAGGTGTAAGCCTGAACAATGTATTAATTTATATAAATAGTGCGTAATAGGTCTTCTCATCCCTCGCGTATGTATGTATAAATGGATTATTCTCCTGTATATGAGGGATCAGAATGATTAAACGTCAACATGGGTAGGATGACAACCATGGCACTAACGCGAGCTTTGAATGTTTCATCATCAGATTTTCAATGAAATGGAAGGCTGAAGAGTTGTGGGTTGGAGTAGTTTGAAGCCTGTTCATTAAAGTATAAAGATTGGCTATCTTAATATAAAGCTGAGCACTGATTGTATATATGTGTGGAAATGGTAATCTGGACCAACTGATGAGTGCTGATTTAGCACAAAATACAATATTGGTGATTATTTATCTTTTCAACATGTGTGTGATCAGGTGGGTCAGCAATATAAGATAGCACTGAGAACTGTGGGTCATGGAAAGTCTGAGTTCGAATCCACATACATTACATATATAAATGCAGGTGTAAGCCTGTACAATGTATAAATCGTAATATAATTTTACTTAACAATAACCAATCCATTAGATCCACTGATATCAGTATCAACATTTTATTGCACATAAATATAGGCATTCTAAATTGCTCCAGGAATATCATACATATTAATTATTGCCTGTTGTGATGATTTATTTCAATATAGGTTGGGAAGGATGAGAGTTAAAGATGCTCACCTGAGTCAAATAAAATATTATTGATCATTTTACTTTAAACAATTGAATAAAACTCTTATGCACAGCCTGCCACTTGAATGCTTTAATAGCATGTGATCTCCCAAGCAATCACAATTATTTTATGATACTTTTTTATCTTTAAAAACAAAACATTAACAGATAAAATCTTGATTTGTGAATTGCAAATAAGAATTCATTACTGCAAATAGATAATCATTATTCCAAAGCTGTACAAATTCAAACTCTTCCATTTTCTAAACAATTTTGGATCAGCCAATATAACATTTCAAAAAGAATATACATATTAAAATTCTTGAATTATATACATCAATAAAGAAGATGAATTGCTAAAAAAAAGTCACTTCAAAATGTATTTATTTATATGACGTGTGAATACCTATAATACGTATTGATTTTCAATTCTACATAACATATAAAATGGTAAAACTTGAAATTCTATGTTAAAAGTTCATTTTGATCATAATAGCAACAAAGTGATATTAAAACTGCATCATATGCAGGGAAAATATTGCAATATTTTCTTTGTATATTGAATAATATTAGTATTAATATCTTTAGTCATTCCAGTGATATATCACAGTTATATATATATAGGAGGCAGTAAAATTGTGGAATCAACGTTCTATGATATTATAAGAGCTAAAAAAAAAAAAAGAAAAACATTTTGACATAGTTTAACATCATAACACATTTTTATAAAGGCTACACTTTTTAAGCTATATACATTTTTCAAATGCATGTAATATTCATAAATAAAAAATTTGCAATTTTACACTAATGGTAACACTAACAATCTTTTTGGCAGCTTTTTACATTGTTGCATTGCTTATAGCAAAAGAAAAGCATCTGGTCAAAGTTTATTCAATATAATATAAAAATGTTCACTGCTACATGAATCTGAGCTGTTCTTCAGAATTTATTAAATATATATATTCAGATGAAATCTTAAAGAATAATTTAAAATCAGAAGATATTACTATAACATAATATACATTCTCTAGAATTTCAAAAATGTATATCTGAAGCATTAAAATATATGATCGTTATTTATAATTAAAATTTTGAATAAAATATTTGGATAGGTAGGGTATACGCGGAGAACTGAAGTACTTGAAATTTTACTTGCCATAAAAATAACATTGAGCAATAATTAAAAAAAAAAAAAAAGCACAAACAATGGTGAGAAACAGAAAGTATATGAATTTCATTAATAATAATAATAATTAAATATTTTTTTGTTGAGGAATTACTAAAAAAATTGAGCAACCAAAAATGACAGAAATGGAACTATGGTTTATGTATCTTGACTTCCAGAATCTATCACTGTACTAGCTATGCAGAGCATCAATTTAATTGATCAATAGAAAAAAATAAATAATCCAACAGAAATAGTTAGAGATGTAGGACATTTTTTTAAAAACATTATTTAAATTTTTATCAGTCAAAATTCTAATTTCAAATATAAAATCAATTTAAATTATGACTATTATTAAAAAAAAAAAAAAAAAACACCATTTATTTTAAAACATTAAAAATAAACAGCAAGGACAAAAAGGTGAGAAGTTTTCTAATAAGATAAAATATGCCAATTTATATATGTATATGTTTTAGAAATATATATTTTATTTGAAATTAATTAATCAATTTTGATGGTATAAAAAGTTCGTTAAAATTATTACTAGTTCGAAACATCGAGATGCTAAAATAAATTATGATAAGGGGCAGCTGGAAATGACAAATTTTTATTGATAATTATCAAAAGTTATTACTATTGCCTAGTAACCGCAAAATGAAGAAATTGACCTACATATATACATATCAAACAAAACGAGGATCAACAACGTAATGAGTGAATATTCACAGTTGAAAACAAATGTAAAAATCTAGATCATGTACTTGTATGTGGGGGAGGGGATATTTTTTGTCAGCGTTATCTAATTTTTTTTTATTACCAGAATTCATTATTACATACACATTATGAGTATGCAAATATATAAAAATGATAAAATTATTTTACTTACAAAGAATTATAAGTTAGAAAATATTTTAAAGAAGCCTAACTGTCTTGTTTTTAGTCTGACCATCTCCCAGACCACCAACTCCGAATTTGTGAAAGCTGTAATCATTTAATAAATAATGTCAAAAGAGCAAAGACCATTGCCACATGGCATTGATTCTTTAAAGTGTTGGATATTTTTCAATAGTGACCAGGAATTTTCTAAGAATTTGACTTTGCTAGCCTGGCATTTCCTGACATTTATTATTGCACATTTATTATTACATGAGGCTAACTGTTGAATAATAAACAACACTTTTGAATCCATTAATTAAATACATTTTTATACACCATTAAACAAAAAAAAAATTATATAGTACAAATAAAACGCATTTCACAACAATTCAAAAACTTCAAACTTCTTTTACAATTGTGCATACATTTTTAAATATATATATACTTGAAGAAGACATGAATTTACATTTATAAATTAGAATGAACAAAATTACTGAAAGAAGTAATGGGATTTTAAATAAATAGAGTTAAACATATCCTAAATATACAATTTTTGGTATAATAGCAGTTGTAAAATAAACTTATTTTTAGAGAGAAATATTAATATACATGTGTTATACAATTCAATAACATCAGATATATTCTTCACAATTTGCTAAACATTTGAAATTATAGTCAGGACGTCAGAATGGATCTACTATATAGAATACAATTCGTAATCCAATGACCAGATATAGTTAATATGTTATTTTAAAAAAGTATAGATGAATCTATAATTATTTTTAGTGAGAAGGTAAAGCAAGAAAAAAAAAATCTCAGTACTGGTATTTGATTACTATATTAAATCTCCTCCACCACTAAAGAGATTTTTGTGCTCCACTGGCCTGTTTGAAGGTTGTTTTAGTTATATAATTGTTTTAGTTATATATACACAAACATTAGGAATTGATATTAATATATGCAATATTTATATCAGTAGAAAATTCTTTAACATTTTATTTATTTAAATTTTGACTTGTGATGTTTTTAAAATTACAATCTGTAAATCCTACGTTAAATATCTGCCTTCACTACATTTTATTTATTTTTAGATCTTAATCTTTTCCAAAATTGAGCAAAACAAAGAAAACATCTCATAAACATTATTCTATTTGATAGATTATAATTTTAAAAATATTATCTCATGTCAAAATTTAAGTAAATATATTTTGATACATAAAATATTTATAAAATGATAATAGGAAATAAATTAATGCATCTTTAAAATCAATAAAATAAATATGTATACTTATATTTAAAAAAAAAATCAAACATTTCTTTTTACTGATCCCAATAATACTATGAATTCTAAAGGAAATAAAACACAGTAGTAATTTATACAACAATAATCTTTATTGGTCATTATTAATTCAGTAAATAATAAAAATCATTCTTTTTAATTGCAATCTTTAGTCTGTAGAGTTTGACATAATGGTAGAGTGATGTACTTGAGAGCCAAAGGTTCCTGGATTACAGCTCAATTTGTCCCTATTGATGATCAAAAATAACATGACCTCTAGAATGATAATCATTCCATGATTTACATTACTAGTTTTATACTTTCAAAATATTTCATTTAATATTTTCTGGATTGCTATTATTTTGGAGATCTTTGAAATGACTTTAACAACAACTGTAGTATTTGATAAAATTTAAAATAAAACTTTTTAAAATATTGACTATTATTTCAGAGCAAATCATTTCATTTTATTTAAAATCTTATTTATTATAATATGTATTCATCATCTAAACTCATTTAAAATTTTTTATTTTTGATAAAAAAAAAAAGGACTAAATAAACATTCGAATTATCTAATACATGAATATCAAAGACAGAAATGTATTAATCAAGGCCCAAACTATTGTGATAGGCCATAGGTCTTTACGCAAGTCAAATAATGAAATAACTTACTATTTTTACTTTGATATATTTTATAACTAACTAAATAAATTATCTATACAATGAATAAACAAATCATTTAGTTATAAAAAATATGTATAAAACTGTCTCTAAAAGTAGACACATAAATATTTGTTGCTTTATTTACAAATAAATAATGTACTTATATATGAATAAGTATTAATAAATTTACAGTAAGGATGTAATTTTAAAATTGTCATATCAGACTAGAAGTGTATGAAAGTTAGAAGGATAAGATCAGGAATGCTTAAAATAAATAAATAAATGACATATTCTTTTTAGTAAAAAATCAGGTAAAAATGATTAAATATTCATTTCTTTAATGTATTGTTTATTGTTTATTTGCTTGAGTAAACAGTTCTCTGATTCCAAGATAATTTTATTATTTAAATTCACACTATCAATTTTAATATAAATTTGTAGTTAAATGATAAGCTAAATACTACCATTATAAACTTTCAGGTAAAATATTATATCTATTTGCTTATGATAGTTTCAAAAATAGTAATAAAGCAAAAATCTTTTAAAGGTAATTTCTTATGAGAAAATTTATAATAGTTACTGTAAAACTTTGAATTATCTTGCAATATATTGTTATCATATGTGTAACATTATCTACATTCAATTTTTCTTTTTTTTATCTGAAAATTCTAAATATGACTCCTTTTTTCAGAACATTATTCACTTTTTAACAAAAGACAATGATTAAAAACAAAAATTACAATTGGTATCAATCAGTGAACAATATTTATATGAAGGTAATATAAATAAAAATACTAAAATTTAAATCTTTTGCAATTAGTAGTGTAATTTAGATTTCTTTCCCCATTCAACAGCCAATCCTACACTAATTAATTTATTTAAAAATTATCCATTGATGCTACAGCAAATCTGAAAGTCAATCAATTACAGAATTATGTTACATTCATTTGATAAATCTGCAATCATCTGAAGACAAAAACATGAACTAATAGTGTCATAAATGATTTTAATTCTAACTAAAATATTTAAATGTCAGTACCTAACAGTGAAATGTCAATTCAAGAAGGATAATTATTCTGTCTTTGTGTGAAGATAATGAGTACAGTTTGACTTTGGCTTTTGTTAAAATCATAAAAATGGAAAACATAACTTTAAACACAATTAATTTATTTTTTGTATAGTTAAATGAAATATTTGTTTCTCAGTAAGCATAAGATTTTTACATTCAGTTTTTATTTGAATAGACTTGTTCTTTAGCAGAAAATTAGTCAAATAAAAAATTATCATTATGAATTAACAAATGCCTAATATCAAACTAAAACTATTATCTGTCAAGAATGTCACTGTTATTTTTTTTTGTAATTATAAGTTGAATTTTAATTTTTCAAAGAATATTTTTATTACTCTTTTCATTATTCTTTTTTTTTATTGGCAAAATTGATATACTATTTTTATAATATTTCCATTTTTCAAGTTATGCTTTTAACAAAACTTGACAAAAATATAAAGACTTAATAGAAAGTAGGTTTTTTTCCACTAAAAATTTAACTAAAGAAAAAACATAAAAAATTAGGGTAGTTTAGTATTTTTCTTGCTGACGTATTACGCTTAACATGTTTTTTGCTGGTAAGATTTCATCGAAAATTAGATAAACGATATCATGGCAACAAAGACACTGGCAAGACTAATCCATGGGAATACTGATTTCTTGATCATACTGTTCTGTGAGATTTAAAAAGTCGAGAGACCTATGGAAAATTTTGTCATTTCTCTGTCTTTTGCAGTTTTGATATCAGCGTGAGCACAGTGATTTTTTTGATCATCTTGAGAATATTTTCATATATTTCATATCTATATGTACTACCTTTTAGGTTATTGTTTATTTTACTTCTTTTGTATCATCTTCTTTCCATTTTTTCTTATAAATTATCCTTATTTTCATTAAAAAAGACTATACTTTTAATTTCATAATTTTATATAATACATTTTAATTAAGACGTGTTTTATGTCCGCCATTTTCACTGTATGACAGATTTGCACTATATCGGGAAAAGTGTTTTTTATTGTCTTTAATTTTAAAATTACAAATATTTTTTATAAATTTTTTTTGCAATTATTTTGTAGTCAATTTGAATATGTAATATTTTTAGTAAATTACTATTAATTTATGTATTTATTTTTGGCGGATGTAATTATTTTGCTTTTTCCAAGGAAAGACAAACATGGCACCATCCGATTTTTTTTTTTCTACGAGATGACTTTTTTTTTTACGTCCGCCATTTCCACTGTATGACAGATTCGCACTATATCGGAAAAAGTGTTAATTTAAAATTATAAATATTTTTTATAACTTTTTTTGCAATTATTTTGTAGTCAATTTGAATTTACAATAATTTTAATAAATTACTATTAATTTATGTATTTTTATGGCGCATGTAATTAATTATTTTTTCCAGAGGAACAACAAACATGGCGCCAAATGATATTTTTTTCCCTATGACATAGCTTCTTTACTATTATTCTTGCTATGTCTACTGGATGTCATATTTTGTATTATTCTTGCTATTACATGTCTTCTTTAGTATTATTTTTACTATTAGATGTCTTTTTAATATTCTTGATATGTAATAGTATTCTTGCTATTATATGTCTTTTTTTGTATTTTTCTTGCTATTATATGTCTTTTTTGTATTTTTCTTGCTATTAGATGTCTTCTTTCATATTTTTCTTGCTATTAGATGTCTTTTTTCATATTATTCTTGCTATTATTAGATATCTTCTTTCATATTTTTCTTGCTATTAGATGTTTTCTTTAGTTTTCCTCTTTAGTATTATTCTTGCTATTAGATGTCCTCTTTCATATTTTTTTTTGCTATTAGATGTCCTCTTAGTATTATTCTTGCTATTAGATGTCTTCTTTCTTATTTTTCTTGCTATTAGATGTCCTCTTTCATATTATTCTTGCTATTAGATATCTTGTTTCATATTTTTCTTGCTATTAGTTGTCCTCTTTTGTATTATTCTTGCTATTAGATATCTTCTTTCATATTTTTCTTGCTATTAGATGTCTTCTTTCATATTATTCTTGCTATTAGATGTCTTCTTTCATATTTTTCCTGCTATTATATGTCTTCTTTTGTATTTTCTTGCTATTAGATGTTTTTTAATGTCCTCTTTAGTATTATTCTTGCTATTAGATGTCTTCTTTCATATTTTTCTTGCTATTAGATGTCTTCTTTCATATTTTTCTTGCTATTAGATGTCTTCTTTCATATTATTCTTGCTATTAAATGTCTTCTTTCATATTTTTCTTGCTATTAGATGTCTTCTTTCATATTTTTATTGCTATTAGATGTCTTCTTTCATATTATTCTTGCTATTAGATGTCTTCTTTCATATTTTTCTTGTTATTGTATGTCTTCTTTCGTATTTTTCTTGCTATTAGATGTCTTCTTTTGTATTTTCTTGCTATTAGATGTTTTTTAATGTCCTCTTTAGTATTATTCTTGCTATTAGATGTCTTCTTTCATATTTTTCTTGCTATTAGATGTCTTCTTTCATATTTTTTCTTGCTATTAGATGTCTTCTTTCATATTTTCTTGCTATTAGATGTCCTCTTTAGTATTATTCTTGCTATTAGATGTCTTCTTTCATATTATTCTTGCTATTACATGTCTTCTTTTATATTATTCTTGCTATTAGATGTCTTCTTTTGTATTTTTTTGCTATTAGATGTTTTCTTTAGATGTCCTCTTTAGTATTATTCTTACTATTAGATGTCTTCTTTTGTACTATTCTTGCTATTAGATGTCTTCTTTCATATTTTTCTTGCTATTGGATGTGTTCTTTAGTATTATTCTTGCTATGCCTACTGAAATCTTTAGTATTATTTTTTTATTATTCTTGTTATTACACGTCTTATACTATTTATTTTAGTAATTTTTTTTTCAGAAAGGAGAAACATGGTGTCCAATGTTTACCAGACAGCTGGCTTCTTTATTATTTTTCCTGCTATGACGTATTATCCCGAAGACATGTTACTCTAATCTTTTGATCTTTAACATAACACCTCCACGTGATCTTTGGCCAAATTTTAGCGATTAACATTGTCAGGAAATCACTAGGAGACATTATCTTATAGATTGGAAGATTAGAGTAGTACATCTTTGGGGTAATACATCATAGCAAGAAAAATACTAAAGTACCAAAATTAGTCACAAAATAGAACATTTGATGAGTTTAGTAATGTCCAACTAAAAGGGTAAAAAACAATGGATTCAAAATGACAGTAAAAACTTTCTATAATTGGTATCAGGTTAATTATCTTTTTGCTTTGTAAAAATATTACACTGCTATCTAGTATTAATTTAATTATATCATGATAGAAGACAAGCTTAGATACTTATAATGAAAATTTCATTCTTGTTAAGGAAAGCATTATTTAGAAAATGGATTAATCTTGCAAATGATAAGGTGAACAAATTTAAAAGTAAGCATGAGCTCACACACATGAAAAATAAAGGTAAGTTAGTATAAATTAATTAATACATATGTTGATGTGGATGTTATAAAAATGAAATCAATATATGTAAACAGTAAAGGAGTGCATTAATTTATTATTGGAAAATTAAAAAAAAAATTCATTTAGCAAATAATTAAGAAGTTAGTTGTAAATTAAAATGCTAATTTTTATTAAAAAGTTATAAAAAATGTTAGTGCTTAATAGAAAAGATGATGTATTCATATATATGTGTGTAGTATTTAGGCAAAATTAACTGAATAAATAAAAGTTGATAGTTTGAAGAAACATTTATTTTTTGTAAATAAGCTAACAAGATAATTTTATATAATCCAAGAGTTATTTAAATGGAACTTAATAATGTAAGGTCATGTTAAAATTAGGGTAATTTTAAAACTGGAAATTAAGTATGGAATGGTAAACACTTTATTGATTGTAATCAAATATTATTGCTCGATTATACTATCTTATTGTCAAGGTATAGTACATATTTACAGGTAGAGAATCTAACTTACATTCATAAAAGACAAAAGCAGTCATACATAATAAATGAAATAAATACAATTAAAGTAATACGGAAATAAAGTCATGGCTAAAATTAATAGCTAATTAATTAAACTGCAAAAAAAAAAAAAAAAGCAAAAATAAGGAAGGTCTTTATTGAATTAAGGTTTGTGTTAGTGTCTAGAACCCTATACAGTTTAGAAAAGTGGTAGAGTAATGGACTAGAAAATTAAAAGTCCTCAAATAGAAGCTTAATGTGTTCTGCCAGTTTTTAAACATACCATGATTTTCGGAATGATTAACAACTCATTTTTTTATTATTCATAATATCTTGCAAAACATTATATATTATTAGAAATATCATAAAAAATGTTTAAGCTAAAAATCAAACAGAAGCTGGCAATTATTATAAAACAACTATAGCTAGTATACAGATCATTTAATTGTTTTAAAATATCATTTCCTCTATAAATGAAAAAAATAAAATTTCATGATGGCAAACCATTTCATAGCCAAAAAAAAGTGATTAAAATAAAGTCAGCATTTACACACATAAAGAACCCAACAGTCTTTATTACTGCTAATAAATATTAAAAAGACAAAGTGAAAACATTTTGTAAAAGTATCTAATATTGATTATTTAAATAAAAGTTCCAACTTGTTCAATTTTGTTATACATATGTACATTAAGTTTTTCTTTAAAGTGCTATAATAAATTGTGTTAAAATAACACAATTATCTTAACTTTATAATACATTTTAAGAAAGCCTTTACATCATTGTGATGAGCAACAATCCGTACACAAGTAGTGAATTAATATGAACGTTGAATTAGAATGTATTATAGGATATAAACTGAGAGAAGTCATCTCCATATGTACTTAAAATATATATATATATAAATTTAAATATAGTTGTTCCTTAATCAATGTTTTCCATCATATATGTTTTCAATTATTTATGACTAAAATAAATAAATTAAAAGATAAAAAACAAATTTTAATTTTCTAATTTAATTTTTTTAAATTTATGTTGTATAAACACACACTATACACCAAGGGTTAAAAATGATTATTATAACTTATTTCAATACTATATGAGTTGAGGCTAAATATCATGGAAATGAGGGGACTAAAAAGCTTAATTAGCAATTCAATATACTGTCTCAGGAATAAATATATTGCACAGGCTTAAACCTGCATTTATATATGTAATATGTGAGGGATTCGAACTCAGACTTTCACACGACCCACTACTCTCAGTGCCATCTCATATTGCTGACACACCTGTTCACACACATGTTGAAAAGATAAATAATCACCAATAAATGTATTTCATGCTAAACCAGCAATCATCAGTTGGTCTAGATTACTATCCTCATACATATATACAATCAGTGCTCAGCTTTATATTAAGATAACCAATCTTCATACTTTAATGGACAGGCTTCAAACTATTCCAACTCACAATTCTTCAGCCTTCCATTTCATTAAAAACCTGATGATGGAACGTTCAAAGCCCTTGTTAGTGCCATGGTTGTCATTCTACCCATGTTGACATATTAGTCATTCTGACACCTCATGTACAGGAGAATAATCCATTTATACATACATATGCGAGGGATGGGCAGACCTTTTACACACTATTTATATAAATTAATATATTGTACAGGCTTAAACCTGCATTTATATATATAATATATGAGGGATTCAAACTCAGACTTTCACACGACCCACTACTCTCAGTACCATCTCATATTGCTGACCCACCTGATCACACACATGTTGAAAAGATAAATGATCATCAATATACGTATTTCATGCTAAAACAGCAGCTGAGGGGAAAAAAAAAATCTCAAACTGTGATTTCATCTATGCTAATAATTAGATTATTCAAAGTTAATATTCTGTTTTAGCACATATGAGATATTAAAGTGGCATAGCCTTTTTTGATTTCTTCCTCATCTTTTTATTCCTGAGATAATATATTGAATTGCTGATTGGATGTTTTAGTACAGTAGTCTCTTCATAATCCATGATATGTAGATCAAATCATACAGATATAATTGTAGTGTATTTGCAGTTGCAATGAATGTTGCAATAAAGATGAGGGATATTTGATTGGTGTAATTTTGAACAAGAGTAGTAGTCTTAAAAAGTCAAAAAAATTCAGGATTGTTTCATAGATAAGGAAAGTAAAAAGTGAACAAAACCTGTCACTTCGTATTTAAAAGTTATTTGACTTTAAAAAAAAAACCATATGATTACTAATAGAATAACTATTTATACTTTTCACTGTGAATAGTTGAAATGAAGAGAATAAGTGAAAAAATTATGAGTATATGATTAATTTGTAGTAAATATATCCAAAAACTGTAGGCTTCTTTAGTCAATAATTTCTTTTGTTCAGACATTCATTTTTAAGATAAATTCTTAACAAGACTTATCAAAATGCCCAATTTAATACACACATGAACACAGAACTTTTTGAAATGTAAATATATTATATAGTCTTAAAATATATGTAGACTTTTTTTTTAATAACTCTGCTAAAATAATATATATTTAAAATTAAAAATAAATAAATAGGAATTTGAAATTTGAAACTTTGGTTAAATAAACAAGTATTCTTCTTTACTACAAAGCAAATGAAGGTCAGACAAAATTGTTTCAAGGTTCAAATTATTGTTAACATTCTACATAAATAAAAATATTGATGAAAAAGAAAAATGTATATTAAATGGAAATATTATACAGTAGAAATCGGCTGAGATTGACATCAAATCTTTTTTTTTATTTATTAAAAGACATATATATTGTAACTAACACTTCAAATTAAGAACACTAACTAGTTAATTATATCAAGACTATTTGATAAAAAAACTGAAGGAAAGATTTAAAAATAAAATTTTATCTGCAATGGTTGAAAGCAATGGAATAATGTGAGGTCAAAATTCATGCAAGTCACCAATAAAAACTTTATCAATTGCTATAAAAGTAGAAATCTTTTAATACTGCAAAGCAAAAGCCTTTCTAGCAACCCTTCATAGAAGAACAATGAAGAAAATAGTATTATTAGGGTTGCTACCTGCTTAATAAAAAGAGTTTTAAGTAATATTCTTGTTTAAATATTGAAAATCTCCATGTGGATGTGTGAGAGGACAGATATTAATTTTCAGAGTTACTTAATGAGAACCTTGTTTCTGGATGAAATATTGCAGTGTAATAAAATGGTTATTGGTTTTCTTGATGTGTAAAATTGAATAGCTAAATATCTATTTCTTAATCATCCTTAGATGGTAAATGTAATGGCTACTACCTAAAAGAAAAATCCAAACTTATCAGGAATATAAAAATTGTCAAAATTTTATCCAGACTACATTAAAACTCTGAATTAAAACAACATTTTTGCCATTATGCTGTACCATACAATATAATAGTTGTCATTAAATACAACTTTTCACTCGATAAAATATGACCTACATCATATGTCTATACTTCATGTTTAGAAAGTCTAACATCTCCTTTTCTGTTTTCAATTGGCATTTCATAAAAAGTCCAAAACTTCCATCTAATACCTAACAATTATAAACAGTACATTGTAGAATTTCAAGTAAAAAAAAATAGCAATAATAAAATATCAAACAATTTATTTATTTACTTTGTGGATTTTTTTTTTTACACGACTAATGAAGGAATGTAATAAGATTCAAATCAGGAGATCATTCTCTAGTTAGTTTATTAAGTCTTTCATTTTTATTATTGTATGCATAAAATGGCCACACATTAATTAATTAATTCATGATTTGTATGTTCTCCCAAACACATATCAGAGGCTTTTGAATTCCACTTCTAAAGTAGATAAGCACAAAAGTTATGAATAATCCTCAAAGATGATGATAAGACTTCAGAAAAATCTACAAAGATCAAATAAATATCTGAAAAATGGAAGTACCAGTGATGAACTGAATGAATCTTTAGCTCTGAATTCACTCTAGAATTGAGTTAAACCATTCAGGGTAAATGTAATGAATCAGAAAAAAAAAAAAATGTTTATACAAATAAAAATTAGTTCTAATTTTGAAGATGACAATAAAAATAAATAACTGTACTGCTAAAAAATCATCACTATTAGAAAGATAAAACTGTTATGAGATTGGAGTAAAAGGTCTAGATTCTTATAAAAATCATAGGGATGTTTTACTTTTCAAAAACCACATTAAAAGAAAAAATGATTTTAGACAAAATATTTCTAAAGATAATGAAGAACTTGGGCTTAAAGATCCAATTTCTTATAGAGGTCCTAATAATAGTAACTGTTCATTATTAATTAAGGATAATGATAAATATTAAAAATATTTGTTTTCAAATTTGGCAGTAGATGCTAAATCTTCTGATCTACAGAGATTTTTGGAAGACAAACTTCAAGTTAAAGTCATATGTATTAAGATTAATATGTTTAATTCTAATATTAGTAGTTTTTTTGTTTCAATTTTCAAACATAAGCATTTGGATTATGGCCTTGCGGTACTGCATTAAAATTTTTTTATGGCTCTTTGGCTAGTTCATTAATACTTTCTGATTAATTTCTTTTGCCAATATTGTCCTCTATTAACATTTTTTTTCTCTCTTGATTATTGTTTGTTATTATATATTTTTTGATATTATGTTTGGACTTTATTGTTTTTACATAAACATTCATGGGATGAGAACTAAGATTGCAAAAATTAAGCAATTCTTCAGTTCTGAAAATTTTGATATTGTTTTTATTTCAGTAATCACCACATTTCAGATGATATTTTTATGGACAATAGATATAAAGTACTTTGAACAGATAGATCTTCTGATGTTGCTTCCAAAGATGGAGGCACACTCATTGCCTTTAAATGTAATTTTGTACATAAGTATATTCCTATTTCATCATCATCTTGTGAAGCTACATGGTATGAAATATGTTTAGAAAATAATGTCAAAGTTCTTTTGGATACTATCTACATAAAGCCAACATTATCCTTTTTAGAGTTTAATGAGTTTCTTTCTATTCTTGAAGATTTTTTAATCAAATACGAATCACATATAGTTATTACTGGTGATTTTAACATTCCTGATTTATATTCAGGTACTATTTTCATAGATTCACTCTCTTTTTCATCCAAAACATTGAGAATGATTCAGTTTTGCAATTTGTTAAATCTAAAACAATTTAATCCATACACTAATTTTAATAATCACACATTGGATTATATTCTTAGTAATTTTTCTACAAATGAATGTTTAATTACTTCTTCTCTTCCCTTTTCCATTGATTTGCATCATCCTCCCTTAGAATTTTATATTAATATTAAATTTAATAGACTTTGTCCCTTTAAAATTATGAAAAGAAACTACAAAAAAGGAAATTATTTGGGTCTTTGTTTACAATTATCTAATTTTAACTGGAAAAATTTGTATTCTTCATCTGATGTAGATTTCTGTATGAAGTTTTTTGAACAATGATTTAGTGAACTAATTGACAAATACATTCCTAAGAAAATTTTTTTAACTAACCATTTTCCTCTCTGGTTTTCAGTCTCTCTCAAATAAATTATTAAAAGGAAATCATTTCACCATCATAAATATTGGAAAACTAAGAACTTAAATTATTATAACAATTTTATTAATTATAGAAGATTGTCAAAGGTTATATATCATAGAGATTTTCAAAAATTTATACAAAATACTGAAAGTCATATTTCTGATAATCCTTTGCAATTTTGGTCTCTAGTTAATGATTTAGGTATTACAAAAAAAAAAAAAATTACAGAGTAATAATTCTAATCTAGTCGCAGATGATTTTTCTCATTATTTCTCAGAGCTTTTTAAACAATGTAATTCTTTTACAAATTTAATTGAAAATAATGATCTAGTTGAAGAAAGTATAACATTTAATTCATTTATTGAATCTGATATTATTTTTCTATTAAGCAGCTTAAATTATATTCTAGTGTGGGCCTTGACAATATTCCAGCTTTCATTTATAAAGGATGTGCTGAATACAATGCTTCTCCTCTTTTGCATATTTTAAATTGCTCTTTAGCAAATGGTATTTTTCCTACATCCCTTAAAATTGCTAAAGTTGTTCCTATTTTTAAGAAAGGATCTAGAGATTTGGTAAGTGACTATAGGCCTATTTCAATTCTACACACTGTTGCTCGAATATTTGATGTTTATATAATAAAATTATCTTGGATGTCTCTAAGGTTTTGGCACCAGAGCGCATGGATTTTTGCCTAATAGGTACATTGAAACAAATGTGCTAACTATTTTTGATCACATTTTCAAATTCAATTGAGAATTAATTTAGGTTGGATGTTGTTTATTTTGATATGTCGAAGGCTTTTGATAGAGTTAATCATAAAATTCTTCTTCAGCTTTGTAGGTTAGGTTTTTCCAAATTATTAATTAATTGGTTTGACACTTTTCTTAAGGATAGAATGTCTTGTGTGAGGTTTAATAATAAATTGTCATTACCATATTATTGCTTCACTGGGGTGCCTCAAGGCAGTGTTCTTGCACCTTTATTATTTAAGGTATACATTGATGACCTAAAAACATGCATTAAATTTTCACATCTTCTAAGGTTATGCAGATGATTGCAAAATTTTTAGGCATATTTATTCTATTAATGACTGTTTTTTACATATAGATAATTTCTTGAATTGGTGTGAATATAATTATATAGATATAAATATGGCTAAGTGCTCCATTGTCTCTTACTCTAGAAAATCTGAAATCTTAAGGTTTTCCTACTATATTGGTGACTCTAAAATTATAACAAATGATCATCAAAGAGATCTAGGAATAATATTTTCCAATAATGGGTCTTTTCATAATCACATTGATTTTATGATGAATAAATCTCTTAAAATTGTAGGAGCTATTTACAGATATGGAAAAGCATTTAATAAATTTACAAAGATTAAACTTTTTATATCCTTAATTCTTCCCACCTTGGAGTATGGTTCAATTATATGGAATCCTCATAACAGGACAGATATCATAAGAATTCAGTCTGTTTTTGACAAATTTGTAAAATTGAATAGTTTAAGTAATGAACACTATATTGATTTACTGTCGAGACGAAAAACAAGAGATCTCAACTTCTTCATAATTTATTTCCCAGAATATTTCTGTATCTAATTTGCTTTCTAATTTAGGTATTAAGAAACAGAATTATAACACTCGTACTCACAATATTTTTCCCCCCTTTATTTCGTTTACCTAGAACTTACAACAAAGATTTTGGTAATGATGATATTTTTAATTTGGATTTTAAACAATTCACTAAAGTCCTCATAAAAAAATATAATCCTTAATTTCATTTGATATATTACCTTTTTATTTATTTGTGCATTTTATTGTTTTTCTATTTTATTGGTATTTTTTTTTTTTTTAATGCTTATTTAGATTTGTATATAATAATTACATTACTGTGCAATCTATAATTGGCTAAATGCTGTTGGTATGTACATTAAATAAATAGTACCCTATTGCCTAGAGCAGATAAAGCTTCTTTAGCAGCAAACGTTAACATGGATGTCTACAGCGACACACACTCAAAATATAAAAAATAAATACAAAGACTACTGAATAAACGTATTGATCCATTTCAAAATAACGATTGCTGAAATATGGACAACAAAGAGACAATAAAAAAAGATTGTTAACATTATGACCTGTGCTTCAAAACACTTCCTACGTGTTAAATAAGTTCATGAATAGATGAATAGAAAACTAGTGACGTAGAGTTAAAAACAATTAAATATAATTACATAAGTAAAAAAAAAAAAAGTACATATTGTTTTATTTATTGAATAAAGAGAGAAAAAAAAACTATATATTTTTTTTTGATTCGTATATATTGAATATTTTTTTTTTTAATTTTATATTTTATCTTTATTGCTTCAATGGGATGGATTATTGTTTTTATGAATAACTAACTATTCAAATGGAGTATAAACATCACGACTTAAAAAAAAAAAAAAATTGAAAACTAAAACACAATAGTGAAGATTTTACTTTGTAAATTAAAACAAGATAACGCTATTCTTTCTATTAATTTTAAAATTTTCAATTAATAATTATGAACAAATACTGAATTCTGGATTTGTAGATGTCATCTACACAATAAATATTTATAAGACGTGTTTCCACTAGAATAATAATAGGCAGAAAAAGTATTCTGACTAACTTAAAAATGATTCTTTTTATATAGAGTATACATTTATTACAATGACATAAGTTCTTTATATATGTACTGTATTTCCTTAACTCAATCAATCTCATGGTTAATTTTTTTATTACTCTCGTGGAGAGGGGAGAATTTTCAGTAATTTAATTTAACGTCAAAAATGTAGTTATAAGTTAATTTCATAATTAAAAAGTTTTAAACTTTTTTTTATATTGCTTTTAAATATATTAATTATTCCGATTAAAGAATACATGAGAATTTTATGAAAATAAAAGTGAAATCTAAAATCAAAATTTTATATTAAAAATTAAAATGCTATATCTCAGATTTTTATTTCCTTCAAAAGATGCACTAATGGCTATTATAAATAAATTTATTTCTAAAATTCAATCCAGAAAAAAAAAACCACCTCAGTAATTCATAACAAGAAAAAATAATCATTCCGTGATTATTTTGAATCATTTCTAAGGTTAAGAACTGTGAAATATTCTCACCATTGTTCATTAAGGCCATTACTAATGCCGAAAAAACGAATTTGGTGTGTAATTCCTTAAAAAGAGATGATACAAACTGATTAGAAGCTATAAGCCATGATTGAGAATTTAATCAAGATTATAATTAGTTGTCTTGAACAATTTGTCTTAAGAAAAAGTTCGGTAATTTTCGGTCAAACTACATTGTTTTTTGAGCATAAAAAATATAATTCCAAGTTTGCTAAAAAAGTCAAAGATGAAAAAACATAAAAGGTCCATTAAAACATTTCCAGCACAAATCGAATTGGACATTTGAGAAGTTTCCACTTAAACATCCCAAACAAAAATATCATAAATAAAATCTCAAGAATCTAAAAATCTAAATAATCCAGTAGCCAAACTTTTTTTTTTTAAAAAAAATCTGCCTAAATTGATAGATGCAATTGTTTGTGATTAAATGTCTTCAGGCCCCAGAAAACTTGGCAAGCTAAAAATAAATCCTTTAAATCTTTAATGATCAAAAAAAAAATAAAAAAATCATCATCAAGAATCACAATGCCACATGTAATTTGACAAATTATATGACTCAATCAGTGTTACCAATTTAAATTTTTATAAGACAACAAATGAGATGTCAAAAGAATTAACTCTAAACTATTTTTTAATTGAAGATTTCACCTCTAAAATACCCTGAACAGTTTGGTGCAGTAGTAAAGCATCTAACTTAAGATCAGAAAGATTCAGGATCGATTCTGGCACTCATGGGTTTGGTTCTCAAACTTTTTATGAACTCTTGAGCAACAAAACCATTAGCCTTTTCTCCAGCACTGTTGGCACAGTGATAGAGCATCCAACTTGGGGGATTGGGAGGTCTCAGAATCGATTCTGTTGCTTGCAGTTTGGGCAGTCAAACTTCTTATAAACTTCTAAGCAATAAAGACATATGATTAAATCTCTAAAATTATTATTGGTTTGAATAAAGATTAAGATTAATCTATAAGTGCCCAAACAATTATCTTGGCTTATCAATGATAAGTCTTCATGTTTTCTATATATATATCTATTAACCATTGTTTTTTATATACTTCATGTAATGATAACAGCATCTTAAATTTTAATAAATATTTGATAACTAATTGATTGTATATTTTTAATTTATTTGGAAGGGAATAGGAAAAAAATACTTTCATTGCTGATCATGAATGATTTTCAAATATTTTTCCCTCTTCATTCACCAGAATGCAGTTGTATTTGATAATTCTGAACCATTTTACATTTTCCAAATTTTCCATTGAAAATTTGTATAAAATGAGACGTTATCATTTTAACAAACTTTTAAAAAAAAAGATTTCATTAGCTTATGACATCTACTTACTTATATGGAATAATTCATTGACTGTGATGCAAAAAAATGATCACTCAGCCATTGCTTAATTTGTTGAACAAGTTGTACTACTAAATCAATACAATACATTTCAATATTTTTTCTTTGTGATCAGTAAATTCAAATTTTGAAATTTCTTCTTTCAATTAAAATATAGTTTGGAAGCTAAAAAAATGCCAACTAGTCCTTTTCTTTAATTTTTTTTCTAGATATGAGAATCATAGAACAAAGATAGTTAAAAACTTGCTGCAGTTAAGCAGTCCACAACATAAGAATAACACTAAGCCAGGTGTGGGAAAATAGCAGCCCTCAAGTCACACGCAGCCTGCTAAGAGTTTTTTGCGACTTGCCAAGACAGTCAGAAAAATCCTCCTTGAATTGAGATTTCCTTCCCATGCACAACCGAAGATTCGTCTCATATTTTCCACTAGGACAGCCACATCAATACATATGTGCAGTGTAGATATGATGAACAATGCTTTTCTGGTTGATCTGGTTAATTTCAGATTTGTCTTTGCAACAGTAAATATATAAATTTTCAACTTTAGTGAAATTGTGAACCCTCTGAAAAAATGTAAAATCAGTGATGAATGTTATGTGTTTAATGAAGAATGGATAAGCAAATATTTATTTGATAATAAAAGGAATAAAGCAGTGTGTTTATTGTGTCATGAAAAAAAGGTGCAGCCCTCTGCTAATCTCTGCTTCCACAAAGTGGCCCCCAATGTGGCCCTCTGCTAACCTCCACTTCCACAAAGTGGCCACCGAGTTAAAACAATTACCCACCCCTGACCTGCACTAAGCTATATATATATAGCCATACTTAATATCTTATTGCAAATGATAATCAAGCTTGCTTCTAAAATTTAAAAAAATATTCAGCTTTTTTTTTTTATATATATATATCTGTGAGCGTTAGCATGTAATTCACTATCTTTTGTCTTCTACTTTAGAAACCAGTTTTAATATTTAGAATTTTTTAGTAACTCATTTCTGAAATATTGTATACATTTTTTTATTGATGGTAAGAAGGGGTACATTATTCTATAAAATAATAATAAAAAAATTTATTCTGACACAGTGAATTAAGAAAATACGATTGCAAAAGTTGAGCAATAAATTATGCACAAACATGAAAAAATATTTTGTAATTTTCTAGCATCATTTCCAGCATTATCCGCATATGAATAATTTCATTCATTGAAATACATAGTGAAATGGTTTTTATTTCAGTTTGACTGTTACAAAAAGCACAATTAATTAGTAAATTTGATATAAATGCAATAAAATAATGTAGCTACATTAACCATTAATATTTTGTACTAAAAATCATTAAAAAGCACTGAATTTAGTATAATCCCCCTCCACTAAATTGGCAATACTAAATTCATTTATGATTATTAAAACTGTATTCTTTCTAAATTTTTCCATATATTAAAATAAAAGAAAATCAAACCTAAAAATCTCTACAAAGCCAGTGAATTTAGTCAACAATTATAAAATACATTTCAATAAATTACGGGTTTAATTTTCTTTCAAATTATTTATGTGTAGTTATATCAGACTCACTATTTTATTTATTTGTTGTATCATTTTGCTGCTACCAGAGCACAATAAAAACACAATATTCAACACATTACATAATTACTAATATTACTATCTATAACCAGGAAGTTTGGTTTGAAATGTACAGCTAATAGCAATAACAATAATTTCTGATTTCTACTTTATATTACACTTATAAATATATTAATTTATTAAGAACAAGCAGATGATAATAATAATGTGAAAGGCTAAAACCTTTGCCAGATGTGCCTTAAAATGCTTAAATGACAGCCAATCAGATGTAATAATGACTACACAAGGAACTCTCAATTCAAAACACAAGGCAGAGATTTTATGAGAAAAAGATGGTTTCCACCTTCTTCTCTACTTAAATTTATATATAAATAAACCAGACTCAAGCATTTTGAACTAAGAGCACGATGCTTTAAACACCTTCACATTTAATTCACTAAATATTATATATAAATAAACGTGAAATCTTTTGATTTATTATGCAGTAATTTTCAAATGTAATAAAATGATCATAACAAATGTAAATATATTAATTTATTAAGTGCAAGCAGATGACAATAAAAACATGAAAGTCTTAATAAATTAATATATTTACATTTGTTACGATCATTTCATTAGATTTGAAAATTATTTCATAGTAAATTGAAAGATTTCACATTATTTATATATAATATTTAGTGAACTAAATGTGAAAGTGTTTAAAGCTTCATGCTCTTAGTTCAAAAACATACCATTATCTTCTTCAATTACTTCATTTGTCATCTCAATTTTCTTAGCCAAATTAACATATATTCAAATATATATCTTTTTGTAAGCTACATTGCTTAATTATTGGTTTCAATGGCTACGATTTGTATTTTTTAATTTTTTTTCCTTTTATCATTTATTAATAAGCTTATTACTAAGTAAAGACCCTTACAAACACTATATTCTATGTTAATCTGCTGTTAAAAAATATGGCTTTTTTAAAAATACATATAAATATATAATACATTTATTAACAGTCACTCATAAATAAGGATAGTTATTCCAACTCTAAGAAAAAAAAACTGCTACAGAAATGAGTCTTGCAATATACAGATCAATCTGTGAATCACAAATATGTCCACCTATAGACCAAGCTGGTTTATTTTTCTATTTCTTTGAAATGTTGTCTTAATTCCTTCAGCAGAAAAAATTTCTTCCTGAAATATTTCAACATTACATCTAACTGAAATTCTCCAATATAATTTATTCTTTGTTCTTCCCAATAAAAACACAATCAATATTGCACTTCTTTAAAATGTTTTGGGATAAACTCTATAGCAAAGACAGAGTCTATCTCTCCCACAAAAACTATGCTCAAGTCTTGCATTGTTCATTCATTTTAGCATGTCCAATAAAACGAAGATGTGATTTTATAGTAGTAGAATCTATATTATCCACATCCAGTAGGTTGAGGAACATATTGGTTGGTTTTACAATTTTGCCTTTGCATTTTGAAAATTTTACGAAGAATCCTTAAATGAATTTTTCTAATGCATTGATAAAATATCAAAACCCCAACTTCCATCAAAAAATTAGGTAAAATGATGACCCCATATACAACTGACTTGTATCATATCTCAATATCTAATTCCAACTTTATATTTATAAAACTATCAAAGTACTTAAACTAGTGTACATTCTCAAACTGATAACTAATACTGGCTGCTAAAGAACTTGGATTTTTGAACATTAATTATTACAGCAAAGTCTTTAACTTTTGCATTAACATTCTGTAAAATACCTTCGGAGTTGGCTAAAAACCCACAATCACCAACTTATTACAAGCTCTAAAATAAAAAAATAGTTGTTCTTTTGATTGTAATTAATTCAAATTAAAAATTCCATCAATTAAATCTGTATCACACCTTGATCCCTATTTCATTAAACTGCCTATAAACAGCTCCAAAAATACTATTAAGGATTGGTGTCCGAGTGGTTAGCACAGCTGCCTTACAAGCAGCTGTCCTGGGTTCACTTCCTGGCCAATGCTTTAACATATGAGGAAAAAAAAGACAACTGTCACAAAAATTGAAGACAATGTTGGAGTAAATGCACATTCTTGTTTAATACTCATTTTTCATTTCAAATGATCAGATTTTCTATTGTAGTAATAATAATTTCTCTCACTTCATTATGCAGAAACTATATAATATGAATAAATTTTGGTGGATGATCAATTAATTTCAAATGATGCCATAAACCAGTTTAATTAATTAAATCAAATGCCTTGAGCAAATCAATAAAGGCAATATATAAATCACTAGTTTCTCCAAAACTTTTATTGATTTGACTGGAAACAAAACCCATGTCTATAGTGCTTATTGATTCTCTGGTACTCATTCATCTATAATAAAAGCAATTTAATCAACAAAATCTTTGAAAGTACTATTACTGTAAATAACAATATATTCCATGATAATTACTGCAGTCTGGTTTTATTTCCTTTTAAAAAAAAATGGATTAAATAGAAGCATTCTTATGATCAGGGAACATAATTTCAATGATCCATATATTCCTAAAAAATCAAATACTTTTCAAGGTAACATACCACCACAATTTACAATTTTCTCTGGATATTCTAATTAGACCTGCAAACTTTCTATTTTTAAGAGTACAAAGAGCTCTTTAGACTTCACTAAGTTGGATATCTTTGTCCAAATCTAAATGAATAATAAAATGGATATGCTATTAAAAGTTATTATCTCAACTATTAATATTATTTGTTGACTATTTCCATTATCTAATATCAAGAACTGAATGCCTTTAGCCAAAATTTTAAACCTTATTTAAACTTTTCAAATACATCCAACTGTTAGTAAATCACATGAGTTAGTATTTAACATAACATTTTGAATGGTATTATTCTCTTCTCAAGAAGAGAAGAGAGGAGAATAATACCACTTGAAACATTATATTGTAATACTAACTTGTGGAATATTACAAACACTTGAGTGCATTTGGAATTTTAAATAAAGTTTAAATTTTTTCTAAAGATGTTCAGTTGTTGATATTCAATGATGGAAATAGTCCAACAGAAAATTAATATTAAAATGCTACCATCACAAATATTTGGACAAACTCAATTCTTACATCATTAAAAAAAAAAGATCAAAATACTCCTTACACATGTTCAAAATATCATTGTCTTCATATAAGAGAGTGTTACTGCTGAATTATAATAGAATTGTGATACTAGTTCTCAGGTCCATATGCTGCTTTCAGTATGTCAAAAAAAGATATGGAGTGATCATGATGAGCCAATATCTGTATTTTTTTTTTTTTACAATTTTAATCCACACATCATTTTTAAGTCTTCTTGTCAGTTATTGAACTTCTGCTTTCAGATCTCTTTATTTATTATGAAGTTCCACATTTATTACTCAACAAAGCAGAAAATGTTACATGTTTACTTTCAATCAAATTACTTATAATAAGATCATTTGTAAAAAAAAAAATAAAAATATGAGCTTTCTTTTTAATGAACCCCAAAATAGATTTACTCATATTCATAACACACTCCTCAAGAGAATTCCATATCTCAATAATGACAATCCTGAAGATCGAAATTAGCCTTTTAGTATTTAATAGCTGTTGAAATAAGATGTAATTTTTAATGCATCTAGCATTTTAATCTTGGAGTGCATGAATCTGCAATCCATTCAACAATCTATGTTCATAAATACTTGTGTAATACAGTCATGTATTGCACTCATCTTCTTTTATTGCAATTTTTCTGTCTAAACAAAATGTTTGTGATGTGTTGTGCAAAATTCATTAACTAGAGAACAATTGAACTTATGTAAACAATATACCATTACTGCCAACAACTTTTGGTCAAAGTCTACTATTTATATTAATATGAGCATTAAAGTTTAAAGTTTCTAAGAAAAAAAAATTTTTTTTAACAGTATTGCTAAAGTAATACTATCTAGCCAGGAATAAAAGCATATTCTGAATTCTCTGAATCTAAAATTGGTGCACAAGCACTAACAAAATGAGCACTAGTATCATTGTGCAAGGAAAGTTGACACAACAAGAAATTCTAAGAAGAGAACTTAATAAACTAGACTTGGCAGAAAATCTAACATCATGCATTTTCCTTTCATTGAATAATCTGTCCTTACAAAAAAACTTGTAGATATCCACATATTCTATTAAACTTCTTTCACCTAAAAGATGAATTTCACTAGCAGTATCTACATTGATCTTAAATATTGATAGCCCCTTAACTACCAATGCAGTTCTCCATTCTAGTTTTGAAGATTTTGTATTCAATTCTAGTTTTGAAGAGATTGTATCAACTAAAGTTTGCACATTCCATGTAGCTATATTAAGAATAAAAAATAGATTTATAATCACTTATCTTTAATACTACCACTATTATCTACTTTACCATTACTACTAATTATTATTATTTCTATCACTGTAATGAGTAATCTAGTAGACATGGCAACTTAGAGAGATTGTGAGAGATAGTCAATAAGCCACCTTATCTAGACCTTTCATCTTATGAGATAGGCATGAAGATCCCTAAATAGGATGTCCAAACATAAACTTTGCCAGCTAGAACTTCTGATTCAAATCCAGTTCCAAACCAAGTCATTGGTGATTGTATAGCCTCAAACAAAGATCACAGCCAAGAATTTCCAACCTTCTACGTCTGTCTCCAACATTGCTTTCTTAATTCTCAAGAGTGCGAGTTAAAAAAAAACTAAAAAATAAATAAATTGGAACATTCAAAATATATTAGCTAAACAACTTGCATATGCAGTTTTAATATTATCTAAAATAACAATCTAGCCAAAAAAAAAATACTTTTAAGGTTAATTTCGGTAACTACAAAATTACAAATCAATCACATGCAAAATACTTGAGAATTAAATTGGATCACTTTCATTTAAACCCCATCTTGCAAACATAAAAAAGAAAATTGCCACTAGGAATAATATCATCTTCAAGCTTATAGGTACCACATGGGGTTCTAATGCTGATATCTTTAGAACTTCTGAACTAGCACTTGTTTATTCTGTAGTTAAGTATTGCACTTGAGTATGGTGCAGAAGTAGATACACTAATCTTGTGGATACTCAGAGCAATGAAATCTTGCCTATTATTTATGGCACTCTTACTCAACATCAGTAGAATGGCTACATGTATTCTCAAATATCACTCCAGGTAATCTCAGATGTAGGTTGGCAACTATCAATGAATTTAACAAGCTTGTTGAATTACCAAATCATCCAATCAATCTCACTCTGATCAATCCCCAGAATATCAGGCTAAAATCAAGGCAACCTTTTTAGATTATTCGTAATTCTCAGCAGCCATCCACATTGGATATCAATAGCATGTGGGCACATGACAAGGAATGTTCAATTTATTAGGGCTCCTGTTGCCATCATTGCTCTACATAACTTGGAAGAATTGGCTCTTGATTGGTTAAAAATTTTTGATGTTAAATTTTAATGTGCTTACACCATACACTAAATAAATAAATAATTGTCTAAAAATTAATTTGGATCAATACGTATTTGAAACAAATTTTAGATCTTGTAGATTTTTTTTTGCTTAAAGTCTCTTCTTATAATATTTAAACAATGTACTCATTATTATGGACCCATTATTAGACTTTATTTTTCTACTCCTAATCCTCAATTTGTTATAATTTCATCATACCCTACATATTTTACCACTATATCTAATTTTACATTATTTATTTTTACATTTCTTTAAGAGTAATTTATGCATCACCATCAACATAACCATGTCACCATATATAGATGAACCATCATCACATCTTAAACTGAAACTGGTCATACCATCAATAATCTGTCATTTATTGACTTGTTACTCGTAAAATGCGTTGGTCATCGAGTGGTCAGCACAGCTGCCTTACAAGCAGTTGTCCCGGGTTCGCTTCCTGGCGGATGCTTTGACACATGAAAAAAAAGTTTTTTTTACACCTAAAATATTTATTTCACGATGTTTATAGTAAGAATAATAAATTCTAGCATTCTCTTATTTTCTTATAGTACATTATTACATGAGAATTTATTTGTTCTCGCTTGGTTTATATTGTAGTGTAATGTAGCTAAATTTTCCATAATTAAAATATTATATATATTGACATGATAAATGTTAAATAAGTGCTTTTTTATATACATATTAGAAAAGCAAAAAATAAAAAAAGCTAAGTAAAACGAAAAACAAAACAAAACAATCTTACTAACAATACAATGTCAATCAAGTCCAGAAAACATTCAAAATCTCTTTTCTTTTACTTGACAATTTAAAGTATAAATTTTGACTCGAGATTTTTTTTTTATTCAACTAATGACTTTGAATAAAAAATATTATGCAAATGTTATTTAAAAAATGCATCATATAATATATGAACAATATCTTGAAATATTAATTTAAATAAAAAAAATGTTATTCAATCTAATAAGATATTGAAATAAAAACATATGAATATTAATACTGAGTAAGTTTTATTATATATATTTAAAAAATGAAAAAAAAATCGTTTCACAACCTACACAACAATTACAAGATTAAAATAAAAAAAAAAGTGGTTGAATAACTTATTCTGTTATTAAAAAAATATTATTATTTAAGAAATCACAATCAATGCAACCTGTTTGTTGCTGACTTCATAATATTTGACCATTTCTTTCTGTTCACACATATATCTTTCCAGTTATACACTCCCATGACCTTTAGATCTTTCTCTATGCCATCACAAAATTGTAACTTGGTAATCCTATATTCTTCCAAACTATCCTTATTATTTTTGTCTCTAGTGATCTCATAACATGACCTAACCATTTAATTCTCTGTATTTAATTTTGGCTACAATATCAGGATCCACATAACAATAATATGATTTTAAGTTTTATTTAAAAAGCTTCCAGTTTTTGAAAACATGATATTTCACAGGCCCCAAAATTATGTATAAATATCCTAAACTTCTGGCTAAGAAAGTAACATTAATAAAAATTAATTATATTTAATTTATATATTATAAAATCAGAGCACTAATACACTGTAAAAAAAAAAAAAACTTTATTCAGAGAATTTGATTTGAATTCATTATTGGGGCAATATTATTAATCTAGAACAACATCTCTAAATTAATAATTTTGTTGAATTTAATTTAAATAAGTCATTCAATAATAATAGTAAAAATGAATTGTAAAAACTTAGAAGTATTATCATGCAGTAAGATTTAATGAAACAAAAATTAAATGATAAATTATTAAAAAATATTATTTAAAAAGATTAGGGAAAACATAAATTTAAATTTACTTTTTATTCTGATTAGAAAAATTTGTTTTCCCAACATGTTTTAAAATATTTTATCAATGTAAACCCATTTCAAATGTTTTGATTTCTGGATTATAATTTTTTTTTACAGTCAATAAAACTTTATTACTTTTGGAATGTTTTCATTTATTTCCTTGAATCAAATATTGAAAAAGGTTGTTTTCTCTTAGTGTGTTGAAACCGCTTGAGTGCATAATTTCTATGTAAATAAACAGAATTATAATGTTACCGGGGCATTTATCTAAAATAAATAAAAAATAAATTGGATAAACTTTTTTTTGTTAATTTTTATTTTTCTAAAATGAAATTTGTAATTTTAACAAGAATAAAAACAAATAGAAACAATATCGTGGTGACGCAAATCAAATTTTAACATGAAGAAAAATAAATATTTTTTCCAAAACAAAAACATTGTGGCCATGCAAATAAAATTGTTAATTTTAACAAGAATAAAAAGAAATAATTTCCCAAAACAACATCATGGCCACGCAAATATAATTTATAATTTTAATAAGAATAAAAAAAAAATAAAGCCCTTATTTTCGATTGGTCTCATGATTTATCTCATGCAAACATGACTTTTAGCATGATTTCGTAAAAATCACACTTACACACCCCCTTTGGCAATTGATTAAAGTGTCAACCTTGTCTAGAGAAATGGGGAAAAGTTTCCACAATTTTTTATTACCTCATACTACATCATTGGATTTGGAAAATGACTTGGGCATGCAAATTTGAATACTTTAGACAGTCTCAATTACAGACACTCTCACAAAATACCATAGCAAAATATAAAATGGGATTGTTTGTAGAAACTGCATAACACAAAGTTCATCGTAAGCGGTCGCTGCTGCAGAATAAACATCCCACTTCTGTCTGTAAATACCTGTATCTGTAAATGGTAATAATAGGATTAGTTCATATAAAACTGCAGCTGAATAATAGTCCTATTATCTGCACTGTAGCATTGAAATAGATACCATAGCTAAATTTAAAGTGGGATTGTTCATATAAATTGTGTAACACAAAGTCCACTGTAAGTGGCGGCATCCGCTTCGGCAGAATAAATGTCCTATTTCTGTGCTGTAGCATAGAAATAGGCACCGCAGACAATTCAAACAGACTATTTCTATGCTTAACCATTGAAATAGAATGTTTTATAGTGATGCGGCCACTTAAACGGCATATTTCTGTGCATTTGCATAGAAATTACACTCTCAAGCGTTTTCAACATGCTAAGAGAAAACAACCTTGCAAAAATATACAAGAAAATGTTTCATACCTTTAATAAAGATAATATATCCATTGCAAATGCATTACATCTCTAATACAGGACAAAATTTGTATGACATATCTAAAATAATGATTTGTCAATAACATATAAATGATATGACAAAAAAGTAATTATTGACATTTTTTAATTTTCCAATGGATTGTATTGTCTTTTATTTTCTCTCTTCTAAATAGTCCAAATTTAAAATATTTCCCCCTTCTCTTTGTTTATTCATTATTCTTTGAATAACAAGTTCATCTTTTTACACATTGATTTCATAAAATAAATAAATAAAACAAATATACAGCCTTCTAAAAATTATTTTATTAATCAAAAGTAAAATTTGTCAGTAGTTCCCCTTCAACCATTTTGTTATCATATGGCTCTTTTTCTTTATGTTCATTTAACTTATTAATCAGTATTTTTAATTTTACAAATAGCTGATTTATTCAATTTATAATATTATTACAGTAATTTTATTCTAACACTAAAAGTAATCATCTTCCTCCATATTTTATTCGAATATATATCAAAAAGATGAATTATAATTTTTTTAATTTATTTTCCATTATCAGTAAAATAGTTACTTAATTCATAACATGAATATTCTTTTTTTAATCACATTCAGGTTCAAAGACAAGTTGTTTTTTTTTTCCACATTTCGGTTTCAAAATAAAGAACAGTTATTAAAAGGATAACTTTTAATAATAGGGATAATATCATTGTTGTTCTGGTGGGTAAGTACTGAAGAGTGGTAGATTCCAGAGCTCAAGGATTGTAGATGACAGCTGTAGCCCTGTCATTCCATTGCTCGAAATTCTTATAAATTTCAGAATAGTAAAACAATTAAATTATATATACACATTCCACTATTAATTTCTTTTAAATTTCTCTGGTTCAATCAACAATGTTCTCGAAATAAAAACAACATACATTTAATAGTTTATTCTTACACTATATGAGACTATTTTTTAAAAATAATTAAACAAAGACATAAGTAAATTTATTATTAGCAGAAACTTGTAAAATATTCGATATCAGGTTAACATATTTTATCCCAACTAAGTATTTAAACAAAATGCTTTGATAACTCATTAATAATAAAATTTGTAACATCTAATTTTCTGTTTTATTCGTTACCAGCTTTTTATTCATATCAACATTCTATACATTTCATTCAACTTTCCTATTTCTATCAATTGTCTTTCAACATGATCAGTACCATCACCCAAAATTATCTTCAATGTTATATAATTAATAATATATGACTTTCCATTCCCCATTCATTTTTATATAATTTCTCTAAACTTATTTAATAGTGTTACATATCTCAGGTAACACTAACACCCTTTTATTCCTCTTTTACTAATATTCAGATAAAAGTTTCCAGAATATAAAACCATCATAATACCTTTCCAAACTCAGACAAATAACCCAATCATAAAATACCCCTTGCCTATAACTATATTCCTTTTTTAGCAAGTAATAAAAAAATCAGTATAACATCATATATATATATATATATAGCAGCACACTCTTCATCTCAAATCTCAATATCATAACTATCTCTTAGTACAGAAACTCAGATTACCCTCTTCTTAACTCACCAGGTGAGTTACAAGTATCAAACACTCAAATTTCCATGCCTATGTTGGAAACTTGATATTTTTTTCATTACACTATTCACTGACAAAATAGGAACTAGTTTCTATCCACTTTAAACACCTAGCAAAAGAGTGAATAATCACTGCACAGGAGAAATATTTTCAGGGTAATTTTTTTGACTTTTATTAGTGCATTCTTCATCTCAGTTACACCAATATTAACTATCCATCTACTAGGCATGCATTTCATGAGCAATTTTTTCTCATTAGGAGATTCAGGTGTTTCATATCTCTAGCTTATCTAATGAGCGAAATTTGTTCATAAAATATGAATAATAAGAGTGGTCAGTTAAATGGAATATGTTGGAGTTGAAATGAAAAATGCACTGAGAAAAAAAAAGGAAACTTAAAAATACGACCATCTAACAGTTATTGCACTCATATGTTACTATGAAAGTTTTTCATTGGATATCACTGAAATGAATATATTAATAAGTTCTTACAAGTTCATGCTAACTCATTTCTAATATAATTTATTTTTTCTTCTACTTTATATAAATATCTCCAAATTGAGTAAATTATTCTACTAGATTATTATATCAAAAAATAAATAAATAGAAGATTAAAAAAATCAGGAAGTTATGATTCCAAACATAACTATCAACATCTTCTATATTGTTTAAAATTCTCGATTCTATATCACAGATTAGTTTTAATATTATTATTACATAAGACAACAAAAAGGTTAAGGAAAAAAGGAAGCTTTATTAAAAGTTTAACAGTGATTTTGTTTATTGACTTTCTTTTGTTTTTTATATTCTTTTTTCCTCCTAGTTAATTAAAATATTTCTAACTCAACTTAAATAGTTAATTATGGTAGCCCCTCTCCTCTCCACCCCAGTATCAATAGCTTCATTTATTCACGATTCAGAAAAAATATTAAATAAAAATATATATTTCCTTGTTTTTTTTTATATATATTATTATTTTTACAAAATATTTGTAAAATACTTATTTTAAGACAAAAATATTTAAGATTTCAGTCAGATTTTATTCAAAAAGACTACTGTTTAAGAATATTATTGAAACATATTCATAATCAATCAGAAACTATGACTGGGTGAAAAAGGAATGCCTTCACAAATGCTACAGCAATCATTTTTTGTCAGTTTTAAAAAATTATAATGAAATTTTAAAACAGCATTTTATCGCTTTATGATGTCTTAACAGAATTTGTTCATGTTTTAGAAATAGAATTATAACAAATTTTCTTTTGTTAGTTTGATATTTTTATTGGCAAATGTGAAAAAACAAAAGGAATTGTTTTGATTATGTATTTTATTTAATTACTTTCTTTCTATAATTGTAACATTGAAATAGTATTTTTAAGAATGATTTCCATTTGTAATCTTATATTTCTAAAAATATATATTGAAATTTATAAAAATATAATAAAAAAATAAATGTTAATTTGTTAAAAATATGAAATTGGAAATTTAATGCAAATAGCTGCTAGAGAATGTCAAAAAAGTTCATAGTGAATAGATGAAGGCATAAAAAACTGAATAGTCCCAATTCAAAAAAGACCTGGCAGCCGTCAAGTAAAAGATGAGTTAGTAACTAAATGAAAAAAGAAGGTGTGAATATTTTGACAGATATGAAGTTGGTCTATTAATGATTCTATGGGACAAATTATTGCAAAGATTTAAAAACATGAATTCATTTTTATAAAATGTTTGAACCAATTTATTACATGACTATCTCCTCCAAATTCTTTATAAAAAATTATTAAGTCTCTAAACAATAATTTTAACAGTATTAAACAAAACACAAATTTACTAAGACTGAATAAAGATTATGAAATGAAGTAGAGTTTAAAAAAACAGTATGGCATCCACAAATGATACACTATTTATAGGATAACAACTTTTTATCATAAATATGGAGAAAGTAATTTGTGACACACTAATAATAGAAATATCTTTGAAAACTACTATTTTAAATAGGCAAAACTCTCTTCATACAGTAGTGCCACTCATAGCAAGACAGAGTAATCAATGAATGCCAGAAGGCTTGTGCATAAACTCCCTATCTAGTGCCTACTCATCCAATATCCCCAAACTAGTTTCTGGCTTATGGCCTTCATCAGTGAGGAGCCTTGGATCTGAGAGCACTGCACCACGAGCAAGCATGGGAAATAGTGATCATGTGATGTTTAAAGGTTTAAAATTACTATTTATAAGACAATTTTAAAGGATTTTTGAGGTGTCCCTTAATTATGATATGTATAATGATCAATTCAATGATAACATATTGTCATTATCCAATAAATATAAAAATAATTATTAATATATAATATTTTTAAAAGGAAGCTTATCATCATTTGTTATACATTAAAAAAGAAAATATTAATTATCATTTAAAATGTATAAGACATTAATTAACGTCTTTCAATCAATCATTTCTAAATATGAAAATATTTTACAGATATTTATAACAATATTGATTTTTAATGCAAATGGAGAACAATCTTTTTCAGTTCTTTAAATAAAAATTAATTAAAAAAATTATCGATTAGAGCCATTTGAATAATTTATTTTCCTACATGGTTTGGTGTAATAATAGAGTGACAAGATCCACTCTGTCACAGTGCTCAAATTTCTTATACCTCCTGAGCACTAAAACCATCCGATTATTTTTTAAAATCACTTGTTAATAATGTTTACTGAAAATGTAACTCTATTGTTGGGTTAAAATAAAATTATTGATAAGTTTGCTGTACCAATACCCTGAATAGTTTATGTATTGAGTAATTAATTCACTAAAAAAGTAATTAGTGACTAGTTTTCTCTCTAAGCTACTTGCAAGGTTATTACTGAATCGACAAATATATTATATAACTACCTAATTTAGCTATTCACCACAAAAATTTTAAGCATTAGTATGTCTGGTTCATGAATTACTTCATAAAATATGATAGCATATTTTATACCCTTAATCCATGATGGAACAAAATTAAATTTTATTTTAAACTAAGTGAAACTGCTAATGAAACATATGGAATGATTCAAAGTATATATGGTAGCGAAGCTACAAGTTGCAAGACTGTCTTCAAATGATTTTCCAGATTTTGTGATGCTAGAAAGAGCATTGAAGATGATCATAAAAGATATATAATACGCTGTCATATTTCAAGATTTAACTGACTATTCAAGCATACTACTGTCTTAAAATTTTTGTGGTATTGTTGCTTTATAACACATGGACTGATTCAGAAATAGCTCTGCAGATGCCTGGGAGAGAAAAGTAGCCACTTTTTCATTGAGTCACATTGAATATATTCATATTCCTATTTTGTTATTATTGTATTTTTGGTTAGTAGTTTTAAAAATAAAAACTAGTGTTTTGTACATGTTTATTTATTTCAATACAAATTACTATTTCAAAAATACTTATGAAAGTAATACACAAAGTGGAAGTACAAAATTGATTACTAAAAAATTTTAAGTTGTTTTTTACATTATTAGTTGGGTTCCAAATATTTTTTTTACTTATACCCCCCCCCCCCGGCTAAAGCAAAATCTGTCATGATTGTGACTTACTCTATGTCTTCCAGTGGACACTTAATGATTGTGAATTTAAAAATCTCCATTATGAAGTCACCATTGTTTAACGTCCATTACAATAAGCTGTGAGAGGATTGATGACTCCTTTTTAGTTTTTTATTTACTGTATATTGACTATTCTTGAAAATATATAAACAATAATTATTTTGCTGACCTTCTATTCGCAATCTAGTTTTAAAATAAATTTACTGATATCACATAAAATAAAATAAATTTTAATATTTATTCCATTTTTTTTAGAAATGTAATTATTATTTTAAAATAGTTATACATATAATAATAAAACAAATATTAGTACATATAAGTAACATATGTGAAAATTTAATAAAGTATTACGAAAGACGTTTCATGGGTTAGATCATGCAATTATAGTGATGATGATATTTAGACCAGATTCTAAATAGCTGTGTATATGTTCAATGGAGCCACAGCCTGAAACTTTAACTTTATTAAATTTATTTAAAAATAATAATTGAGGTTTCTCAAGATGTAGGATTAAAAATATGATGACATCTCAGAAACCAGATGATGAAAAGAATGAAGGTTCTTTTTCTAATATTTTCAAATAGCTTTCCCGTTACATGTTATTAATTAGTACATTTAGGGAAGAATCTAGAAATCATGGTATACATTAGATTATGATAGGATTGCAAGAAAGAACAACCAAATATAAAGTATTCCACAATTTCTTCCTCTCTTCTACACAGAGCAAATAATTTCAATGCATGCATCGGTCATTCTTCTACAAAAATAAAAATCATTAGTAGATAGAACTCAGTTTTATTTTGATTCCTAATCCAAATAACAATATTTGAATTTCTTCATAATATAATGACTATTAAAAGTGAAGATAGATTTAGTTACATTACCAAATTCAGAGTTGTAGTTATCCACTACATATGTCACTCAATATCCACTTTTTATTTATTTGGGAAACAGAGGTAAAATGGGAATCACTCCTTTAAAGATTCAATCTATTAATCATTCCTAATATAATATTATTGTTTTTCTGTATTTGCCCACATGGATTTTGATATCATTATAGCTATTGTCATCTGGCTAACTTTAAATTCCAGTAATTTTTTTTTTCTGATTAATCCAATTCAAAACATAGTTATTATTTATTTTATTATTCAAGGTGAACATGACAATTTTATCCAATAACCCAACTTGAAATACCCCCCCCTCTTCTTTTTCATCATGAAACCATTGCACTTAATATCATTTTGTATTTGAAAAAGAAATAATAACTCAATAGACATGATATATTTCAATATTTTAAAATCACTTCAAATATCAATTATTCTTTAAATTTCTACACAATTAAGTCGATGTGAAAAGCAACTATTTTCTAACTGAAATCAAACTTGTTTTGCAATCTTATGAAGTAAAGACCACATAACTGCCAATAACACAGATATGCAAGTATGTCAAGTTCTGATCAAAGGAGGTTAAGATTATTAGAAAATAAGCTAATGATTATAACCAAATAAGAATATGACTATCATCAATATTTATTTGCAATTCAACATAATTATTGTAATATCTTAGATTAAGAACTACATCCAAAATAATGAAGCCTCTTATATCATTAGAGATCACTCTTAAAAACTATGCATAAGTTTTTTCCAGAAGGCCAAGAGTACAAAAAAAAAACAAAACTAGATATTTTAACTTCTAAAATAATTTCGTTATCAGATATAACGAAGAATAGGCAAAAATATTATTTTATATTATTTATTAAGTAAAATAATAATTACAGAATTTTATTTAAAAAAAAAAATAATTATATGTGTCATGCAATGATCAAATCACTTCTGAACATACAAAACTGACCATAAGTCAATTATCAGTCTCTAGAGAACAAGTGTTCAAAATTAAAATATACTATTTAAACATTAAATTTAAAATAATAACAACTCTTACTCTATAATAGATCGAGTTGAAATAAATTTGGAGAATGTTAAATTAACGAATTATATTTTTAATTGCTCACACCAGTAATAATGAAATTAGTAACAGCAACAGTTTTGTAATATGTATACACAAAGACACAATAAAATGGATATAAATATTTTATTTCTACATAACTCAGAATCTATCCTATTCTAATCTCTTTTTAAAAGTTAAAAATTATTTTAATAGCTCAGAAAAAATTTATCAGATAACAAAATTACCTGCTTTCAATAAAATTTAAGCTGGCAATCATCGTTATTTCTAATGATGTAAGTTGTATTTCACTAATGAGTAACAGATATGCCTCAACTATTTACTTAATAAGATTTTGTTTCTTTTTTACTTAACAATGTTATTTCAATTTGTCATGCAAACTTTACTTTATTAGTTGCACCATTCTTGATTAATGGGATACGATCCTGTGTTTACTCAAACCTGAAATCAAAGCCCTATAATCTGTCTATGGACCTTCCCAATCCCCATGATGAAGATATGTTGTGTCTCTGACAACCTCTTGCTAATAATTAACTTTTTATTAATTCTGGGAACCACTTGACCATATTCTGGCAACAACTTCCTGGACAGCTAGTGGTCATCCTGCCTCAGCAACCAGCCCACTACTTCCCAGGCTTCTCAAGTGAAACCAGGCATGGGAAAGATAAGCGGTTAAGCATGAAGCGAGGCTAATTTACAAATACTAATTAACAAGATAAAATTAAAAAAAGGTTACAGAAACAAACAAATTTTTATTTACAATTTATTTCAGTTAAAAAAAAAAACCGTAACAAAAAGAATTATTATACATCAAATAAATAAAACAATAATACCGTCGCAAAATAATTAAATAAACAAACATAATTAGATAATGAACAACTAATACATTTAAACACAAAACTTAAATTTTAATTTAAAATACTTTGAGGAGATAAAAAAAAAGAGAAATAAGAATCGAAATATATAATTTTAATTTCCAGAATATCTCTAATTAGTCATAGTATATCAAAAGTAACACATACACACATACAATTAACATCTGACGTTTGTAGAAAATCACGTCTTTTTTTTCATATGTCAAATGCGTTGATCGGGAAGGCAGCTATGCTAACCACTAGGCCACCAACGCTTGACAAACGTCTTACATTACTTTTTCTCATTTTGTTCCAAATTTATATTCTTTCATATAAATGAACTTTAAATGGATGACAAAAAAAAAAAAAAATCACATTTTTAAGAATTGGCGATACAAAATATAATTACATTTTAAAAGTATTTTTAATCATATTTAAATATTTATTTAAAATACAATAACATTATTAATCTAAAGGTGGGATTAATTTAAACCTTTGCATTTCATAATAGTTCAGGTGAATTCTTACTTACTTAAAGTCTATATATGATAAAGGTAAATATTGGCTAACAGCATGTCCAGATGCAAAAATAAATTGCTTTTATTACAATCATTTTAAATAAACCGACAAGTAAGTAGATTCATCTTCAGAACTAAGATTAGCTCAATTCCGTCATTTATGATAGTCAATCTTCATGTAAACTATTCTTGAATTCAAAATTCATAAGAATTTTACACTTTTGGTGCTCAAACTTCATATGAATTTCTGAATAACAATGCATTCAATTATTATTTAATATTTTTTTATTGTCATTTTTTAGATTTTCATATTTCCAAATCTTCTGCATTAGGATTATTTTAACAAAAAAACCCATTAACCCAGTATTTTCTTTAATAAAAAGTTAATTCCATTATTACCTTTCTAACTTAACTCATAAGAAGAATTATACTTATTCAACACAATATTTAAATAAATCACACAATATAAAATATCTTTATACAACACCAATAATTATATATACATACTCTAATGGAACCCACTACCCCAAAGTTGATGGTGCCAGATATACCAGAACCATGGGGTACACCATACGATGATGTGAATACAACTAAGTAGTTGGATGACTTGAATGAAATGTGTCAACCAACCTACAACAACTCATATCCTAAATTTATGATTCGACAGCACATTTGGGTGCATCAGATGGTATTGAATCAGGAATGGCATATAACAAAGGAAGCGCATCTCAATACTGTTAGACCTAGGCCTTTGAATAGGATGTTAAAGATGTCACAATGAAATGCCCAGTTCCAAATCACATCTACTTTCAACATACTAACTTATAATTTACTAACAATATTTCAATGTAATATAAACCCGTGCATATTCATTACATCTCTCTTTTTAGGCCCCATTACACCACAGAATTCAAACTCAGGAAGTTCTTGCAGTCAGCTCTCTTCAGGGATGGACTTACTCAATTATTAACCAAATATGCCTATATATAAGCATAAATATAAAAAAATACTGATGATGATTAATTATTTATAAGAGCAATACATAATGATGATGATGATCATCAAACCTTTAATGGTGTAAATTCATAATGTGATAATGAACTTTTAATGATATAAATGCACAATGATGATGGTAATGATCAAACATCTAGTGGTATCAATGCACAGTGATTTGATGATGATCAAACAGAGATCAAATTGATTTAAATAACTTAATACATTTATTAACAACATATATAATAAATATTTACAACAAAAGATAATAAAGTAAATAAATATTCGGTTATCAAGAATGGTTTTTCTATCATCTTGATGGCTTCATACAAAAGAAACAAAATAATTTGAAGTATATTATATACAAAATTATACTATACAATTCATTAAATATATACATAAAACAACAACAAAAAAAAGCACAATGAGAGTTCACTAATTCTAAAACTACCCCATTAATGTAATTATTAGAATATTTTTAGGCTAGGGTAAATATATTATAATTATAACTATTTTTTTTTACTAAATATATATATAACCCCACTCCCATTTATATGTGTGTGTAAGTCATAGTAAAAATTAATGATAGATACAAAAAAGACCTTTTATTCAAGTGGGTTAATTGCACTCAGAAATAAAACAAAATTACAAGTAAATATTATTAAAATTTGTTAGTAAACAAAATAATTTCATTTGTCCTAAAGTTTGCCCTCAATGTTAAATATATAATAACCTTATTTGTGGTCGCTTTGATGGATCTATGTTGAATTTCCAGAGGAATCTGTAAATTTACTTTTATTATAAAAAAAAATACATATTAATTAAAGATGATTACTTTTTTAAAATACATCAACATATGACACATCTATTCACTGCTTCCACTTTTAAATTGTAGGTGATCGAATTTGAAAAATGAATCTTGAGTACACAATAAAACAAAAATTACAATACATAAACTTTCAAATAAAAATTACAAAAACAAAAAAAAATAATCATGTGAATCAAAATAAAATATAGTTATCCTAAGGAAAACAAATGTCAGTCTCCATGTATATTGTTCTTGTTCACCAACTCTGTTTCTATTTATGTATTTCATGCTCCTTGATTAAAACAAACACATATGAAATATCTCCCCTGAACATATATAAATCCATGGAAGATTGATGTACACCAGCATTCTCTAAGTAGACATCTTGATGGAAAATTTTATAATTTCATAATTCCATAATGACATTAAAGCTAGCTTTGGAAAGTCCTACAGCATTGGTCCTTTACCCCTGACACATTGTAATGATTCTTTTATTATAAACTGTTATTTATAATATGGCTTCAATACATATAAAAATAGTTTTTAAAGACACAGTTAATTTTTAGTAGTTTCACTTTTTTTTTTCATCATTTCCATAATAATGAATTTTAGCTTGCAGGATAAATTAAGTCATTAGCTCATTACTGCTAATTATAAATTGAAGTTTAACTTTCCAGTTTCATTCTATCCAAAATAAAGATTTTATATTACCTTGAAACTACAAATATTAAAATTACTGTTTTTAAAATGCCAACAGTTTTCTTTTTTTAAAAGAAAAAAAAAACTTTACTTATCTGCTGTCGGTTCAATTGTAGAGATTTTTTAAGTAAAGAGAAACACTCTCTTATCACGTGCTAGCTAAACACCTATTGTTACAACTTAATAAAAAAAAACAAATTATAAAATAATAAATAATATTATTATTATTATTATTATTATTATTATTATTATTATTATTATTATTATTATTATTATTATTATTATTATTATTATTATTATTATTATTATTATTTAATCTTCATTATTCCAAACTTGATAATTTAACAACAATTTGGACCTCATACAAATTTTAATCTTTGATTATGTCCATTCTATAAGTCAATTAATTAGATTTTTAGTTAATGATATTAAATGAGTAAAAGAAAAACAATTAATTTCTACCAATAGATGAACATATTAGCTTACATGCATATATACTTCATGTGTATAGCAAATTTGTTTGCTTTCTCACAATAGATAAAAAAAAAATTAATTTCTCAAACACATTATTTATCTGTATGTTTATATATGCATGTACTACATTTGTATAAGCAAGTACATAAGATATTTATTTTATTTGCCTACCACTTGGTATGAATTCAAACATTGTGAAAGAAATTGGGGCAGGTGTGAAGGCTAGTTGTAAGCCATCTCTTACAACATATAGCAGAAATAATAATACAAAAAAGCTTTTTTCAGCATATATATATATTTTGTCTTCATCAATATGATAGAACTACTACAAAACTTCAATTTACATTGCAGACATAGTGACACCTCTCCTTTTATATATAAAATTAACTAGAACCAATTATTACAATAATCAGAAAAACTCTGTATAAATGCATACTCTATATTTTTCTATTCATTTTTCCTTAGCCAATTATTAGTTAAATTTTATATATATATATATAATAAATCAATAAATAATACCATTATTCTAGATGTTACTGGTATTTTAATAATTGTACCAACAGCTATAAATAATATTTATAATAAATGTAATAACAGTATATATATATATATATATATATATATATAGTAGACATAGGCCAACTCTAACCATGTAAAATATATAAATATAATTAGAATGGGGACATATTATTTAATTTTATCATAATCTTATAATAAGTCTTGATGTAAATGTTTACCTTTACTAAATGATAATATGAGAATTCTCAAACATTACATTTTTTAATAATAATATGAATATTTTAATAGGTGGTATAAATAAGTGTAAAAGAAGGAAAAATATAAAATCAGATAAATAATTTGTATGGTTCTCTCTCTTCAAAAATTTTAACTATTTACAAGTATTAATTTTCATTTTAAACTTTTAATAGAGATAAAGTAGATAAAGTGTTATGTTTAATAATATTTTTAAAAGGAAAAAAAATGTAAGATTTCAACAATTTGTCAAAATTTTACTTTAATTAGTCAGAGTTGTTTTTTTCTTTCTGTTCTCTTTATCTTTCATCAAAACAATAGGAAGTGTTTATTAGGTCAGTATAATTAAATGAATATCTTGTTTTTCTTTTGGTATATGAGAAAAACATGTACAGGGGAATTTTTTTGACTTGTTTTGCAATAAAAAAAGAAGGGAAATAATTGAACATTTTTATATAAAAATAGACCTAATTGTTCAGTGTTTAATTTGATCATGTGGAAGACAGAATTGTGATTAGGTGGACAAGTTTGTTTCAAAAATATGGGTGTGGGTAAATCATTAGATCTGTTTCTTATAAAAAGAGGTCAATCTTAATTAAGCTATTGAAAAGGACAGTAGAGAAAGTCCTGATTCAGCTGCCAAAGAAGAAAATAAAAATTCAAATGTAAAGAGGACACCACTTTTTAAAATGGATTTAAAGAACTACATGTGCTAAGCAAGCGTCATCTATCTCCATATAACCAGCTCACTAGAAAATGTAAAGAAAAAATATATATGTCTGAATTAATCTGAAACAAGCCTTGACTTCACCCAAGAGCACAAGTGTCTCTGTTTTTATGTATTAGCTTGACTTGAAAAATTATTTTAAAAAAATACATAAATTCTTGCAGTATTAACCTGGAAATATTATTGTGCAAAATGGAGAAAAATTGACTATCTATATTAGTCTGTGAGATGTTTTCAAGAAGAAAATAAATATGGACAAACTGTAAATTACAACTATCAATCAAAAAAAGGATTCAAAAGAAAAATAAATCTATGGTTAAAGGTATTTTTTTAATGTACCCATTACATTTAAATTTATAAAGGCATTTTAAAATTAAATAATGATAATAATTAACTTTATTAGCATCTTTTTTAAATTGAAACATGTTTTTTTAAATTTATTTTCCCTCTAAAATTAGAAGGATTTTAGCCAATTTATCTTTGTAAGGTAAATGTTTGTTTTATAAATAATACTTAGTCATAATGAATAATTTTTATAAGAAAATATTATTCAAAGTATTTTCCCTTCAAAATTATAAAAAAGGGTTTTTAGGTCATTTAATTTTTATGAAATTACATTTAACAATTTCTTTTAAAACATGTATTTTTGTTTTATATTATCCCCCCCCCCAAAAAAAAAAAAGATTATACAAAAGGTTTATAATTTAAAATATCCTATTTTGATTAAAAAGTTGTTTTTCAATCTTACTTATTGAAAAGAAAGTAACTTAATGAAAGCAAAAGATAATTAATTTAATGAATAAAAATCCACTAGTTAATCATATTTTTTCATATGAAATTATATGTTTTGATTAAAATGTATAAATTTGAATTATATTATCATGTCATATAATTTTTTTATTAACCAGGTAGTTTATTAAATAATTATTTAAAAAATATTGTAATATTAATGTCTTTATTAATCCAGCTAACTGTTCTATGAATTGGCAGTGTGTGTGACTTGATTTAATTACAGCTTAGTGTTTTAGGGATTTTTAAAATATCCCAGTAAAACTATTTTAAGCAGAATAAGCTGTTATATTTATTTATCTCTTGTACACATTTACACTTTCTTGAGTAGTTCTAGAGAGCATAATGGTTAGTGATATGGATGTAGGAATTTATGTGTGTTTGGATATCTTGATGGTAACTCTGGATGGTGCAAACATATCATCTTTAAAGTCAATTTACTTCACATTGTTTTTTATTAGGAAATTAAGTTTATAGATGGGCTGTATACTAATTGTATTATATGGACAGAGCATTGATGATGTTTAGCATAGACCAGTATTGCAGTATTATTTTATATTATTATGACTGATGGATTAACACTTAAGTAAGTGCATCCAGAGTATTATGTTATATTCTGCCATAAGCTTGGCAGTGGCTAAATAAATAGCCTGTTTATAATGTGATCTTTATTAAATCCAGTCACAAGAATAACTGTTAATTGATGATGACTTTTTGACTCAATGATGAGACAATTATTTATGTGTAATGCTGGTGTGGTTTGTTATATCTTGTAGTTTATAATCTATTATTATTATAATAACTACTTACTTATATTGTTAGTTCATGCTGAGGCATATGCTCATATATATTTAATCATTTTATATTTTCTCATCAAGGTAATTTATTTTATGAGGAGGATAATACTTTCCTATCTAATATTAAATTTACAAAAATGAAATTTGACATTAAAATAATGTATTCAGATATAGATTAATATAGATAATGATAATATAATTATATTGAAACATTTCATTAAATAGGATAAATTAAGAATAATAATTTCTATATATTTATAACAAGCACGAATAGAAAAGATGGCAGTTATTAAAGATTTTGAGCTTGAAAATGATAAATATAACACAGATAAAAGTACAGGTATTTTACAAAAGGGAAAGTTTATTAAAATATACATAAATTATGGATATAATCATAAGAGTTAAAAATACATTTTAAAATTATAAACCATCTAATTTAAATAATGATAATATTACTATTATAAATAAAGGCTCTAATAAAAAATAGACAAAACTTCCATGACTTCCCTAAAATTTATAATACATTAATAAAAAAATAAAAATTACATAGATAAAAATAAAGATAGAATTGTCAAATAGTAAACAGGAAGATAAATAAAGGAATTGTATATAAACTTAATTGTGGAAATTGCAATATGATTTACTATGGACATACAAGAAAACCATTAGATGAGGAGCAAAAAAAACAATGCAATTAGTAAACGAGATGACAAATCTGCATTATATATTTATTATAATATGACCATAAAATACATTGTGTAAAAAATATAAAAACTTTAAACTATATCAAAAAACCTAATATAAGGAAATATAAAACAAAATATATTAACTTCAATAAATGAAAGAGTATAAATAAAACATCAATTAATTTAAATAATAATTGGCTAATAAAAAATGAATGGAAAATTATGTAGTATACATTTATACAAACATTTTTGTACATATTGTATTATTATTATTATAACTGGTTCTAGTTAATTTTATATATAAAAAAGGATAAATGCCACTATGTATGAAATGTAGATTGAAGCTTTGAAATAGTTCTGTCTGATAAAGGTAAAAAAAATATTTGACAAAAAAGCTTTTCTGTATTTTTATTTTTATTATATATATATATGAAAAAACAGTGTAACAAATTAAATTTCTTTCCATTTTTTATTTTAACACAAATATCCACTGCAAATTTTTTATAAATGATTCAATAAAAACTTTTACATTAAATGTAGCAAATAATAAAATGTTTAACTGGAACAATGCAATTTGAATCTGAACTATATAATGATGGAAGTGAGTTGGTTGAGTTCAAACCTTAGTATTTTTAAATTTTATACTATTAGTTTAAATGGTACAAAAGTTGAAATAGTGACTACTAAAAGCATAAATTCATCAGTACTAGAATTGAATCCTAGTCATCAATGATGAAAGCAAAAGCTCAAAACTGGTTTAGGAATATTATAACACTATATCATCTGGTTTACAGGATATATGAGAGAGTCATATGATATTACAATATTATTAAAAATATTGATATTGAGGTTAATTAAAAAACATCCATAAATAATTAGTAGATCATCAGATTTCTACCAACATTATTAAATTGCCATATCTTGAACAAATTATACACTGTGATATGTCACAGTGAATTTATTATACAGTGATAAATATTATTGTAGGAAATAAATTTTTAAACTTTTTTTTTTTGCAATTGTATATGCACATATAAATTTACATAGTGAAACCCATCTTTTCTTTTTATACAGGCCTCTATAAATCTTTGTGATTAAAATAATTATTAGTCTACAAAATTTTAGGCACTAATTTCTTTGCATATATTATAAATATCTTTTAGGTCACTTATTAAAGGCAAAAAAATATTTATTATAAATTCTAATGAATGAAATAGTAAAAACAGAAATGATTTTTAAAGATAAAGAAGATACAGACTGTGATGGTAATATCAGTCAAGCAGAATCTTTTTCAAGTAAAAGATGTCTAATGATATAACAGACTAGCAGTGAGAAACAGCTGAGTATGCTGTTATTTGATGGCCCCTCTTTTTCTATAAATTGCACCATCCCTTTCTTTTCTTCAGAACTTTATCAAGATAAAAGGAGACTATTTTAGTTTATGAAAATATTTTTCAAACTACAAAAAAAAAAAAAAAAATTAAACGGATTCTTAAATTAAATGGAGATTTCTTATCAATATGGTAATTACATATCTTTGTATGTATGTTTGAGTGTGTCTTAATTTTTGTTATTTAACAAATTAAAAGATAGGCATTTCATTATAATGTATAACTACTTCAACTAAATTAGTTGTATATATAGCTGCGATTCTGTCAAATTTTCGATATGTGAGACATGGGTCTCTTATAAAGGCATTACAAATTTCATTTTAAGAATGCTTCATAAGATTGAAAAATTAATTAGTATGTACTTCAGCTTGCTAAATGTAATAATATTAAAGTTATATCTTTGTTAGATTAAGCATGTGAAATCTATGATTAGTAACACACTTAGACTTTCATAGGTGAGGCAGACTCCATTTAAATTATAAAAACAATTTTAAAAGACATTTATAGAGATTTCCATATTAATTATTTTCAATGAAAAAATATAGCAGAGAATATAAAAACTGAACTACAGTTAAGCAAGGCATTGAAGTATATTTTAAAAAAGCTTTCTGTAGAAGAAGCTAAAAGACATTATAGCAAAAGATAAAAAAAAATAGGTCTGGGCACACCCATTTTGAGATGTGGATGGAGATATTTTGAACTGTTGACTCATTTAAAGCTTAATCTCAGTAGTGGATTTTCCCCAAAACAAAGAACTTTCTAAAAGTTGGATGTAAAAAACAATGTAGAGGAACAATAAAATAACAACAATCATTGGCATAAACAGGCCAACTGAGTGAGTGAATCCAATATTGTTTTCATTATGGTAAAGGAGTTATCTACAAATGGTCAAATCCATTTAAGTAATGTCATTTTATTTCCAGAAAAGTATTCACTGTTCTACAATTTCATTTTTAATAGTAACTCACATCTATATTTTTATAGAAATAATCAGGCATGCTAAAACTTAGTAGGAAAAATCTGCAGGCAAGCCATGATGATCAGAAGTGATATTTTTTCCGTGAGTCATAGCAAATCCTTAATTTAGTACTATCTTAGTAGGCAATAAATTAATGTTTGTAATCTTACCAATCAGATGAGTTATTTAACTATTTTATAAGATTCCGAATGTAAAGACTTTTAATAAATAATTAAAACACTTATATTGGCATTCTCTGTAATAGGTAGAAGACATTTTCCAGCTTCACCTAATATATACATATTTTGATTTAGAGACTGATTTATATAGTCATAGCAAAACGTTAAATTTTTTGTTGTCTTTATATATAGAGCTGGAGTAATAATGACTATACTCATTTCAGAGTTTCTTATAACAGAGAAAAATAAATTCTTATTATAATCTAATAAATTATAGTAGCACTGAATCTAAATTAATAAAAAAAAAAACATAATTCATTATTGCATAAGACATTTATCTTTAGATTATAAATTCGATCCATTTAACAAAAAACAAAACCTCTACCATAAAATAAACAAGTAGAAATAAAGTTATAATATATAAATATTCAAACATCCCCTTAAAAATATTTATCTGCTTTTATTCTTTTAAATTATTTGACCAGAACAATATCAAGAATTCATCTAAGACTGTTATTTAATTCCTTAAATGTATTTAAATAATTAATATTATTTATCTAACAATGAAAATACTCTATAATCTTTCTATAAACTGCAACATAAAAATAAAAACACTGAAATTGTATATACTCCTCTCTATCAATATAATTACTCTTAGTTCGGAATGCTTGAATCCGACTTATTTATATATAAGTTTAAGTAAAGAAGAAGATGGGTTCCCATCTTTTTCTCGTAGTTCTGGCTTGGGTTCTTGAATTGAGAGTTCCATGTGCAGTGATTATTACATCTGATTGGCTGTCACATAAGCATTTTTAAGGCACTTCTGTCGAAGGTTTTATAGCCTTTCACATTATTATCATATCAGATATAATTAATATTCCAGATAAAAAAAATATATGTGACAATTATAGATAACATACATCTTGTAATATTATATAAGCAAAAGCTAAAATGAAATAACAGAATATATGATAAATGGACAAACATCTAAAATTCTTATCAAAAAAAATGCCAATGTAAGACATCAAAAGTTTCTTTAAAGATTAATTTTTATTCCAGAAAACATTACAAATTTTGATCCCAAATAATCAAATTTGTCATAAAAAAAAAAACTTGAAGAACAAATAATTTAATCGTTTATATCTCATATTTGTATTACAATGGCATTCATTTGAAAGTTAATTTGTAAATGAATATAACTAACTATGTATTCATTTAAATGATACACTCCACAGAGGCATGACCAATTCTAATGCATAACTGGGTCAAAATTTAATCAGAACCAGCTTACTATTCAGTTCTTTTTTTTCTGTCTAGAATATACTTATGTAACTCAAGCAGGAATAGAGAATTTGGAAGGATACTCAGGGAACTAAGATATTAGAAAAATTATATAATTGGAAATGTGCTAAATTAAGATAAAGATTGAGTAAATAGCCCAAACATAAATAATGATCAATGCTTTTTCAGAAACATACACATATAGCCGAATACTTTTTTACTGTCTGATTTTTTCTTTAATTTCCCTAAAAATTATGTATATCCATTTAGAGTGTATTCTCTTTATTTTTCACACATCTATTAAAAATAAATAAATCTATAATTAGGAAAATAAAATATTTTTAAAATAATTTTTTTTCTCAAAAATATATTTTTAATTTCAGATTACATATACCATCATATTGTAATAAATTGGTTCTATTATATAATTCAATTCCATTTTTTTTTTGTGGATCATCATGACAACATTGTAAAGTAATATGAATCTTTTCCAGATTCCTTCATTCATAATAAAGAGTCCAGGGATCATTTACTGATATTACGGTGACTTTTATGACAATGAGATATATTTATGGGCCACCTAGACAGGAAAAAAAAATATGAATGTTCAAAATTTATAAAGATATTCTTTTGATACTGTTACCCATATTATCATTAAGTGTTGTAGTCAACATTGACTCTTGGCTATCATGTAAATAGGAGTCAGTAATTATGATTGTTTTGCTTCATGCAGATAGAAATGATGATTAGCTGTTGACATGATTGTGACCAATTATCAGTTCTATGCATGACACCCAAGTCTGTTACTTCTGTTATCAAAACAGGCAAAACTCTCTATATGTATTGCCATTCAGTGCAAGCCAGAGTAATCAGTGGATGCCAGAAGGTTTGTGCAAAAAATCCTCATCTAGTGCCTACTCATTCAATATCCCCAGACTAGTTTCTGGCTTGTGGCCTTCCTCAGTGAGGAGCCTTTCATCCACTGATTACTCTGGCTTGTATTGAGTGGCAATATATAGATAGTTTTGCCTGTTTTAATAACAGTAATAAGCAAGCATAAGAAATGGTGATCATGTGATGTTGCTACTTCTGGTTTTTACATTTGTTATGAAGTCTTGAGCAGTAAAATCATTTAATTATTTATTTAATTTTATTAACTGTCACCGACATCATCCTACATTGTGCAAGTTGTCCAAGATAAATTTTAATCAAGTACTAACAAAAAAAAGGCAGAAATAAGTTAAAAGATAAAATACAAGGCATGGACATTCAATATAAAGAATAATTAGAAAAAGGAAGATAACACTCACTGCATATTTCAGTATAAAATGAAATATTCTATAGATAAAAAAAATCCATCTATGTATAGTATCTCAGATATGGTAAACTATATTCACTAGATGTACTTAAATCAATCTTCAGCTCACACCATATAAGGTAAAACAAAAGATGTTAGTGTATTTTACTAATCATCTCTGAACTGGTTTTTGACTTTGTGATTGAGGATGATGGGCTTGAATTCAAAACTATATTTTGAATTTCAGATTTTTGGTTCAAATAATAAAATGGAGTTAAAAACAGTTGCCAAATGTGTAATTGCATTACTTCAAGCTTTGAATCCCAACCTCAATGATAAAAGCAAAGGCCAGAACTGGTCAGGTGATGAAGATTTTAACAGTTAATAATAACTATTCAAGCTTACTACTATAGATGGTAGTAGAACCAAAAGCAGTTCTTACCTTAACCTAAGTACTATTATTATATACACATATAACTCAAAAGATTAAATAAAATAAAAGTTACAAAAATGTCTATAATACAAATCTAGTTTTAGAAACTACCCTCATAATAGGATATAGTGTAATGGTAGAATTGTCTTTCCACGTAACAAAATCTAGAACACAGGCAAAATACACTAAAGCTGATCAAATCCGGATACTGGGATCCAGAATCTGACCAACATTCAATCCTTTCACCACTGCTCAATGATTTAATACCCTATGGATGACATTCCTCAACTTACACAGACACTCAATTTACCCTCGGTCCGGCAGTCACCCCTGGTGGAACAAGAGACTCATAAATTAACTAGTTTATCACTGATTTGGTCAGACATATACACATATGGCTAAGTAATTAATTATAGAACTTAACAGACTGATCTACATATATATGAAATGGTGTATGTGCAATTAAATATAGAGTTGGATAAAATGAACTCACGGACAATAAAATATGGAAACGAGTTATAATTTTAAATATTATTAATTTAATAAAACAATAACAAATAATAAATCAAAACATACAAAATTATATGATGGGAACGTGAGATATAACGCTCGCAGGCATTAGATAACTAATGAGATTAATGTTACATATCTCATTATAAGCGTTTAATAAAGTGTAGTGCGGTATTGAAATTTCATGCCTATATTAATTAATATGCCAAATTTCTAGCTCTTTTGTAGTCTGCTAGATCATACGGAACTTTACAGCCAAAGTTATATAACTAACTATAATAGCGCTCCTATGGCGTCTATCTATTCAAAGTTAAATCGAGCATGTAATTAGGCTCAGAGATACGCAGGTTAGCATGTTAACCTAGATTAGGATATACTCTAAGGCTAGATAAGCATTTAATATAAAAGGAGAGAAAACTGGCTTATGATAGGTTAACCTATATCCTCTATGATACATATTAAAATATTAATAAAGTTCAAAAAGGTGCGAATGGGTCATTATTCATGGGCTTCAGTCTCTAAAGACTCAGTTTGCCCTAAGACTGCTCAACTTGCTACGAATATGAACATTAGTAGTTCAGGTAGTCGGATAAGCATTATGAATAATCTAGGTCCTTGTGCCCTAGTTCTAAAAGTGTGCTTGAACCCGAACTAAAGTGGATGAGTGTGGCCTCCACCAGCACGTCATCAAGAATCATGCAGCAAGCAGATAAGTGTACATTGCGTACTTTGTAAGGACACATCCGCAACTTATACATATATATAATGCAAATGCGTAAAATTATATTACCGTGCCTTAAAATTAGATAGCGTCTATTTGCATATCTATACAATCCAGTTCTCAAATTTAGTATTTTAAATATACTATTTAGGGACTAAATTAATTAGTAACCTAGTTTAATATTATCACCTGCATCTCAACATATATATAAATCTAAGGAGGGCAAAGCATATTTGTGGGGTAATTACGAATAAAACATTAAAATATGCTTTGAGAATATCTCTATGGCTAGTTCCTATGATATACGAGTTATATATATAAATAGTTATAATCCATAACTAGAATTAAGCAAACTACATAAAATAACTAGATAACTGATTATTGTAATATTAATACCCAAAACTTAATCAGTAAAATAATAATATGATCTCAAAACAGCGAGTGAGAATGAAGAATAATAATTCAATTATTTAATATTTATTATAGCGAAGATTTGAAATTATCTTCGCAAATCGATAAGCTAAAATTATATTTATAAATACTTGCAGTTTCGAGTCATTTGGCATATTAAATACATATAATATTAAAATGATAAAATCATAGAATAAATCGAATAGATTTAGAAATAGGCATAAACAGACGACAGGAAATTATACATTTAAAATAGATTATTAGAGTTTTACATTTTAAAAGAGAATTCGAGTTTTACATTTTAAAAGAGCATTCAAGTTTTACAATCAGGCAAGATTTAGCATTTTACAATCAGGCAAGATTTAGCATTTAACAATCTTCTTTGTAGATTTTAGTAAAGGTGTTTGGGAAAGGCAGATTTAATAAATAGCTAGCTTTTAAAAGAAAGAAACGAAAGTCAGTTTATAAACAGAGCTCTGAGAAAAAATTTACCATTTAGTTGTTTCCATTGCAGTTAGTTTTGAAGCACTTGGGAGAATATTAAGATGACACTTTTGATGATGATTTAAAGTTAATAGAGATTTACCACGGGCCGCTTTGCTGGTTCTGGCATTAGGTTTCATTGGACCAAAGTTCTTCTCCATTCACCGTGAGGAGAGGCGGTGAAATAACACCGTCCTACTCGATCATTTTGAAGGTAAAACTGGTGTGGGTTCAGCTTACACTCACTTATTATATATATGATCGATCCTTGGTAACAAAACTTTTAGTATTTATATTTTCCAAACTCTGTCCACCTGTTAATTTTTACAAGCTTGAATGTAGCTGAAAAGTCCATTTATTTATTTTAGCAAATCATATTTAATAGTTACAAACCAGCAGAAAAACTCATTTATTTATTTTAGAAACACATTTTTAATTACAACAAGTAATTTAGATTTTGTTTTCCTGCCTATTTTGTTATTAACATTTTATATTTACCAAACAAAGTCCACACTATTTTAGGACCAATTTGTGACCTACTTTAAAATCTGTTTACAAGATCAAATGTTATTTTGACAAAGTTACTTTCATAATTAGTAGAAGACTTATTTTATAACCATAAGTGCAGAATAACAGGAAATATACGTATGCGATTTCAATAATACAACAATAAAGTTGACTAAATAATTTAACTAAAATATTTCCTAAACTAGAAATATTTATAAAATGAATTTCTTAAACTAGAAATATTTATAAATTGAATATATATATATCTATAATATATACCAATAACATAACAATAATTTAACTAAAATATTTTAAATTAGAAATATTTATAAAATGAATACATATCTGTAATCTATACATATACTATTAAATTACAGACATGCTGCTCGCATATATGTGATTCTGCATAAATAGTAATTTAATGTTATTTAGATGGGTACTCTGAGAGGGTTTAAACCTGGCATATGGATAGATGTGTGGGTAAAATAAGTGAAATGGGCAGATGTATGAAACTGACCATTTCAATAGAGATTGGTCAACAATATATATATATTTAGAATTGTCTTAAGGTTCTATATATGAGGGGTCAGATTGACTTACGGTCAACATGGGTATGACAACAAAATAGGCAAAACAAGATCTTTGATTACCATCATATTTTCAATGTATAGGAATGACTGAAGAGTGGAAAAGATTGAGCCTATCCATTTAAGTTTGAAGATTTGCTATCTTAATATAAACTGAGCACTGATTATATATGTATGTGGAGATGATGATTCAGACCAAATGATGAGTAATAGTTCAGTATAAAATATGTGTATTGGAGATCATTTACCTTTTTCACATGTATGTGGTCATGTGCATCACTTGTATAAGATGAAGTGGATGACTGAAGGTAGTTTGAAAGTCTGGATTCAAATCCCCTTTAATTATATATATAATTCCAGATTTTAAGACACTAACTTTCAAATGATACAACATATTAGTTCAGTGTTTAAAAATAATTTCTTAAATTAAAAAAAGCAATAATAATTAATCATTAATTAATTAAATATAACAGTTTGCAACTCATATGAAGTTTTTATTTTTAGCTTTTTATTAGGAGGATATTATAAGTTAAAATTTGTTAATGAAATAGAGTAACATTAATCTCCAAATACCTATTATTAAAAAAAACTTTTATTATCTAAACAGAATTGCAAAGATGATCTTTAACTTTTTATAATAAATTAGTTTGTACACACATTTATAAACAAAATCAAAGAAAATAAACCATTCACTACATGCCTCTGAATTAAAAAATCTAATTGTAATGAAGAGACTGTTTTCCCCCTATATTAATGTTTATAATGAAAAGATTAAACAATTGTTCTTAAAATCTAAAAAATTCACAAATCCAAAAAAAAAGTCCTGGAATCAAAGATTTCAAATTATTGGTGTGATATTTGTAATATTTTATTTTAAAAATGCATAAAACTAGATGGAATTTATATATCCATGTTTAGAAACCACAGATCTGAATCAAAACCCTTCAGACTTGTAGTTTCTAATATAGGTTGCACTGTTGAAACAGTAACAGTTAGTTGCATTCTATTATTATTTTATTTGTATAGATATACATGCTTTTAGATGATGACTAGTTTCATAATCAAGATGATAAATTGGCACCTTAATCAAAAAAGTTGTATACTTATCCACTAATAGTGATAATTGATCAATGTCATATTTTTAACACAATTTGTTCATAACACACTATATCAAACTTTGAAAAGCACAATACACTTAAATCCTGAAAATTTAAAAATATGTTTAAAATTTAGAAGTTAATTGATTTATCTGTTGCTTATAGATGTGAGACTTGGACACTTAACAGAAAAGCAATGCAGACACTTCAGACCACTCAATGAAGTATGAGGAGATATAGGTCAGGAGTAATAAGGAGAGATCAAAAATAAAATACATGGATAAGTATAACTGACATCAATGAAACAATTAGAAGGCTAAAATGAAGCTGGGATGGACATATTGCTAGAGGAGATGATAATAAATGGGAAATTGAAGTTTTAAATTGAGTCTCAATAGGTTGAGGAAGATGTGAGATAGATGGATGAAATAAGAAAGTTTGTTATTGTGGTGAGAAGATAAGGATTGGAATAATTGGATTAAACTTGGAAACTATCAGCTTGTAGTGGATTAATAATGATTAAAAATGATGATTCAAAATAATTTATTTAAATGAATTAAAAAAAAAGTCTCTCTCATGATCCACTTAGAGATTACATACATTCCAGGTTGAACATTACTTGCTTATTGAAGCATCCTTCTTGTTCTTCTAATATCCCATTAAGAAACAAAGTAGAGTTTGAATCTTGTCTCAGCATTGTTACTAACATCATTAGTTTAGCATTATTATGATCAGCAATTGCAAAATAAATGCCTTAACTGAAAACAATTTTTGTAAAATTTGAACTTTTATGATTTCAGATTTACAGTACTTTACTATATCTATCGATTCACCATCCATATTTATAAATAAATCCTTACTTTAAAAAAATAAAAATTTGTAAATTTGAATTAACAAATTTCATGTGAATGCCCATTTCCATGAGAACTTCATGAACCATAAGCTATTTCTGTCTTGTTTCTGAGTCAATTATATAGGCTATTCTTCCTTGTGTTTTACTTCTGTATTGCCTTTTTTCATAGTTGCATTAGTTTATTTTTTGTTAATTATTTTTGTTTATGGTCTAATGCAGCAATACTCAACTTTTTGAGTTCCATGTAATATTCAAACAATATCAAAATTTCTCCATACCACCACACTCTTTATATATATATAAAAAAAATCGACTTCAAAATATAAAAAAAATAGGCAGGCAAATCAAAAATATTTATTTTAGTTTTATGATAATCAAAACATAATTATCATAATAAAAGTTAAATATTTAATTTATTTAGAAATAAAATATTTATTATTATTAGCATTTACAAAATTATTATATAAAAAAAAACCTACAAAACTAAACAATCAAAATATTTAAATATAATTTTTCAAAAATAGTTATCTTTTGTCTACCATTTGTAAATCTCATTGAGTATCACTAATGATGCACATAACATAGGTTAAGAATAATTGTTTTGATGCATATGTTTTTTATGTTAAATTGTATCATAGGTGTTTGTGTGTATATATGTCAAAGTTTGCTATTATTCAAGATGAAAATATAAAAAATAAAAAAAATTTAAATCAAATATAATGAATTTACTGAGGCTAGTGTATTAATTTTTTTTTAAAAAATGTTTTTTTGGCTTCTTTAATTAGTTTAGTATTTTAAACCTAGACATAAAATAAATGTCACAATGAAGGCAAAATATTCAATTGTTTTAACTGTGTGAATTCACACAAAACTTTTGAAAAGTACCCAATTCAGAAGAATGAGTAGGAAAACTAAAAAAAAATTAAAAATAAATATTTACCACTTTATTTTAGTTATTAAAATCTAATCTAAAATTATTAGCAAATTTTAGTAAATCCATGAGGCTACTTAAAAGACTAATTTAATGATTATTAAGCAGGCTATAAAATATACTACCAAGTACAAGAAGGCAGCAATATTTAGAAATGAAAGTTCTATGTAAGATTTAATGGACATAATTTAACATTTATAAGTGAGATCACAATATTTATTTACTTATATGATCTAGAAAATCTATTTATACCACAGAAACAGCATGAATAATTTGCTGTATTTTGTTAGGGGATTAAATAATATTCAATTTTTGTTTAAGGTTAGGCAAAATGTATTGTGAGGAGTCAATAATATATAATATTAAGATATTATATATTAAATGCGCATTTTAAATTTTCTTTATATCAATTAATTACAGTTCATTTCTAATAAAGTTGTGCAATAGTTTATAATATTGAATTTTTAAATTACATATAAAATGATGCTTTTAATTTTTTTACAGCAATATAATGTTTCTGAAACTATGACAGCATTTTTCTTCTTCTTAATATTTTATTTTAATGTCAAAATTAAATGAAAGATCCAGGAAGTGTTCTGCTTGCTAATGCTCTGAAATTCTTAAAGAAAATATGAATTCTGACATAAATTCATCCAGGCAAATTGCGATTCCTGACTTTTCTGTTTAATATTTATATTCTGAGTGCAGCTCTTTTTTATTATACATATCAGGATAAGAATTAAAAATTTAGAAAAATAAATATTAATGGAAATACCAAGTTTGCTTAAATGATAAAAAAAATATTCCTTTAAAGACATCACTAATTAATACAGTTTATATAAAGCAATATCAAATCCACATACATTCTTTTCATCCATTTTTTTCTAAAATAACCATTCAAAATAATGTCATTTTTTGAGTATTTAAAATTGACTCAAGTTATTGAGTTATCAATAATGTGAACTAGAACGCACTATTAAAAACATCATATTGGGTATTTGTAAAATTATAAAAGCAATATATATATATAAACAAATTAAAATATAATAACTGAATTCATTAAGTTTATTTTATCATCATCATCATTTTTTTTTTTTACAGTGAGGAAAGATATGGGGTAAATATTAAGGCCCCTCCCCCCATATTTTCGCCATTATCTTTCCTCTGAAAAATAGTCAATTTTTAAATCTTGTTCAGACAATAGCTGTTATAATTTCAAAGCATTCTTAATTACATATCTTAAAATTTACAGCACTCTGATTTATTAAATAATATAATGTTTCAATTATAATAAAATAATTTAATGTTTTATTGTTCGAAATTCATAAGTAATGTGAGACAGGAAGTGACAGAATGGAGACAAGATCCATAGACTTTGAGTTCCAGAAGCCATCACTGTGTTATTACACTAAATCACCACAATGCTTTTTTTAAATTGAAAACATATATTTTAATTATTTCTAGGAATTTTCATGAATCTTCATAATACACAAAACGTATTATGTTTTTTTTTTTTATATATTATGAAAAAAAAAGGAGAGAGAATTATTCGAAACATTTTAAATATATATCCTTTAGTGGAATAATTAAAAGATTTTATTGTTCTAGAGTTCATAAAAAATTTGAGAGCCAGAATAGATCCAAGGACTTAACATTCCAGAATCTGGCACTCCATCACTGCGTTAAACCACACAGTATTATCCCTTAATAAAAACATTACTAACTGTAAAATATTAAAGAATATTTAATCTTAAATTTTAAATAATAAATCGTTGAAAAGAAACATTTTGCAATTAAACATAGTTTAAGCAAACATGAACACATATATATATTGATTAATAAAACCGAGCTTACAAATCACCTTATAAGGAAAGAAATTCCTAAAATTTTAATTAATTATAAAACTTTGTAGATATGGAAATAGATTCCTAAGAAAGTAATGAATTGTGTAATTAAAGATAAGGAATTATTTGGGGGAAAAAATATATTTTAATTATTTGTATGATAACAAACTATAATTCAAACTAATTAAACTCCAAGAATTTATTTCAGAAAAGATAAGAGAAACAAAGGAGGAGGTGATATAAAAAGCTAGACAAAAAGGACTGTTGCTGCTATTAGTAGTGCATCCCAGAGTCGAAGAGCAGTAGATCATCATCAAAGAATTTTTTTCTAGGATATCAGCTCCTGAAGGCAATAAGCTCTATCAATTTCAAACTGTATATTTGCATTAAAGATCAGTAGAGTATTTATTTATTTTTCTTCCAAATTTGTATATAAATTACTATTGCTTACAATATTATTGTTATTTTGTTGAGTTCTTTTATGTGTATTTGTTTGTTGGTCACCCAGTCTTAGTTGGGACACAGCGAATTACTGGTGCATTCGCATTTCGAACCTAGGAAATAGAAAAGGGCTTAAGCCATTAGTAGTTCAGGTATTGGGTTTTCTAGCTTAGGAAGAACAATTTACAATTATAGCATTAAAGTTAGTCATAAAGTTAAATTATTCAGTAATTAGTCATGAGTGCATTGGGACTGAATAGTATACCAGAATTCGAAGTTAGCAACACATCCGAATGGCCGTAATATTGTAACGGTCAGAATCGTCTATCTCGCTAACACACTGCAGAATTCAAACCCCAGACACGAAACTGAACATTCTAGGAGGGATTGCCTTCTAGATATACTAAGTTTGAATCTAAAGCCCAAATTTCACAGCGCCATCTACGTGATAACGCATCTGGTGCCATTACTAGTATAACCTTTGACCGGTGCCTGGTGGTCAGGGAGAAACAAAAGACTCTATACTAAACGAAGTTTGGGTGGCTAATTAACGTCTATGGATTTACAAAAGAAATGCAGAAAATATATATATATATAGACCGAGACAGTGATAGGAATCAAATAAAATAAGAGATCAAATTTAGTTTTAAATAATTTCACACAATTTATTTATATATATATATAACGTCACTGTCTGCCTATATGAGACAGGGACGCGTATTAAATAATTGTTGGCATTATATTTCAATAATGACAAAAGGTTTTAAAACAAAGTGATATATTCTACTCCTCGGGCTAATAGCATTACGATAATGTGCTTGACGAGATAGGAATATGTGCGAGGTGCTTTGAGTAATTATACAAGTTTAAGAAAATATTTGAAATTAAGTGTTCTAAAATATTTATTGATTTCGAGAATAGCACGGACTAAAGCTCACTAAGCAACAACGTGGGAATGGGATCAAAGCATTTATTTGAGAATAATAATAATAGATTTGTATTGGGAAGTCAGTATTGCTGATAATGAATTTATTAAAGTTGGAGGGTGTGACACGTTTAAGTCACGGATGCTTTGTAAAATAAATATAAAATAAAACAATATTGGAGATCTGGAATAATTACGGAGGGCATCTCGCCGCTAACCGTAGGAAAGTATTTTGACGAACAGCCGAAACTTGGCGACTGTGTGACGATTGTGTTTAATTCCCAGGGGTGTCATTTGGGGCACCCTCTGCCTGGAAACCGCAAGCGTGGAGAGAACGGCCTTAGCCGTGTAAAGAATCCTTGGAAAATAAAACAAAGTGGTCTCAACAACCAATTCATGTACCAGCAATACGAGACTAGTGTATATAAAAACATACTAAATGGGTTTTACTCGGATTTGGAAAAATGCCCAATCAAATTCCCCGAAATTCATTTAAAAGGGTCCGCACATTCTCGACGTCAATGATGAACTTTATAATTAAAGTAGAACACGGTAATTAAAATAGGAAAATGCATGCTTGCGGGTTTGAAAAGTAAGTATAGATTTATATATGCAATCATGCATTTGGGGACACATTAAAATCATTGACTTCACACATACTCTTATATTAGATTAAAATCAATAACATGTAGATTTTAAACTATGTGATTATATTACATTAAAGAAAAGAATCGCCCTTGAACGAGTGATTTGCAATATAATAAAATTGGAAAATTATAAATGTAAAATATGCCTTAATAGCGGCATCTTACTTTCAATAGAGGGAATAGTTCACTCGGTCAAAAACGATTCTGACACATTATCATAATAAAATAAAAGAAAGCTTTATAAATGGAAAATATTAACCCAAGGATAGAGCAAAATGTTGAGTATATTTAAACACATTAAAGAAATACATAATGAAGTTATGTGAAATATAAGGAAAACAATTTTAAATAGCTATAGCATGTTAGTTAGGAATCACAAGAGCTCTTGGGTTAATTTAGGTTACCTCTGGAGATGCATTTGCAGGTAGATGTTCAGCAGGTTTTATAATTCAGCAGCAAAATCTGGAATGTTCATATTTTTGGCAGCGGCAGCAGCAGTTCCGGGGTCCGTGTGATAACTTCCGATGGTATGGAGCAGCGGCTGGCTATTCTGAGGGGACATAGCCATCTTAACGCCTCTACTCGGATATGTCAAGGTTAGCAAATTATTAGAATAAAACACAGAATGATCTCTCTTAGACACATTAGAATAAAAAACAACTAACTGGAGAACAAAAGAAAAAACTCCTTTTTATAGTAGAATTTAACAATAGAACTGCCCTGGAGCATTACAAAAATATTGGACTTATCAGCTGTAATTAAATCATCGGTGTGTAAAGGAATTCAACATAAATTAATTTCTTTTGTTACTTTCCCTGTCAACATTCGAATTACAAACAAGATTTAATTAAAATTACTTTTATTAATTAAAGAAAACCTTAAGTGGACATCTGCTGTTTTTAGATAAGCTTATACATTTACTAATTAAACTATTGTCCCTCATTTATTTTAACAGAAATATTTGGAATAACTTTTATTAAATTAAAGAAAATGATTTTACTTTTTAAATTGCAATATTTGAATCTATTTACTAAACGAATATTTACTAAATGAATTTTATTTTAAATCAAAATATATTACGACAGTAATATATTTGTAAATAGATTCAAACCAAATAACTTTAACAATTTATACTTTTGATATGTTTAAAATGCATATCATAGTGTGTGCGCAATTACGACATATATAACTTACCTTTAATAAATGTAAATTATGTGAACAAATACATAATTCATAATATTTTATTTTATTTGGAAATAAGTTATATATATAATACGAGCATTGTGCTCGTGGTTTAAAATTAGGCGGGATTTTCGGTATATAAGTGTATTGCAGACACACTACGATAGATTGGGGTTCAAACTAAGGTATGAGGGTAGGAAGTAGGTGAGAAAAGGTGAAACGAAGATCTGCAAAGCAGACCTTACTGTTTCAATATATTATGCAACTACAGAACTTCTTTATATTGAATGACATTGAAAATAATAATAGGAAAGTAGCTGCACTCATGTGTTTTGCAGGGATGAAAATTATAGTCATGTAAATAGATTGTTTGACATATCTATTATTGATAAAGTAAAGTACGAGGATCTAATAAACAAACTAAGTGATAATTTCAGCCCCTATCCATCATGGCACATAGATCATTTAACTTTGTAAAGAAGGAAGCAGCTAGAAGGTAAGAAAATTAAAGAGTATGATACAGCTCTTAAAGAATTGACCAAGGATTGTATGGTGACCTCTTGGATGAAATACTTATGGGGAATGTCTGACGATAGCTCAGACAATAATTTCTCACTGAACCTGACATTACATATGAGCTGGCAATTAAGAAAGGCATTGTGTACAAGGTAATTCTGGAACAGGTTCAGATGTTTAGCAGGAAGGTCACTAAACCGATTAGTGTTCTAAATAGACCACCCTGGTCTAATTATTATTTTGAAATGCCCCAAGAGGCTCATCGAGGGTTGTATATTAAGGCCTATAGATGGTAGTGAAGATAAAGTAACTACTAGATTTTCTTTAATTGTGTAAATAGTATTTGCTGGCAAATAATTAACCGGTGAATTAACCTCTATCAATTTCAAACTATATACTCACCTTAAAGATCAATGGTTATTTATTTTTCTTCCAAATTTGTATATAAATCACTATTGCTTAAAATATTATTTGAGTTTTTTTATGTGTATTTGTTCACTGGTCACCCAGTCTTAGTTGGGGACACAGCACTAACAAAATATGGTATCAACATTGGAGTTTTACTATACAATATCTTGTTATGACTAATGATATCAACTTTGAAGTTTTACTATACAATATCTATCACTTTTATTAATCATTATCAAATTAATTTAAATACTACAAGGATAAAGGGAACTTAAGGAGAGAGGAGGTTTGCAGCCTTTCAATTTAATTTCAATTATCTGCACTTTATAAAATAAATATTATTTATATTGCAATTTATAATAGCTAAAAACTACTGCGTAGTAAATCGTAGGATTTTGTGCTGTATGTTTATAATTTGGACTCAGTGAGTTAAATGTGAAGATATTTAAAGCTTCATGCTTTCAAACTTAAATGCTTCAGACTGGTTTAGATATATAGAAAGACAAGTAGAGAAGAGGGTGGACCACCCTTTTCTTGTAAAATTTTTTGTCATGTGTTTACGGTTTGATAGCTATTCAGACAGCCATTATAATACCTGATTGGCTGTCAGATAAGTATTATAATTATAATAAGTGCGACAGGTTTGCAGCCTTTCAATTTAATTTCAATTATCTGTGCTTTATAAAATAAATATTATTTAGATAATGAAAAAATATTTGCTCTATTTCTCCTACAATTAAGTTTTGGAATGGAAAGTAAAACCAATATATTGTTTAATTATGAATAGTATTTATAAAAATGCAAGCAACCATATTGGTAACAAAATTCATAGTGTAATTATTTGTTCCGAAACTTTTTACAGTAATTTTAGACGAAATATTTTGAGGGGTAAACTAGAAAGCAAAGGAAGTAAAAATAAATGGAATTAATTATCAGATGAAAGTAATAATGTAGGATTACAGAAAATACTAAATAAGTGTTTAAAAAAAAAAAAGAAGAGATATTTTGAAAATTTAACAGTTATAAATATTTTAGTATAGATTCAAATATAACAGATGAAATTAATCAAAAATGTTTTAAATAAATGTACTCCATCAGTGATTATTTATTAGATACATGGACAACTTTGTTAGAAGACTGAAATAAGGATCATGTAAATATATCAATCCAATTTATGATTAGGTGATTAAAATTATTTCTATTAAAAATATTGCAAAAATACAGATAGACAATACTAAAAATATGGTAAATTTATTTTTAAAACTTAGAAAAAAGGAAAGATTAGATATTGTTAGATTTTATGAAAGAAAATAAATGGAGTATGGAAAAAATATGACATATAAAAAATTTCATATTACTAAAAAAAAGCAGATATGGTTAGACTGAAAGCATATCCAAAATCTCTAATGATAATACAGAATAGAAATACCAACAAATATGATTATGATAAATTAGAAAATATATATGAATAATTTGAAAAAAAAAAAAGATCTATAAGAATCCACTTGTGAAATAGACGAATAAAAACGTTTGTTGGAGAAGAACAACTACAAATCAGAAATACTTATTGCATATATGTGTAGAGATGATAATCTGGACCAACTAATGATTACTAGTTTAGCATGAAATATGTATATTGGTGATTATTTATCTTTTTTTAACATATATATATGTTCAAGTGTATCAGTGATATGAGATAAAGTGGAGAGTGGTGGGTCGTGTGAAAGCCTGTGCTCATATACCCTATATATTACATATATTGATACAGGTATATAATAAGCCTGTATTTCAGTTATTAAATAAACTCAGAAAAATCTTTACATATATGTATATATTATAAATGTAACCTACATGTTTTTAAAGTGTTAATAAATTCACAAACAATTGCAAATATATACGGTATTTAATCTACTAATAAAATATTCTCAATGTGTGGGCTACATTAAATATTAAAAAATGAGAATAGTTTACATATTCATTAGAAGAGTTTTACTCATCCAATCATCAATGAAAATTTTTTACTATTTCTGTCTAGTTTTCTCTCAGCATAGTTAAATACAAATCAACTTTGAATTGCTTAAACAACTCTCATCAGCTATTACATTTCATTTTTTGTGTAAAATGAAAAAAATATAAGTGAGTAAACAAATAGATTAAAATATGCTCAACAGAACATCAAAATAACAGATATATTATTGCAAGTTAATTGTCTATTATTGTACTTACTTAGTGATCACAGATAAAACAGGCAAAACTCTCCATATAGTAGTGCCACTCAGTGCAAGCCAGAGTAATCAATGGATGACAGAAGGCTTGTGCATAAAATCCTCATCTAGTGCCTACTCATCCAATATCCCCAGACTAGTTTCTGGCTTGTGACCATCATCATATAACTGTCTTAATTCAATAATTATTTTATTGTATACATAATAAGTGTTTTACCACTATTATTTTTTAATATTTACCATAGTAATGGATAAATGATTGAAAAGGAATCTATTAAAAATGCAAGTTGTTAAAAAAGAAAACTCCTTCAACAAGTTTTCAGGTATTGGAACAACTAAAAGTAATATAAAAATATGATATTGACTTCTTAAAATTCATGGAATAATAATAAGAGATTCAAGTTTGCAATGTCGCCGGCATAAAATTCTCACAAATGAGAATATGTAACCAAACTAATTATTTCAACATATTGAACCTATGCACATACATTTAAAAAAATTTTTTTAAAAACAAAATAAAAAAATTGAAGACTTCAAAAAATATGCTTGTTTTACTAGTATTATTGAAAAAAAGACATTGGTGGTCGAGAGGTCAGCACAGTTGCCTTACAAGCTGTTGTTCTGGGTTAGCGGGTTCGCTTCCCGGCCAATGCTATGACACATGAAAAAAAAAAGACTGCACTTCTCATATCTATTAGTCTATGTATTTCTAAAAATTAAAAGACTTTTCATGCACTAATTGTAATATTTATATTGATGTTATAAACATGAAACAAGAAAAGGTAATGTCATATTAATTTATATTATTGGTTGAGCATGCTTCCGACTTAGCAATCAGATTCATAGTGTTCAAATCTTGCAAAATTGTTTTATGAACTGTGGAATAGTTGAACGATATGAATCTCACTGATTAAGTTGAAATCATGCTCAGTGAATAATATAAATTAATGTGACTATACCATTTCATGTTTATAACCGGAATATAAATAGTCTATGCATTGTACAATCTCATAAGCTTCACACCATTAGTGAATCATTAAAAGATGCTGTTGGGGATATATTTCATAAAAGAATTTGAATTAATTCCATTTTCTAATAACACAGTTGCATGAAAAATTGATGAAATGTCTGAATAGATTAAAAAATCAACTTATTAACAGATATATAGATTTGCTTCAAATGATTGTTTTTGTTTGTTTTATATGAAACAATGAGTGACATGAAGATATACTATTTCATATATTGGTATACTAATGAGGAAATTTTCAGATCTCTTGACTATTTGTGTAAAATTTGAGAAATTGCAATAGCTGAATTGTATTAGTAGATGTATGGATAGTATGTAATAAAAATAGTAAGATAATGTGATGATGATCATCATCATTAACCATTATCAATCCACTGCAGGATGAAGATGGCTCCAAGTTCAATCCATCTTCTCCAATCTTTAGCTTCTCTTCTCCGCATCACCCCTATACACTTTCTTATTTCATCCATATATCTCACATGTGGACTCTTTCTGGGTCTTTTACAATCTCTTGGAATCCAGTTTAAGATATCAATTGTCCATCTATTATCATCTCTTCCAGAAATATATCCAGCCCAATTCCACTTCAGTCTTTTAATTTTTTCAATGAGGTCAGTAACACCTGTTTGTTCTCTTACTCATATACTATGTTTTCGATCTCTTCTTGTTGCTCCTAATATGCATTTCTCCATACTTCTTTGAGTGGTCTGAAGTCTCTGTATTGCTCTTCTATTAAGTATCCAAATCTCAGATCCATAATGTGATACATATTCTTAAATGAAATATAAAAAGCCTCATGGATTAATCCTATGAAAGTTGTAAATTTCACCAAAAGTAAACTTAGTCATGTTTCTGTATAGACAAAACAATTATGCAAAGTCTAGGCATAATAAGAAATTTGTTCCAAAGCTCACTTAAATGGCAGACATATTTATTTATAGCACACAATAAAATTCAAAGTTTTACCAAAAAACCTTTATTTATAAAAGAAAAATATTAAAGGTTAAAAGTATGATTGTTTCAAGAAATTCAAAACTGTTATCAGTGAAAATGAAATGACACCACCTGATGATTTAATCAAAATGTTTTGATAAATTATTTCAATGAGAAAATGAAAAATTCTGAGAAAAATAAATTGGATTGTGAATCAATTTCAGAGTGAAAATATGGCTACTGATATAAGTATGAAGATAGTTGAAGAACTAATTGATTTATTCAAAAACATTTCAATGAAAATAAATTTTGATCAAGCAAAAAAAAAAAAAATACAATTTTGGCTGTTAGTTCAAAACACATCCATTTCTTTCTAACTGCAACTTTAAGAGTGTTGTTTACTTGTACTATTTCACATAGGTGTTAAATGGAATTTTTGGCAGTGATATCAATTAAAAACAAATTTCAAAATAAACTTCAATTAATAAACATCTCCCACAATGAAAATAATACTCAATGTGGATATCAAAGATGCCAATAACAAAAAAAATCAAGACCATTCTTCACATATACCTTAATATTTCATAAATTTATATATTAAGTACATTCAATAAAAAATTTAGAAAATAATAAATCAATATTTTTTTATTCCATCTCTCTTCCTTTTAAAATATACCCTGCAAATAAGGATGTTAAAAAAATGTATTGTTTTTGAAATAGGATCTCATTTGAAGGGCATGAGTTCAAATAATCCTTCAAAAAATCATTTTCATTTTAAAATTTGATAAATATGGAGTAAGATTATGATACAACATATATTTATATGTGTATGTAAATAGAATATAACAGTATGTTTGCATAAGCTATGCTATTCAATAAATACTTTGTTTTCACATTTTATATTTTCTCAATTCCTAAGAATAAATTCTTTATAAAAAATGTATAAGTCCGGTCCTAATTTGGACTACCTCATTAGCACAAACACATATACATATAAAAGGCAAAAAGACTAAGGATTTTAGGTTTGAATCTGATCTAGATTAAACTTTATTTTTACAGATAGCAACAGTTCCATATTTTTTTCCAAGCAATCGATTGAGGTAATAATCCACTCGTTGATCAGTAAAAGAATTTCTAACTATTCTCAGTAAAAAGCTGAAAAAAAAATATCACTACCATTTGACTAGATAACCTATGGCCAGTACTGATTTCACTTTCGCTGTTTTTCTGTAGAGACCATCAAAGAGATTTTTGTCCTGCAATGAATTTTATAAATCAATGTTATCAAAATGTTTGAATAAAAGTTAGCATATATAAAAAGCAACCTTTTATCTAAACATTTTGATTTGTTAATAAAATGAATAGCATGTTTCCACTTTTATTTTTACTGCCAAACCATTCATCAATTACTAAAACAATACTTTAGTATACAGAGCAAAAGAAATAATTAAATCATGTATATTTTAATACGTATATATATACTGTAAATATCAGGTTCTATGCCTAAAGACAATTATGGACATTATAATCAAGTAATAATAATTGATCATCATCAGTGTTAAATTGGCATTAATTGGCTATTTTGAATAGAAGACTGCAAATAGAAAATCTTTTAGGTCACCTGTTCTGCTTAATATTTATTTAGATGAGATCCTAAATAATTATTTGGACTGTGGAGGAGCAAATGTTGGAGAGAGAGTAGTAAAGTGTATAGGATTTGCAGATTATATGGCTCTTATTGCTGAGGAGAAAAAGGGTATTCAGAGTATGTTGAATAAATTGAAAGAAGGATGTATGGCATAAGGAATGAAGATTAATATTGAAAAGACTAAGTGTTTATGGATAGGGAGAGATGCAAAAAGACTGCAAATTGGAATTCACGATGGCATGGTTCAACAGGTGAAGGGATTTAGATATTTGGGTAGTTGGTTGAGTGAGGATGGAAGAAGTGAAGATGAAGTTAAAAGAAGAATAACAATGACAAGAGACATTTGTGAAAAAAAAAGAAGATATTTTGTGGATCTTTGGGAAGAGAATTAGGAAAAGATTAATTAAATGTTATATGTGGAGTGTATTAATGTATGGTTGAGATACATGGATATTGAGTAATAAAATTAAGAAACAATCGGAAGGCTTTGAGATGTAGACATGGAGACGAATGGAAAAAACCAGTTGGATGAGAAAAAAATAACAAATGAAGTTCTGAAAAGAATAAATGAGGAAAGAAGATTGATTGAGAATATCAGAGAGAGAAAGAGAAACTGGATTGAACATATATTAAGAAGAAATTATAGTTTAATGAAAGATGTTTTGGAGGGAATGGTGAGTAGAAATAAAAAGAAAGGATGGAAGAGATTGACATTATTGGATGATATAAGAGATGGGAAGACTTATGTGGAGTTGAAGAAATGGGCTAGAAAGAGAATGGAAGAATGGATAAATTGATGTTATGGCTACTCTCTGGACCTGTCTGTTAGACAGAATACTATTGATTGATTGATTAACCTGGAAAAGATTTTTGATATGACTAAAAAGATTGGAAATTATTGTTTCAAATAATAAAAAAACAAGGCTTAATGGGAAGGATATAAGATTGATTCTGAATTTGTATAGATATAAAGAACTTAATTAGATGTGAAGTTAATATAAGAAAAAGTATGAGAAATGGTTTAATAGATGTATACCTTATTTGTTCAATTTATTTATTGCAAATACAATAATGATGGCAAAAATTAAAACCACAACTAAGGAATTTAAAATTAATTGAGGCAAGTTCAAAGCATTTGTTATAAATATGATATGGCTTTAATAGCTAATTTGGACAAGAAATGAAATAAAATGCTTAACAAATTGAGAATAAATCTTCATAAAAACTAAGATAAACAAATTATATCTAAAAAAAATACTTGGAAATATGAGTAAATAACTCTAGTCTGACAAGTTAATGAATTTTGGTTCTTATGATAATCAATATTTGGTTGAAATTAAAAAAATAATGATAGAAATAGACTTTTCAAAAAAACAAGATCTTACTATTAAAAATACTATGAAATTTATTAGAATCTTTATTTAGGCTATACTAACATGTGAACATGAGATGTAATTTTTGGGAAAACAAGGAAAAAGTAAGATTAGAAGGTATGAAAATATGGTTTTGAAAAAAACTGACAAGGACAAGTTGGATGAATGACTAATGATATATATTGAGAGAAACAGTATGGAAAGTGAAAGACTGAGAAAATTGAAGAACACAAAACTCCTGGAACACATTTTGAGACTTATTTTTCTACAAAATGTTTTGAAAGTGATTGAGACAAAAATTGAACAGTTGATCAAGAATACATTACTATAAAAATAATGATCGTCGAAAATGAAGTATATATGCAAAAAATGACGACAATAAGCTGAGGATAAGAATGATGTGATTAGAGCAATAAGACTTTGCTTTTACAAACTGATAATAATGTAAAAAATTGAAAATTTCATGCTTAACAGCATATTTCATGTTTACAGCACACATCATAAAATATACTTGTAGTACAACATGAAATTAATATATACACACACACAGTTAAATATGATTAAAGTATGAACAACAGACAAAATAGACTCAATGCTAGTAAACATGCTTTATATTAACCTGATTTAAACAAAAGTGATTTTTTAAAAAAAAATTTGAACTAAATACTTTTTAAAAGAATCAAAAAAAAAAAAAAATCGGTAAAATAATGAAGTGAGAAAATATGTTGCCATAGAGATTATAACTCAGAAAACATAACATATCTGTTATCACCTCTCAGAAGATTTTACAAAACCATTATCAGGTCAAGCCCTCAATAAAACTGAGCCGGCAGACAAAACATCAGGGAAGATAGCCAGCTCATCACCAACTTAAAATCTACAGCAATTATTATTTGCTTTGAAGTTACTGTCAACCTTTAAAATAATAGTGAAATAGGAAAAAAAATTAAATGCTTCAAGACTTTTTTTAAAAAAAGTTATTTTGGCAAAGGTGATAGAAATTACATTACAATTAAAAAAAAAAACATAAGTAGGAGCGATAACGGTTTCTATGACAATGAAGCATACAAACAGAAAGCTTTAAAATTATATTAAGATATAGGATCAGATAAAATATAATAACAAAGCAAAACAGCTGTGGTTTAACATGTAATTACTTTTAAGATGGAAGACGGAGGAGGGGGAATAATATACATTTTAACGTAAATCCAATAGGATAAAAAAATCGTTTTGTCCGTTGTTAAATGAATGGTGAATTTATTAATAGGCTGCACATAGGTGAAATAACAATTCCCTCCACTAACTTCAAAAAGTTGACAAAATAATAATATAAAAAGCATATCTCACCAGATTAGCCAAATATATAAGATAAAGACGACCGCGAGTTCAGCGTCTGTAGAAATATAATATTTTTACTGGATGCATTATATTACAACACTTTTAGTATATCAATATTTATCTGACAAATTCAGATTAACTTGGGATCTTTAGTCTCCATTTAAAAATAGTTAGGCACATAATGATTAACTACTACTGAATAGTTAACCTGATTATGACTGTTTATCTAAAAGGCAAACCCTAAGCTTGTTTCCAATCTGGAAAAAAAATCAACTCATCTGGCTCATCAGAAAGATGCACTAATCACTATATGATAAAGACTTTAATTACCACATGGTGAGTATATTAACACTTTTATTTTCTGGTTTTATCTTCTAACTGAGAATAGCTAGATAGTCATTTCCTGAACCAATATCTGTATGCCTCACAATATTTGACTATAGGTCATTTACATAAATGAAAATCCTAGGCCTGCTTGAAATTTGATAACCCCCCCCCCCCCAAACTTAACTACCCCAGTTTTGAAGCATAGCTTGAGAGTAAAGCAAAGTGACTTGATCTCTCTATCATAAAGGAGATAATTTGATATTACAATTTTTCTTTGACATAAACAAAAAACTAAGTAAGGAGTATATATAAGAGCAAGTTTCTTGTGAAATCTAATCAGAACATATGGACACATAAAATCAAAGTTTCCAATTTAATTCTTAGATTATTTGGGGTGATGGCTTAGTTTACTCAGTTGTATGATACTGTTTGGACTAGCTTCTTATCTAGTACTTAAATGTTAATTGGTTTCTTAAGCATTCAACTATATGAGAAACATAGAAGAATGTTAAGGGCAATTTCTTACAGCCACAGATTTTAATCCAATAATCACAACAAACAAACAAAAATTATAATAAGGGTCCTATTGATAACCACAAGTTAATATCCCTTATCCCCAGGTTTAAATCCAATCAGGTGAACCTCAGAATTTTTTTTAGATCAAAAGCAAGTTTAAAATTTTTCTTTCAGATAACTGGCTTACAGCCAACTCGGTTAGCAATGGAATATTGATGAATAAATGGGTATTGACTGTATCTGACTGGTAGGAAAAATATCATCTTTGAACATTGAATTTATCATTAATTAGCTTTAGAAATATTAGATGCATTTTTGAATTTCCACATTGTCATTATCTTGTCATATCTTTTGCATTTGCAAAAAAATCCTTATTGAAAGTAGTAATGCATTAAGAATATAGTAAACAATGGCATCTACTATTGGTTTGTCAATATTATACAACTGCCTTGATTTTTGAACCTGCTTTCAGCAGAGAATAATGTATGATGAACATTATAAAAACTCAAAAAACTTTTTAAAAATATATATTATTTACTTGAAAGTAAGTCTAGGTATCTGGACAATAAAATATTATAGTAAACAAAAGTAATATTTTTAGAGCTTATATTATGTTTAGCAAAAAAAAAAAAAGCTAGTTATTTAATATTTTTTTTGCCAAACATAGCACTAGCTCTGGGACAAACTGTTATATGGTCAAAATTTCCAGCTTACATTTGAAAATAAACAAATTGCATATATTGGGTGCATATTCATTCTTCATCTGCCCTTAAGAACCAATTATATTGCCTGTGTTTTCATATGTAGTGTATCATATGTTATATAATTTAAATTTATTCTCTTGTATATATGTCAATATATATATAATTTGTTGCTAATAAAATTTACTTTATATATAAAAAAAATGGATTTTTGTTATAACAATAAGATGTTATGACAAAGTAATAAAACTAATAAATAAATAGATAAATAGCTATGTCATGATATAAGCCAGGAGTATGCAATTGTTTTGGTTCAGGGACTGCACCTTTTTTTCATCACGCAATAAACACACTGCTTTATTCCCTGTATTACCAAAGAAATATTTGTTTGTCCATTCATCATTAAACACATGACATTCATCACTGATTTTACATTTTTTCGGAGGGTTCATGGTTTCACTAAAGTTGGAAATGTATATACTTGCTAATACAAAGACAAAATTGAAATTAACCAGATCAACTGGAAAAGCACTGCACATCGTATCTACACTGTGCATGTGTACTGACATGACCATCCTAGCGGAAAATATGAGATGAATCTTCGGTCGCACATGAGAAGGAAATCTTAGTTCAAGGCGGATTTTTCTGATTGTCTTGGTGGCCTGCATAAAAACTCTTAGCGGGCCGCATGTGGCACTCGGGTCGCTATTTTCCCACCCCTAATATAAGCAATTTATTTTAAATAGATACATATTATAAACATGAGTTTACTTTTTATAGTTGTAACATAAAATACCAAATCTTAATAATTTTTTTATATTTAATAAATTAATCATATGGATAAATAAAAATATGTTTTAAAAGATTTGTATTTATAAAAAAAAATTTCAACAATTTTTCCTAATATTAGTAGAGTAAAAAAAGGGCAAATAATTTGACAATTGCAAGTAATAAATATAAATATAGAATGACTTTTAAAAATATAGTAAGGAATAGGGAGCAGTCCAGTAAAAAAAGATAACTGTAGACTATGGGCAAAGTTTTTAAGAGTATAAACATTTTCATTAATTAATTATAATCCATTTACTGACGTTATTGAATAGGTGTGTGGGTTGTCCAAAGATTAATTAACTAAAAAAAATGTAAAACACTATTGAAAGTTGAACTATGAGCATAACAAATAAAAAATCATTATATAAGGTAATCATCTGAAATCTGAGTGTGCAAAAATAATGAAATGTAACGTTACAAGGCCGATATTTTTTTTATTTAAAAAATTTACGAAACAACATTATTTTCTCAATTCCATTTTTTTATTACATTATAAATTCTTTTTATAATTACTTGATTTAAAATAATATTTTAAAAATTATATTTTTAAAATGATACGAAAATATTATTTAAATTACATTTTTTAATTACATTATACATTTCACCATGAAGCGCTGAAAACAGCAGGCATGGGGCCCGATGGTTGCCAGATCCGAATACAAACAATACATCAAAAGATGCATTACTCTGATACAACCAACATTATGATTTCCAAAACAACGTACAACACGTGACTTATGTGAAATGGTGCTGGGACATACCCTTTTGCAATTTTTTTCACCTTCTATAATATGTAGGGAAGCATGGTGATGTCCTTACAATTATTGCTATATAATAGTACATCAGGTAGGGTGCAACATTGTTACTTCAAATGCACATTACAACAGTTATGGACAGTTGAATTCCATACACCCTCACATAGTATGATAGCGGTCTTTGAAGTGTTTGCTATTTCCATAATGCCATGAAGCGCATCAGTGGGCTATAATATTGGTGTGAAATGCCATCTACACCTGCTAATGGCTAATATGAACTGTTCTATACACCATAAATTCGCCCATGTAAATGGCATATTTCTGTGCTTTTGTTCAGAAACAACACCATCAAGTGGCTGTGCCCGGATTTCAGATGATTACCTCATAATCTTTTGCAATACAATAAATTAAGTTCAACTCAAAAATTAAATATTGGATTATTATTGTAATATCACATAGTAAAGAAGTGTCAGTAACATATTAATGTTTTAACAAAATGTCCTAATCTGATCACAATTTTTATCATACTTTTTTAAAAACAATCAGTAATTAATTAATGAAAGTTAATATAAACATTCAAAATATTACAGATTAGTTTATTAATTAATGCCAAAAAGTCATAATTTGAAAAGAATTATTGGATGTGTCAAAATATTAATTTACTATGAAAATATAAATTACACATAATTTATTCATTTTATATCTTATTAATGTTTTGGCAATAAATATGAAGAAAAAAGCCAAAACAACTCCATCTTAATTTGGACTATGAGAGGATCAAATTAGGATGAAGATATTTTTTGATATCAGGATATTAGCAGCATCATGAAGTTAAACCAAACAATAAAATGGACAAACACCCATATATTTCTATCAATGATGATACTTTCATGACTACAAAGAATGCCATTCATGTAATAATTAGGACTCCACATCAACTTCAACAAGTGGAATAATAATACAGTATATTAATAATAATTATAATTCAGTGATTAACTGAATATGTATATTGATTTTGTGACAAGAACTTCTTTGTATGTCCGTAGCCAACTGATGATATGAAAAAAACTGATGACAATAAATAATAACTTTGCTGCTATATCATATCCTAGAAGCTAAGTTTCCAGAACCCTAAATTTGGATTCAGCCTATCAAATATATTTTAGATATATGCTTGTAACCAAACTGATAATATATATATATAAAAAAAGAGATAAAAATAAATGACAACTAGATATCAGTATAGATGCATATAATAAGCCACAATACATCACATCACATAATAAATACAACATTTTACAAAATGATCCTCAACAGATGTTTTTTTTTTTTTCATTTACTTTCAGTAATCTTAAAAAACAGAATACATAAAGTTCATCTGTGCTAATAATATAACCTTTATCTCACAAAATAAAGTCTCTTGAGAAAAAATATAAAAAGTTTGGAAATGTTTTCAAAGAGTGATTATTATTCCTATTCCACAATGATATGAAATTCAACTTTCCATCAAAAGAGATAAGCATCTGGTATGTAGAATCTAATTTTCTACTTCAGTGTAAACTGAAATATGACCCACCACCACTATTTAGGATAACCTTGAGCAACAACATAATTTATTTCCCCATATATGAACTTCAATAATTTATAGTCTTTGCTTTTAGTCTTAAGCGATATTATATTGCTAGAACTTAATATATGGTTTGGCTGAAGATCACTCAGTCCCATATAGCTATTTGAGTTAGAAAGCTGAGTTTGAAGACCTTTAGGTGTCTGAAAACTTCAGATTTTCTACTCAATAGTCAACTCTTAGATAAATGTTGGCTTTGGGCTGGTATTTTTAGATCTAGGGTCTGCAGCTACCCTAATGCCTCTCTGAGGAGTGCCAAAAGCATGAAACCAATGATCAGGGGATGGGGGTGGTTTTCAGATAGAGATATTTTAAATGCTTTCTCTTGCTAAGCATTTATCTCAAAGCTGGTTAAGCAATTAGCAAAGCTCTTTGTTTATTTTCTACAAGCTTAAAAAAGAAATGGAGTCATGTGATTTATGACTATTTTTTATTTTAATTCAATAAATAATGTTCTTGGAAAAGTGGCTGGTAATACTTGGTGTCATAATGCTAACCCTCAGAGATCATATCTCCTAGCACGAGAAATTTCTACTGCTCAAAATTTGATCTTACTTATAGAAAAAACACTCATATAAATCTTACACAATTAATATCAATCAATCAATAGTGTTCTGTCCAATAGAGAGGTCCAGAGAGTAGTCATATCAATTCATCCATTCTTCCATTCCATTCTCTTCCTTGCCCATTTCTTCAACCCTACATAAGTCTTCCCATCTCTTATATCATCCAATAATGTCAATCTCTTCTATCTTTTCTTTTTATTTCCACTCACCATTCCCTCCAAAACATCTTTCATTAAACTATAATCTCTTCTCAATATATGTCCAATCCAGTTTCACTTTCTCTCTCTGATATTCTCAATCAATCTTCTTTCTTCATTTACTCTTTTCAAACCTTCTTCATTTGTTATTTTACTCATTCAACTGTTTTTTTCCATTTTCTCCATGTCCACATCTCAAAAGCTTCCAATTGGTTTTTAATTCTATTACTCAATGTCCATGTCTCACAACCATACATTAATACACTCTACGCATAACATTTAATTAATCTCTTCCTTAATTCTCTTTCCAAAGGTCCACAAAATACCTTCTTTCTCTTCACAAATGTCTCCTTTGCCAATATAATTTTTCTTTTATCTTCACTTCTTCCATCCTCACTCAACCAACTACCAAAATATCTAAATCTCTTCGCCTCTTAAATCATGTTATCACGGATTCCAATTTGCGATCTTTTTGCATCTCTCCATATCCATAAACACTTAGTATTTTCAATATTAATCTTCATTCCACATGCCATACATCCATCCTTCTTCCAATTTATTCAACATATTCTGAAGACCCTTTTCCTTGTCAGCAATAAGAGCCATATCATCTGCAAATCTTATATACTTTATTATTCTCCCTCCAACATTTGCTCCTCCACAGTCCAAATAATTATTTACCATCTAAATAAATATTAAATAGAACAGATGACATATAACACTCTTGTTTAACTCCACTCTCTATATTCACTTCATCAGTCACATTACTCCCAAATCTAATTCTTATCCTTTGACCATTATACATATTTATTATTTTAAGAATGATTTTCCATAAAATTCATATATTCCTCCAATCATATATAAAAAGAGAAAGTGCCTCACTGAAATGCAAAGGAAGCTATCAAGTAATCAGATATAGTTTCACCAACTAAATCAAGATCTTTCTGAAATGTTTACCTAAACAAAAATTCTTCCAAGCAATCAGAAAAATTATCCATAAGTTTTGAGCTTTTTGAGAAGCTCCAAATGCATTTCTCTTTACAGATACTACAAACAAAAGCAGTTAGAGATTTGACAATCCTAGATATTGCTGAAATCTGTCTTTTTCAAAAGTAAGGATCACCAAGGTCATTGTTTATATTTTGTCTTTCTATATTGGACTATTTCCATCATCTAATATGAGCATTGAATGTTTTTTAGAAAAATTTAACTTTATTTAAATATTCCAAACATCTTCAACTATTAGTAATAGCAAATCAAACAGGTTAGTATATTCTCAATGTTTTTATGAGGTATTATTCCTCCATCTTCTTCAGGTGTTGCTGGCCCGATCAGTGGCAGTACTAGTTTGCGAATTGAACCAGTACTTTTTAGATTCTTGAGTACTGAATTTTAAGGCAATGCTCTAATCAACCGAGTCATCCTATCCTTGCTCAATTGGTTAGAGAATTACCTTAAAATTCAATACTCAACAATCTAAGGATCCAGGTTTGATTCCCACTTTGCAAAGGTCCAGGTTCGATTCCCAAACTAGTACTGTCATTGGTCAGGCCAGCAACACCTGAAGAAGAGAGGAGAATAATACCTCATGAAACATTGTGGATATATTAACCTGTTTGATATGCTATTATTAACAATTGAATGTATTTGGAATATTTCAATAAAGTTAAATTTTTCTAAAGACATTTAATACTCATATTAGATGAAGAAATAGTCCAATATATAAATACAACTAAAATACCATCAACACACAAACCTTCAGAAAAGTATTGCTTATATATTTCTAAAATAGAATTTAATAGTCACTGTCTTATGGAACTGTCAAGCCAAATACAATTAATAATGCTTACTAACGAAATTGATTTAGTAAACCAATGAGTGAATCTATCTTCTGATGACCATAATTATTTAATTATTTATATAAAAAAAATCTATATGCTAATAAAAAAGGCATTTATAAACTGTTTTTTCAGTACAAAAGATTTTTCAATAACGCCAACAAATAGAAAATAATAAACTTCAAACCAAAAACCCATTTCAATAAACGCAACAGCTAATACAGTATATATTCGCATCATATAGAATGCTTGATTATATAATCTCTTAAATTAAAAGTAACTTAAATGGGTAGTTTATTATAAAAGTCATTATTACAGGGATTCTTATAGCTCTATCCGGTATGAAACTAAATCACTAAGATGATTACAAATATGCTAATTTTAGTAATTTGTATTTGTCAGAAATTTTTTTTTAGCCATTATTTATTTATTTTTCTTATTAAAAGCAATTAAAAAAATAATGAAATTATTATTATTTAAAAAAAAAAAAAGGAATGCCACCTCCTTCCCAATTTTATATAAAAGAGAAATTTGTTAATACTAGTTTTAAAAGAATGAATATAAAAAAAGAAGGTGGAAAACACCATAAGTATATTAATTTTATAAATAAAAAGGAATCAGTAACAAACATAATAGTAGTCAAGCATTGGAAGTCGAGAGATTAGCGACAGATGCTTTACAAGCAGTTGTCCCGGGTTAGCGGGTTCGCTTCCCGGTTGATGCTATGACACATGAGGAAAAAAAAAACATAATAGTAATATTGAATAAAAAGAAAAAAGGTCCAGTAAATTATAATAAATAAGACTGAAGCTTTAGAAAAAACATAAGATCATTAATTTTAAGCAGTGTTTATACATAGGCATATATATACACAAAACAAAATACATATCTTTCTTTTATTGAATTTTCAGCAACAGGATTCCTTATATTGATTTTCATACACACAGACACTCACGAATATAAACGTGTGAACATATTAATGATGCATAAATATTGAAAACAAAAAGATATTTGGATCAATACTTTTTCTACGGATCAATACTTGGAAGATATAATCTGGAGAATAAAGAAAAATGTAAGAGATTTGTAGATAATTAAAATGAGAAGAGCATATAATCAGTTGAAAAAGGAAAAATAAATATTACTTGTTTTAAAAAAATAATGCAAAGATATCACTGCAGCCAAATATCTATTAAAATGATAGTATTAAAGAATTTTCCACTCCTTCATAGCCCTATTTAAGACTAGAATTTACTGGTGGTGTTTTAAATTTTTTATCTATAGAAAAATATAATAAAAAATAAAAACAAAATGAAACTTAAAAGTTTTATTCTAATTTTAAAAATATTATTTTATTTATCAATATATGGATATGTTTTCACAATTACTGACAGTACTACTAGAAACAATAATTAAGGATTAGCAATGAATCTCTTTATAAGTTCTACTTTTATTTAATCTCTTAAGATATAGACAAATATATCATGACTTTTTTTTTTATATGTCAAAGCGTTGACCGGGAAGCGAACCCGGGCCAGCTGCTTGGAAGGCAGCTATGCTAAGCGTATTGAGAAAATAGTATGCACTATATGTGCATTTATTAACTAATAGAAAATTCAATTTCTGTTAATGGCGATGAACACGTAGCTATAGATCTAATAAGTGTTTTTAATGAGCTCCTTTTGAAAAACAGCAATATAAAATATAACAGGTAAATAATAGTCAAATACATATATACAAGCAACAAAGATTACAAATTGTAAAATTATCATAGAAAAGCCTTTTTCGGCAAATAATGTTTTTTGCCCTTTTCAATATGTCTCCACGATTTAAATCGTAATCTTTGTTGCTTGTATATATGTATTTTTAAACATATTTGACTATTGTATACTTGAAGTGCAACATAAAAAAAGAATTGGTTTTAATTCTGATTCTTTTTCCGTATAAGAGGTAAATAATGATGTATAGCAGATCTATTATAATTTTATTAGAAATATGATAAGTTTATAGCTAAAATGTCTACTTTAAAACTTATATATCAAATCACAATTTAAAAATAAATAAATAAAATGAACTACTTTATGATAAAGATTACATTTTCTCAGATTTGTCATTTTTTACCATTATGTTAATCTTATGGAACTTTGTAATAATTTGATCTATAACATCCAGTAAACTGAAGTTATTGTGAAAAATGCATCTTCAATGAAAAGTATAAGAATTTAATACCATATTTGTGATGATAAACAAGGTCAAAATATTTTAGAAACAATAACAATAATTAATCTTATTTGTTATTAACATTATTTATTATTACACCTGGAAAATGTTTCAGGCATAATAATAACAAAATTTATTATAGTAAAATAATAAAACATAATCATAGTATGGCAAAAATGCATAGATATAATCCTACTGTGCTGAAATATCATATACAGAATACAATATTTGTTAAAAATTGAAATATTTTATGACAACTTTGTGGATATGCAAAAATCATTTTATAATAAACACTTTTCTTTACTGTGCACTAAAAAGCCAAGACTATTCATCAAAAAAAAATGATAAAAGACACATGGTCATACTTGAACACTGCACTCTTGGATTAATATACTCTGGCCTTCATTGATTGTCCTATTTGTAATTACAACTCTCAACAGAACGAGACTTGTCAAGCATTGGTGGTCAAGAGGTCAGTGACAGTTGCTTTACAAGCAGTTGTCCCGGATTAACAGGTTTGCTTCCTGGCTGATGCTATGACACATGAGAAAAAAAAAACTCTCAACAGAACAAGAGTCGCTAGACCTTGTTTAATGATTGATTATATGTAAAAGTTTTCATTATAAATAATTATATATTATTAAAAGTAAAAAAAAAAGTAGTTGTTTTCTTCAATCACAATTGCATATGATAGCCAGAAATTAATTAATTCAATCATGTTATAAAAATTAGTGACTGAACTTCATTTAATTTCTGGACATCCTACACTCTTATTTCAAATTATATATAAAAACTGAATAAAACAATTACTTGTTAGCTTTTTAGTGCACAGTAAATAAAAGCCTTTAATATAAATATTTTATTATATTTTCATTTACAAGTGTCAAACGTGTTTCATCTTCAACTTTGACACAATGTAATCTAGATAAATACAGTAATAATTATCACTAATCATTTACTAAACTAGATATCATCTTTAGTATAGATATAAACTTTAAACTCAGTGAAAAAATAATACATATATGTTTTTTTTAAAAAAAAAATTAAACATATACATGGAGTAATCCAACTTCATTTCTCTTGTTCCAAATGTAATATCTAATATAGATATTTCGAATAACCTCCACATTACCACACATTCTTTAAGCACATAAAAAAAAACAATATAAAAGACAAGCGATCCCTAAGATATATTTTGTGCTGAACCAGCAATCATCAATTGGCCCAGATCACTATCTCTCACATACATTTTTATCGTATGTTCAGTGTCAAAGTATGAGTGGGATAAGTTTGATATTAATAAATCAAAATCTAATAATTTACTATTGATAAATACTGCATACATGATAAAGATATATATGAGAAATGATGCCCTAGGCCAACTGATAAGTATTGATTCCGTATGAAATGCATTTTGAGGGATAATTTGTCTTTTAAGTATTTTCAATCATATGTTTGAAGATGTTATTTTTAACTTTTTGATATTCACAAAGTAAATAAAAGCATTAATTATAAAATATTTTCATATATACTATTTTCAATTTTTTAGTATTTGGATATCAATTCCAGTACTATTTTGTTTATGAAAACCTTTTTTTAAAAAGAAATTTTTACAATTAAGAGAAAATAAAATGTCATCCATTTAAAAAGAAAACTTTTACAATCAATTGAAATATATTGTTTTTATTTCTACATTGATTAATTGTTATTACTTTTTAATGTAATTTTTTTTAAAAATAAAAATGTTTATAAAATATACTGCCCTCTTGTGTGCAACACTGAAAATTTACTGAACTAACATCAACATGTTTGAAATTTGGTCTTCAGATTTTTAGATTATATAAACCACTTGACAAACCTAAAATTTTTTATTGTGATATTGCATTGCCATCGATTTCTAATATGTACAAAATTTGAAAGAAATCCATTCCATGGAAGTCTGTTAAAACTTGATTATAAAATGTATCGTAACTAAATAAACAGAGTTTCTAAATTAAATAAGTGTCTAAAAACAGTATCAGTACTTGGCTTATCAAGTAAAAGATAATTTAGCAATTAGATTCATATAAATTTCAACAGTTCCATTCGTTACTAAAAATAAACTTTAGTCTTAAATTTAAATAATATTTAATTTGCGAAGCACAGATAGATGAAATTGAAATTAAATTGAGATATTGGAAAATCTCATTGCGCTCATTATAACACTTATTTGACAGCCAATCAGATGTTATGATAGCTGTCCAAATGACAACCAAACCATAAATACACGACAAAGAATTTTACGAGAAAAGGGTGGCCACCCTTCTCTCTACCTTTCTTTCTATATATCTAAGCCAGTCGTAAGTATTTAGATTTGAAAGTGTGAAGCTTTAAATATCTTCACAATTAACTCAATGAGTTTAAATTATAAAGGTACAGAGTGAAATTCTACGATTTACTATGCAACAGTTTTTAGATAACAGTTATCATAACATCTGATTGGCTGTCAGATAAGTGTTATAATGAGAGCAATGAGATTTTCCAGTCTTAGATTTATAATTTCTTTGTTTCTGGATTATGTAGGGTTTTAGAAAATTTGTATAGCTTAAGCGTTAGTTTAAAAAATTAGAGTAAAAATGATCATATAATTTTTATTTTTTTGTTATCAGATAAAGGAATAGGGATTTGACATTAGAATTATCTTTCATTTGTTATTGAAAACAAGTTTGTCAGTGTCAACTTAAAATTTCATTGTTTTTAGTTATGCTGACTGATAGAAAATTTATATATATTTTCTCTTGTGATTTGACATTAGAAATTATTGTAAGGCGTACGCTACCAATTTAGTTAGTTCATTTATCTGTGTTAATAGTGAAAATATGCCATAGTTATTTTTTATAAATTATTATGTTACATACTTATAATTATTACATTTAAAAAGCTGATTAATATTATCATAAAAATATTCTTACAAAAAAGCTGTCAAATTGTCAATAAATGCGATTGTTATGATTAATGTCAGTAGCTGTCATAAAATACGAGTGAACAAAATGTTTCAGAGCCTCTGAAAAGCAGAATGCTATTAGAAAATATTTCCAAATGAAAGTGTAATAATTTTTATTAATAAAAATAATCAAATAGTTTATTGCTTGAGATTTCATAAGAACTTGAAACACTGCAAGTGGCAGACCTATATGGAGACCCATGACCTAGAGCTACTAAATCTGTCATTCTACACTTATACCAAATCATGCAAGATAGTTTTATTAGTATTTATTTAAGCTTTTAAAAAAGGGTCTTTCGTGTCAGTGTGAGCCATGAAAACAGAAGGCAAAATACAGCATTAAAAAAAAAAAAAAATTCCAGCAAGAAAATTCTGAATTCAGTATGATATGGCTAAATCAATAATCTATGAAATTTTATTATGGTAAATTTGTTTCATTTTTATTTTATGTTTTAAACACTTTCACATTTTATAGATCATTCTTAAGTGACTGTTTGGATTAAAATTTCCAAAATTTTACATACTTTTTTAAAGCTTTATTCTATAATGTATTCCAAAAACATCTCAGTTTACTTATGAATATAAGTTTGCAAATGAAAAATGTTCTTAAAAATATTTCAATTTTGCAAACATAGAAAAAAAAACAACACTGAAATGCATAATCAGAATAGTAGCTTTTTTCTTATTGAATGATTGCCACATTGCCAATAACAATAATAAATAAACAAAAAAAATATAATTTAAACTCCATTTCTAACATACAAACAAATTATTGTTAAGTCATCATAAAGCAATCAAATTCTGAAAATGATATAAAATTACACTTATAATTACTAAAAATTGACTAGTACAATGTTTGTAAAGGTGGGACCACTGATAATTTTGTTATTTTATTGCTATAACATTTTTCTCGACTTGTTTTCTTAAAAAACAAACATTTGTGGAAAAAAAGCTAAGTGTATTCATGAATATTTTTGTCTTAAAATAAACATGTTACAAATATTTTGCAAAAATAATCATAAAAACGTAAATAAACTATGAAAATCTAAAATTTTATTTCCAAAGTAATACAAAAGAAAAGAGCTTGCAAGTACTCTCGAAAGCATACTCGAAGCACAGAATCTATCAATCAGAAGCATTGTCAGCTAATCTATATTACGGTTTGCATATAATAGTGCGATCATCAGATTTTTTTTTTTTAAAAAAAAAGTATATATTTTAATCATAAATTCTGCCATCAATAAATGCAAAACTGATAAACTAATGCTATATATAGCTGTGAGAGAATGAAAGTAAGCTAAAGGTGGCTGCAATGACATTTATTAAAAGCAGAACTGCATTTTTATGTGTGAATAAGTTAAAAGTTGAATGATTTCATTAAAATTGAGTTATTGCTGTACAGTATAATAATTAATTTTGCATATATTTTTACATTTATATTTTAGATTTTGTATTATATCTTCCAGTTTAAGTGCATGTTTAGGATAGTGCCTTAGTTATAGACTTTGAATCTGAAATATACTTCCCCTAAAACCATGAATTTTTATGGATAATATAATGAATGACTTTCTGGAACCAATTACATACAACAGATCCTAGTATATATATATTACTTATACCATAAACTCTTAATAATAATATTATCATATCTATTTGCAATTTTTAAATAAGTTTAAATATATATACTGATAACTTTGTAAAATCATTATTGTTTTTTTTTTTTTTTAAATGTCATAGCATCAGCCGGGACGCGAACCCGCAACCTGGGCAACTGCCTGCAAGTGCAAGGCAGTCGCGCTGACCTCTCGACCACAATATTGCTAATGAAAATAGCATCATTTATAGCTCATTAACAGATTAATTTAGTAGTTCCCCTTATACTGCACATTAAACTACCTTTCATTATTATAAATAAATATTTATCACTACAAAAACTTAAAAATCCAATACTGTACATAGAATAATCAACCGCATCATGACCATAAATTAAAGAATATATCAATTTGATCTACTGATTTTAGCATTGTATTCTGGAGAACTTAAACAACATCCTTAGCTAAAAAAATTAAGTGCTTTTATGTGCAGATCCATATTTCACTTATATAGAATAAATAATTTTGGCAGAAAACTGCGTCATATACATACTAATTTAAAAGAAATAGTTCTGCTACTTTGATGAATTACAATTTTTTAATTTATTAAATGCCCCTCAAGACCCTAGTCCACCTTTCAGCAAAGAAAAAAAAACTATTAATAAAGTCAGACAGTGTTAAAGGATGAATATAAATGACTTTCAATAATGAAATTACTTTTAGCAGACAAAAAAGAATAAGGAAAACAAAGTAGCCTCCCCCTCCCCCAGTAATTTTATTATATACAATAGAAAGAATGAAATACTAGTATACATATATTGAAATTATTTGATGACTTATTATTATATACATTTCATTTTAAAACAAGACACACTTTAAAGTTTTAATATTATTTTTAAAAATAGTTTTACCAAAGTGAAAAAAATAATAAAGTAAATTAATAAAACAATGTATTTTACAATCAAATAATAAGACAGGAGGGGGGGGGGCGACGAAAAATTTATTTATATCGGTAGAAAAGAGCTGTCAAACAACTGAAAACAAAATTTGAAACAAATGAAATATTATATATATAAGTTTTAAAATAAGATTCTATCTTATTAATATTTATATAGTTCAATTATAAAAGGCTGACATCTGAATTAACTAAATCATCCATTATTACAAATCAAAACGTAAGATGTAATACAGAACATTATTCACAGAGGGCAACACTTGACAAAAAGGTTTAAGTTAGAAATATGATTTGATAATAAGAAAGTAGTAGATAGGTGTGGTAAATAATGGTTTCAGAGAGTAAATATTTAATAAGGCTAACAGGTTTTCTGGACAAAGAGTTTATGCATACTAATTTTTGGTTCCTTTAAGAAAAAGTCATTTTATATCATTGCATTTTATGACCGCAGTACGTATATATATATGATAAGAGTTAACACCTGTTACGAATGATTTCTCTAATAAGCAGCTACAACATATCTCATTGCAAACCCCCCCCCCCACACACACAATTATTGCATTTAATTACATATACTAAAAAAAGTATGCAAAAAAATATATATATAAAAAGTATGCAATGGGTGGGAGGTGGAAGAAGAAAGGTAGAGAAAAGAGAGACGAAGAAAATATGAAAGAAATGGGAAGAGAAAACTTTTCCTTAAAAATCTTTTTACAATTAATAAAACGATTACGATTAAAAGAATCACAAATTTGGTAAAAATAATGTATTCGAAATAACACTTCATTTAAATTACCAATTTATATTGATGTATAAAAACATAACGTACTCCCTGAAATTTATATATATTGTAAGGAAATCAAGTTTTTATCATTGTTCTAATGGAGGCCTGATTTTCACTTAATAATGCTATTTCTTCTATAATTAACCAATATACTCTAAAAAGTAAATCTCCAACTGACATACTGAAGGACATGGATAAGTTCTTAAATAATCTTGACAAATACATTCCTAATAAGCTATCAAATACATCCCACAAGTCCTACAGCAAACATACAAATATAAAATATCAACAGATATTAATTAAAAAGCCAAATCTTTCCTACAACTAGTCATTTGAATATATACATTGGTCATGGTAAGAAGTAACTTCTCACTTCTTTGTGAATCTTATTGAATTTTCAAATCATATAAGTAGCCACCTAGTGATACTTAATAAAACTAAAAGTCAATTTTCTAGCCAAGGGTTTTTAAATTGCTACACAATGTTTCTAATGCTATATATTTTATTTTATAAATGTAATAGTTTATGACATTTGCAGAAAGAAAATTAATCCAAGTTATATATTTAAAAAATTTTTTTTTGTTTACAACCAAGTCTGGTGCTATCCATAAGCAAACTCAGTACAAATATTTAAAGATCACAATTTTATACAAAGTAAAATGTTTTCGTGAAAGACAATCAAAGCATCTAGTACATATTTTGCATTAAGTATTAATATAGTTATAAAAAGAATATAAATCATATATATATTATTAAAAACTAGTCAACACTTAGACAATTCCAATATCAGCAATTTCAAACTGCTGTCAAGGCAACCTCCTTTTAACAATAAAGGTGGAAACTACTTTTATTAATGATCTACTATAGTTATATAGATACTAAAGATTGCAACTTGACCACAGAGATTGAAATTATTAATACAAAAAAGTTTAATAAATTTATTCTGAATGTAGACTAATAAATAGTCAATTATAATATTAGCAAACTGCAATTATAAATTTCAAATTGCACCCAAAGTATTAACTTAGATAAGTAATACACCTGGGTCTCGTTTTACTTGATAGATAGGTTCCTCAGAAAACATGCGCAAATGAAATCGTGCAAAAATAGACGTAACTTACATTGAAAAAGGGGAGATGCAGTCTGTGATTTTACAAAATTCGCGTAAAAGCAAAGCACCAATGTAAAATTACTTTAAAATTTGTGCAAAAAAAAAAAAATAAGGAAATAAAATATGACTAATAAAAAATTTCAAATTTGAAAAAAATTGATACAAGACAAACTTTTTTTAACTATAATATTTAATTTTATTCAAAATAATATATTTTTATGCATAATTTACAGTACAGTAATTTACATTTTTTTATACATGTTTTAATTATTATCGCCATTTGCCCCAAAACACGTTTGTTTGCAAACTAGTAAAAAATCAGATTCTCATGTGATGTGATGTATTTGGCTTCTCCTTAAACAAAGTCAAGAATATCTCAGCAATTATTCTCACAAGAGGAAATACAACTAGCGCCAAGTTCACTCTCATGTTGTGTTAATGGTTTTCTGTTGACGACAACGATGATTTTATTAATTGTTTATGAACTTAGACTTATGATAATAAAAAGACATTTATTCACCACTGCTGGGAAAAATTTAATTAAAACTAACAACTAAAAATTAAATTCTTATTTTTGTCTTTAATTTTCAATTCCGTTTAAAATCAAATTTCGTTTTACATCACATTAATTTCAAGTCACCCGTAAGTAATTTTTAAATTGTTAATTACAATTAAAAATCAGATTTTAATTTTTAATTGTGCCCACTGCTATTACTGACCTTTTAAAAATAAACTTGTGGACACTAAATGATTAATAATTGATTACGTTCTTTTTTAAAAAGCAAAAACAGAATGTGATTTAAAATGCAAAATTAACATGCACAATGTTTGAACAAATTTACATTATAATCTTGTAAAATTTAATGTGTGTATACATAAAATGTGGAAATCATGATTTTAATTTCATTATTGCATAAAATCTTACTATTATAAAGCACTGAAAATATTGAAATTACTAAGATGAAAGTAGAATTCCAATAATGTGCTATTACTTTCAATATAACGTAAGTGCGCGAAATTTATTATTTAAAGTAATAGTGCATTATTGGAGGTCAACTTCTGGTGAAACACGAATCGTGTAACTTCAAAATCGTGTTAAATAAGTCCACGTAAAAAGAGACCCAGGTGTATATATATAAAATCCTCAGTAAAAGCAAATTGAGACAACTAACAAGAAAATAGTAAGACTGACAAAGAATACTTAATCACTGTCAGTAATGATTTGCCATGACTTTCTACTCTATTAATGCAATATATTTTGATTTCAATAACTAAAGCTACATCATAAAGTTTAAAGCAAGATAGTTAGAACTTTTTCAGATAGCTATGCAAGTTTGAGATAGAAATTAATTATGTGCTAAATGTTTATCCAAATACAATAAATATATTTTGCACTTGCCTTTTTTTAAAGGTTTCTAGTTTTTTTGTATTCAAATTTAATTCTTTGTTCCTAATCTTAACTTAGCACTTCATTTGACTGAAAAATAAAATTACATTATACTTCTTGTATATAGGGTATATACGCACACACTTTAACATGACCCACTTCTCTCTACTCTATCTCATAACACTGATACACTTGAACACATATACGTCGAAAAGATAAATAATCATCAATATATGTATTTAATGCTAAACCAGCAATCATCAGTTGGTCCAGATTATCATCTCTACACATATATTCCATAAGCTCTCAGATATATATTAAGATAGCCAACCTTCATACTTTAATGGACAGGCTTCAATCGATTCCACACTCCAACTCTTCAACCATCTGTCCAATTAAAAATCTGATGATGGAACACTCAAAGGCCACCATGAGGCTGAGATTCTTGTAGCACCGTGTTGACCTAACATCAATCTGACCCCTCATATACCTTATATATTACATATATTAATACAGGTATATAATAAGCCTGTATTTCAGTTATTATACTTCTTATATAATTTTATTATTAATACTACATCTTTATTAGTATATAGTGAAGTTCTGAACTACACACGGTAGCAATATAAGCAACTTCAATTATATGCTATCCAAAAAAAAAAAAAAACAGTAAACAAAATATAAATAAATAAACCAAAAAAAAAAACCATTAAAATTCATAACTTCAATACATTTTTACAAAGCATAAGCAGTCATTTTCCCATCTCAGAGCACTGCGCATCATCCTGCTTATTAATAAAATTTCCTCAGTTTAAGTTGAAATGTGCAGTATTTTGTGTAATAAAATGTTTTCTAAGCTGAATGATAAAAGTTTTACAAAATTTAAGAACATATTTAAAGTTAATATTAATGTAAAAACTTCAAAATAATTAGAGAGATCACAGTTTCTTATTACATTTCTATAAGAGGGAAAAAGTCATGGAAAATAAAAATTACCTAATGTGCATTTTATTTAATTGCAAAGAAAATCAGATATTTCACTATTCATTTTATTTAAAAATATGGTTCAGTAAGATTTTTTCTTACTCTTATTTTTTCAGTGAATGAATAAGTGAAAACTCACTAAACTGTCCCCTTAATTTATTATTAATAACAATAATCATAATTATATAATATACCATATACTCCTTAATAAACACTTTTACAATGCAGTTTTAATAGATGATTTATTTCCTCTTGTTTACAGTTTCAAGTGCCCTGCAGTCATCATCAGAGCTATAACATTTAAACATATACAATGAATACTTTTCTCTCTATATTGTAATAATAACTTCTAGTTACTATTAATACTCTAAAATACTTTTATCTCTAATGAAGTTATTAATTAATCAAAATATATTTGCCTATTTTAATATGTATACATATACATATATACTATTTATAAATATATGTAAACTTTAAATAATATATACCTTAATTCAAGCTTTTAAGTAATTACCATATTTGAAATTGAAAAATAAACAATTTTATATATATATATTTATTATTATATTTTAATACTTATTGATAACAATGAATATTTAAATCAAGTATGAAAATTGAAACCGAAAACACGTGAGGATATAATTCATTCAGTCTCTTGTTAGAAAAGAGGAGAAGAAAAAAAAAGGATTTCTTTTTAAATAATTGTTTTTCTTTTATAAAAACATTACTATTCTAAGTTGGAATTGAATTTAACTATTCCAAATTAAAACCTATGGATTAAAACCTATAGATTAAAAGAATTACAAAGAAAATATTTTAATTTTCTTTTAAATCTAAAACAAGAATAGCAATATAAGAAGAAAAGAATATCTGTTTGAATTTTTGGAAACAACGTTATTTTAATACTTCGATATTCTTCATACATATATATATATTTAAAATAATTATATATATAAAGAATCTTACAATGTTCTGTGAGTAGAATAATTTTGTATTGTAAAGGTTTCGAAACCAACTTTCATGATAATTTGAGATATTTGTTGCATAGAACGTCTAATAATAATAGAAAATGGAGAATAAGAACATCAATCTTCAAAGGATATATATTTTATCTTATATCAATCAAATCATTGGATAATATTAATAATTTATCAATTTAGGATAAATAAATAATTACTGTACCAATTGATTAATAAATATACTTCACAGGAAAACTCCATTAGGATTATGAACTACGGACTTAAAGATCCATTCTTAACTCAGGAAAATAAGTTTTTATTTATTTATTTATTTTATATATATATATATATTATTATTCATATTACTTTAATATGTTTAATTTTATTATTATTTTTTTATTTCAAATTTGGTATCATTTCCATTTTTCATAGGAGTATCCAAATTTCAATTTATAAACATAAATTGAAAGCTTGACAAACTTCATCAAAATTAGATGAAATATAAAAAAAAAAGGTTATTATTTAACAGATATTAAAAACAGGACTATTATATTTATTATATAATATAATAAACGTATAATGTATTTATTTTATTATAAATGCATATGAAATAAGTTATACAATTGTAAATAGTACTTATATATTAGTAATTATGAAACATATGAATAAAGACTGTAAATAAATTAATAAGTTATTTAAATTATTAATTTTTGAATTTAGATATTGTTTTATATATCTGTTAATTTGAATTATATTCTTTACTTTTGAAAAGTTTATTATAGTATGAAATTTTATCATAGGGTTTTGGATGGGAATATTATTTATTAATCTCTTGAAATGATAAAATTCATCCTTATTTTTCATTAATATTTTATTTATCTTTTACATTATATTTTTTATTGTTATTAAAATATTAAGTTATTAATTTGATCTCTCTGCCTAATCATTATTATATTATATTTATAAATAAATACACAATCATTATTAGTTACATAACAATCATATATATATATATGTTAATATTATAAATATCATATGAATATCATTTAATAGTCAATGCTTATATAAAGGCATATTAGATAATGATTTGTTTAAAATCATCTCTAAAAAGAGCTAATTGCAAATTCTCCATGAGTTTGAATATCATGGCATAATGGTGACTGAAAGAGGAATGAGAGATGGATGAACTAGTCTAAATTATATCAAAATTTATTTAAAAATTATTGAGCTAGCATAGTAAAGATGGATGTAATCATGGACTTGGCATTTCATCGTTTCATTTCCAGCATTGTACTTGAAGACCCAAAGTCTGATTGTAGTGAAATGCATACCCTCTTTCTGGTGAAAACTGACGTCCCGTTATAATAAAATATACCAATATTTACACACATACATACAAATATATATACACACATATACATATATCATAAAAACATAAACAATAATCTAAATAGTATCTTAAATTATGGATTTTTAATATTTTAAAAAAAAACTAATATATTAAAAATCCATAATTTAAGATGCTATTTAGATTGTTGTTTGTATTTTTATAAATATATGTGTATATATGTGTGCATATGTATATTTGTAGGTATGTGTGTATATACTGGTGTGCATATATATATATATATGTATAGAAAAGTATTAATTGTATATGTTTGAATGTTGTAGCTGATGATGACTGCAGGGCAGTTGAAACTATAAGCAAGAGGAAATAAATCATATATTAAAACTGCATTGTAAAAGTGTTTATTGAGGAGTATATATATATAGTTTATCAATGCAAATAAGAAAAAGTGGAAAGAAATTTTAATAATCGTAATTTATATATACATAAAGTATATATAAAAAAGCATCTGTGTTATATATATATATATGAGCATATTGAAAAGTACTATACACTTGCAGTTCAATAAACAATATACATATTCCATTCAAATCAAAGTTTATCAACATAATGTGAGCTATTATACCAATGTATGATGTATAAGAGGGGACTTGAAATAAAATATAGTGAATATCATGGTTCCATTGTATATATTTAAAGGCAAAATATTATACAGCATGCATTTTAAACCTGCAAAGATAACAAATATGACAATTTTTTTTTAACTATATAAAAAAGAAATATTTTTTTTTTGTGTTTGTTCACACTAAGAATGAATGGTTAATTTTTGAAAAATATATATATATTATTTATTTTATACAATTTTTACAGATTATTTTTTTCCAATAACATTTTCCATTTTGTAATGGTGCAAAAGGACACCACTATGTTATAAATTGTTTCATTAGTGAAAATATTAAGTTTTTCTTGGAAATATTGCCATTTTTTTAAAAAAAAAAGTATTCTGCTGATTATAGTTAGCCAAAAACTAGTTAAAGTATTTGATTTTGTAACTTACATTCAGTCTATAATGTGCTAATACTAGAGAAATAGTGATTTTACAACAAGGGTAGATTTTTAAAATATGTAAGTTTATGAATTTACTTTGTATGACAAATAATAAAAAAATTTAGTGTAAACTGACGAGAACAAAAACTTATCAAATTGCAATTGGGGGAGGGGGGCTTTTAAAACTTTATGTTTAATTTTGAATCTATGTGATTGGACATAGATTTAATAGAGGTGTTAAGCAATAATATATTAATATCAGTGATGATCAGCTTTACTATATGGTTTTATTATGCTATTACTTGGTTGCCCCCAATCTGTCTTCAGACAAAAAAATGTTCAACCCAATTGAGGAACAACAAATATTAAACATTAAGTCAAAGTGATTACGACAGTGACTGAGTGGGAGATTCAAGAGCTAAAGATTTCAAATTATAACTTCTCATTTCTATTGCTAGAACTTCATGTGATTTCTTGGGTAACTATATTATATTTAAATGGAAAAGAATAACAAATCTGAATATATATATATATGCATAATATGTTATTAAAGCCTGAAGATATAATGATAAGCTTACATGACTACATAATCGCAATTTATTATATGAATAAAGTAGAATTTGAAATTCGTTTTTAGATAATAGAAGACTTTTAAACAACCTAAAACTTTTTCAGATAGCTAATCAATAGTCAAATAAACTAAATAAATATACAATTACTAGATGCTAAATGAATATCTAACAATCTTTAGCTATAAAGTAAAGTAAGGATGTGTTATACTTTGTTAAAAATTTGGCTTTAGTAACTATAATTTGTAAAAATATAAAGCTAGTATTTATGACTCCAGAAAAAGGAGAAAAGATTAGAAACATAAATAGAAAGATATTGTGAATTAAAAGCAATGAAAAAAGATTGCTGTAGGATAAAAAAAATGTGAATAGTAATGCTGGAAAAGCTTAATGGATTTAAGTATAGAAAAGGCTAGTATTGTTTAACTAGAGCATTTAAACACTTGATGATAATTTGAGAAAAGACACATTGCTGGTGGGCATAGTTTAATTGTAAATAGCTACTACCTTTTATAATAATTAACGCCAGATATTAAAGTGCAAAAAGATATGGGGTGTGTATAAAAGAGCAGTAGCTTTTTTCTTGCTCTTAGATTGATGGGGTTATTGCGTCGCTGGTTGTCAGGAGAAAGGACCCAGAGAAAAAGCTATTGGAAAAGTTGTAGTGACTTTTCTGCTATGAAGGACATCATCCCAGAGACTGAACTTAAACAGATCGCATTGGTCTTATTTTTATTTGTGTATACCTGATAAGGTTCTCGGGAGAACTGTGCAGAGTCGAACTATGAGTATAGACAATTTTTTTAGTATTTATTCAGGTCATGTTGTGTATTCAACTTATAAACATAAGTTGAATACACGACATGATAAAAAACTAAAACCTATGCCAATAAACAATTAGCCACTTCACTGAGGAATGTTTTTTTTCTTCACAATTTCTTCTTTGGAGACTTAAAGAAGAAATATTTTCTCTGCTAAATGAGTTGTTTATCATTTAGCTGTCTACAGGAATTATTAATTTCTAAATTGTAAACAAAACAAAAAAAGAAGATGACAACTGAAAAAGGTTTTTGCTTGTGAATTCATAAGAAATTGAGCACTGGAAGTCATAGATTTAGGCCATGATCCATGAACCATGAGCTCTAGAATCAATTGCTATACTACTGCATCATATTACACATGACATTAAGATAAATAAAACTGTTATAAAGCATTATAGTTATAAAAATCACTACTTAGAGTAACTGTAAAAATAATTGTAGTTCTAACAATAATAATGCTAATTTTAATAGTAGAAGCAAATTAGTGGATGGTTTCTCTTTAGATGAAATCATATTTTTCTATGAAGAAGCCATATATTAAAAATTCCTTAAGTCAAGTTAAACATTCTCTATCTTGGAAACGATTAAAAATAATAAATTCATTCATATCTTCTTCCAGTTTCAATTATTATTATTCTTTTCTATTCTAATAAAAGAAGTTCATTAGTTTCACTATTCTGTTGTGAATTTGCATATATATATATATATATTGTAATGGGATGGGGAGGTATCAAAGTGGAAGAAGGAATTTGAAATATTAATAATTTGCAATATTAAAAGTGAGTAGATATATTTGAGGGGACCATGAGATCAAGAGATCTCCGAGTACATTGAGAGATCAGCCAGCTAACTCAGAAGAGCAGCAACTAAAGCATAATTAATCAAGTATCAACCAGCATTATTGAGTAAAAGTAATTATGAATAATACTCCAAATAATAAATACCAAAAGAAACCATTCATCATCGTGAATAATCAATAATATCAACTAAATCAGTACAATATCAACAGTCCATCTTGTGGCTGGATTTGAACAATAAAAAATATAATCCACAGTCAATCTTGTGACTGGATTGGAAATGGATCTTCTGTAGACCAGGCTAACTATTGAGCCTTTGCCAGCTTGGGCAATTATTTAACCATTAATTTGGAGGCACAAACTAAGTGTTCATCCATCAGAATACATAAGAATCAAACAATAATGCTGGAACATTAAAACATGCTGATCATCATCAATGCTCAGGCCACTTGTAATGATCAACTATAAACTTAACTTCTAATAAGATTAAAATAAAATATAGTGCATGGGCTCCAACCAAGATGATGATTGATCATCACTGGATGCCCCAAAAGCACTAAATATACATTCCCATTTATATATTCATCCTGTGCACGAATCTAGCTAAGAGAACATAAGCTCTATTACTGTATGTGACCAAGAGATGATACAATACAATTTTAACAATTAAATACAAGTTTATTAATAACAAAAAAATTAAAAAATTGAAATTAAGGTCTATGTGGCTATACATATAAAGTAAGTCTTATACAATAAAAAAAAATATCATATTGGTGATTTACATAATAGTTGTATCACATTTTCTTTAAATTTATATCCACTTCTTAAATAAAATGTCAATCTATTAATTTTATATATTGTAAAATCTGTGCTCAATATACTTGTTATCTTCACATAATATTTTCATTTATATATTGAAACCATTCAAACATTTTAAATTTGCTTTTAATCATTACAAAAGAAATCCAATACAAATAGGCTTATTTTCTATCCTCAATATCCTACCTATTGCATATTTATCTATTTCTTTTTATATTTTATCTAAAAAATTCTGAGTTTCTTAGGTGATGCAAATTATGAGCAACATGCTGTATTTTTAATCAATCCCATTTTAATTTTTGCTTTTTTACACAACTCACCTGTCTGTGTGATTTCTTTTTCCAATTAACAAAGTATCTATATGTATCCCATTTTCTATTTTCAGTTTTACCTTCCATTAGATATTAATAACTTAGATTTTTCCTCATTGAATTTAATTTTCATACTTCTTACTTCTCCACACTTCTCTGACAACAATTTCATATCTTGTATATTATTAGCAAAAAAATACTATATCAACTATAGTTCTGATTAGGGAAATCCTCACCTCTATCTAATCTGTCTATATCAATCTCTAATTCTCTGAGAAATAAAATACGTAATAATGATAATAATAGACATCTCTATTTCAATTAAAATTCACACTTACCTTCCATTGATTTTATAACTCCCAATTCATATTTATAACAATTATTATTATTATAAAGATTCTTAACTATTTTTAACAATTTCAAATCTATTGCCATAATTTCAAGACTTTTCCATAAACTATTTCTATCCATCTTATAACAAGCCTTTTATCCATTTAAAAACCCAATAAATAATGGTTTATCAGTCTCCCTGAATGAAATTCATTTTGAATCTCCTCCAAGATTACATTATTTTTTATCCAAATTTTAATTCTATTCATTAATATATGAAAAATTTTCATAAACTACAAAGTTATTGTTACTGAGACATAACTAAACATCACATGATCACCTTCTATTATGCTTTGATTACTCTGATTGGCACAGGGTGGCACTACTGTATGGAGAGTTTTTGCCTGTTGATACATAACTAATTAATAGCCTAAATTACTTTTTGTTTTTATTATATAATAATCTAATTCTCTCACTTTCTATTTGTTTTGAATCTTGTTAAGTATAATTTTATTATAACTTTATTTTAAACCAACACTTGCATATCTTACTATATCTATTATATATTTATCAGTCATACAATGTAGTTCTCTCAATTTTCTTTTTTTTATTTTATTTACTTTTCTATTCAATGTTCATTGGTCATTCCATCCATTTTTTCATAAATTATTTTCTAATGTATCATATTCTCTTTTCAACTCCCTTTCATTCTAAAATTTTATTACAAATTTACTGAGTATTTTTTTGAAATTCCCTTTTATTCTTATATTGTCTCCACTATGAATTTAGCAACATGTCTTTTTTTTTCTTATTTCTCTTCTTCATATTTTTCAAAAAAAATTTCACAATTCTTTCTATCCTCAATTATTAATTTCCTCAAATAACTTATCAAATTCATTTCATTTCTGTCTTGATTCTATTCCAGTTATTTCTCTTTTCCTTAAGTAGTTATTCCAATTAACTATTATTTCATCTTTTCTATTTGTTTCCTAATAGTCTCATTATACTTTTTACATGAATTTCTTTCTTTCTTTACAATTATTTATCCTAAATTTTCACTTATTAATTCAATTAATTTTAAATATACAATGATTTGCAAACTTCATTGCCATGTTCATCCATTCTTCATAAATTTTAAATTAAATGTGCTTTACAATTTTTTCCAGGATATTATTAAACTTATTGAATTTAAATTCACTGCTTGTTTTCCACCCATTCATATCAACCTTTCTATAAGTTTCAGTATATTTAATCTTTCACTTACTCCTAATACTATCAGCACAAAATTATGAATTACTACTATATCCTTTTTCGTCTTAGTTAAATATTTTAATTTTTTTCAACTTTTCTACTTTCTTTTATCTACCAACATATAATCAATCATATACTTCAAATTTTTCTTGCTTATATAAAGTCACCATTATAATCAAATTCCAAATTTCAAATTCACTTTTTTGACACTTCCTTTTAATAATGGCTTATTCCTATTCTCTATTTTATCAACTTCAATCACATGACTATTCATATCATCTACAATCAATATCTACATCCTATATAAGCATTTCCAGATACTCTTGTTTCAATCTTTCATATCCTCCTCTTTTTCAGTAGCTAAATAAAGTAAGCCATATATTCATTTCTTTTCAGCCAATTTTAGTCTAATCAATAATATACTTCAAGTTCTGTCTTAACCATGAAATTATCATTATACAATTTATTCACATTTCTAAATATCCTTTTTAATAATAATTCCTATATTTCCCCCTTTATAAACCAAATTACCTCTATTTACTCCTTTCCATTCACATTTCTGAAAGTAAGAATTTTCTTTCTCTCTCAAATATTTTTCTACAATTGCTAACAAATCTAATTTTTCTACTATAGAAATCTCTTTCAATTCTCCTCATTTATTCTTAGCACCCTTGGCCCTTCTTTTAAATATTCGGTGCTTGTATTATAGATAAAGATGCCATTGGATGGCACTGTTTTCACGTTAAAACTATAAAATATGAACATTCACGGGCCGTTGATTTTAATAATTTTTCTGTGCTTTTTTGTAGTGCGAAAATAAAAACAAAACAAAATCATCTTTTTTAAATATTATTTTTTATTAATGTATACAATTTAAATGATAATAATAAATGTAAAATAAAATCAACAAATTACAATTTGATTCGTGTTTTTTATATCGTATACTTTTTAAATTGTGTTACGGCTTTTTTTTTATCAATTTTCTATCGGATATTTTTTTACTTGTGTTAAGACTTTTTTTGTTGTTGTTTAACTAAAAAATAATAATCATAATAAAGTAAAAGTTGTTACAGTTAGAGTTAGGGTTCGTTTTAGGGTTAGTGTTCTGTTTGTTTGTAATGCTAAAATAAAAAAATTCAAAATCGTAAGCGTACTCGGACAGAAGAAAGAAACTCAAACTTTTTTAAACAACAACAAACACATACAAATGTCTTCTTTACTTATTAAACATGTTTATAATATTTGCTTTTTATTAAATTTACAAAAAAATCTGTATATTTGGACTTTTCTTACTGGATATTTTTTTCGTACCGCTCTTTTTTACTTCAAAAATATACAGATGGTAGAATCTTCTTTGTCTCATGGAATGTTACTAACAGTACGTTACTTGACACGTTACCTAATTGCAACTCAATAAAAACATAGATATTTAACATTTACCCAAATAAAAGTTCAATACAGTACATTGTAAAAATTCTTATAATTATTATTTTAAAAAATCTGAACATTTCAATAGTTTAAAATAAAAAAAAATCCAATGAAAACAACATTTCAATACAAATCAAATACAAACTCTCTCATCAAGCCGTAATTATTTTATAAACTGTTCGAATTCGGAAAATGTTATTGCTGCTTAGCGACATACATGCTGTACTGCGACACGACATAGCGGCCTGCATTCTGTAGCACAACAAAAAAGTTGTATTATAGAAAATGCGGGTTCGAACGTGTCAGCCGCGGAAACAGCATTTTTATGTGTTTTAGCGCAAAAACCGCGCCATAGAACGGCGTCTTTAGCTATAAGATGAGTACCAAATATTCTTATTTCCAGGCATCATTTATACTTTTTTTTTTTTTAACTTTACAACTTCCACTATTCTATCTTTATCCACATTTTCCATTATCGTATTCAGATCCTTAAATATAAATATATCCTTCTTTTCAAGTCAAACTTCAACACTGAACCTTTTTTCTCTATTCTCCCTCTCTTTATATATATAATAATACAAATAAAATGTCCGTTAATTAAAAAGACTATTGTAACAACAACAAAAATAATAAATATAATGGTAATAAACTATTATATACACTCTTTAAATCTGCAGCTGCCTCAACTGCTATTAAATTCAAATAACAAAATGGAAGCAAACGTCATCAACTAAAATCCCACGAACCCCAAATTTTATTGTTAGCAGCTTGTCTATTAAGTAAATTGATTTTATTTCTATATATTAAAATTGCCTCTTTAATTTTTCTTTTATTATGGTTTCCCTCTTCATGAAGAATCTTCATACTTTCAATATCAAACTTAAATTTATATTTACATGTCCTTTCATGATCGAAGAAAACTGAAGCAGTCATTAAATCACTATTATTTTTACTTTTCACAAGCTTATATAACAATTCATGCTCCCTTAATCTTTTTTCAATACTGCACCTCAATTCACCTATATATGATAACATACATTCACAAAAAATTTGATACACAACATTACTTTTCTGCTTTACGGTAATAATACTGTGTATCAAATTTTTTGTGGATGTATGTTATCATATATAGGTGAATCAAGGTGCAGTATTGAAAAAAGATTATAGGAGCATGAACTGCTATATAAGCATGTAAAAAGTAAAAATAATAGTGATTTAATGACCGCTTCAGTTTTCTTGGATAGTTTGATATTGAAAGTGTGAAAATTCTTCATGAAACAAGCAACCATAACAAAAGAAAAATTAAGGAGGCAATTTTAATAAATAGGAATAAAAGAATTTAATTAATAGACAAGCTGCTAACATTAAAATTCAGGATTCATGGGAATTGAATTGATGATGTTTGCTTCTGTTTTGTTATTTGAATTTAATTGAGGCAGGTTAAGGAATTAACTGAAAGTACTTCTGCAGATTGAAAGATTGTATATAATAGTTTATTACTATTATATTTATATTTATTGTTTTATATATATATAATACTCCCAGCCAAAGCATAAGACAATATATATTTTTTGTTTATAAAGAAAAAAATCAGATCATCTTTTCCCTTGATCTCATTTTCTTATATAGAAGGTTGCCTGAAATTCTTTAGCCAGAAAACATAATTTTAATTAATCACGCTAATTATTTTAAAGTTATTTTTAATAGCTTCCTAATAATAATGGAAATGTCTGAGATCTCTCTCAATCTAAACAATGTCAATACAAGTTTTTAAAAAATTAAATACATAAAATAAGTTACATCCAGTGTTTAATAATGTAACAGTCAAGTTTGTACATTCGCGTAACAGAATTCAGAATCCAAGCAAAAGAGACCGAAGCTGATCAGACTAGGACTGTGACATCCCAAGTCCGACCACACTTCAACTCCTGAGCCAGTATTCCAAGACTCAAGACCCTACAAATGACCACCTTGAAATTACACGTAGTATACCTCTTTTCTCAAGGCCGACATAGGTCACGGAGATGCAGTGAGACTCTTATAAACTAAAGAAAGGTTCTTAATTGACTAAAATATATCACTAATTTAATTTAACTTAATGCATAGTTTTCACATATATAGACTATAAATAATAATTAGAATTGGATTGAATTAGATCAATAACGAGACAGAGAACGAAATACATTAAACTAATTATACATTTTTTTTACAATTCTTCTATCTATATATCACTTATTTACAATAGCATTCAGCATAGAATGTATGCAAACATTGGGTAATTCAAAATAACTTTACATAAATAATTTCATTAAATTTTCATAAATGGGTTTAACATATGCTTATTTTATGAATTGCTTTACAACTGATACATATTTAATCACTACATTATGTCTATAAATCATGTTAAGCCAAATCCTATTACATTTGTGGCTGTTATATAAATAATTATATTGAACTTTGATTATGAATTCATTTACTAAAACTACTATATGACATAATAACGAGTGCATAAACCAGCTCAAGTAATGATCGATCGAACATGGCTTTCGAGAGAAAATTTCAGAATGCTGAAAGCATTATGTTAAGGTGGGAGAGTTGGCTGAAATAAGATTTTACCAATGCGCTATGGCACAGGTAAACAATAATAGGAAAAGTCGCTCTGCGGATGGATGAAATAACTTCAGAGTTCTTGCGACAAATGCCGGTACCCTGTAACTGATCGCAATGCTGCGTGAAAAGGAACATTGTGTTCAGGAATGGCGGGGGACTTACGTGCTAACCTGGCCTTGGCTCAGGCTTCACTACTGCTCTACCCTATAAGAGAAGATGTGCTGGCAACGCCGTGGCGCCATCTTAATATACGTATATTACATATAGCAGCAAAACGAGAATAATTTTATAAAATACTATATCACACCCGCCAAGCAAAGAATAGTATATTTCATACTATGAAATATGATTTAATAGCATATTAGCTATATCAATTTGGGGCCAACTCTTGTGTAACCTGATAATAAATGTCTATGCTACTAAAAGGGGATATTAATACATATGCACATCTGTACTTTGACATGCTCGATCTATTAAGTTACTTATAGATAATAAATATTTAAGGAGGGAAAGTATATTTCTACGGACTTAAGAACTTAAATGACAAATATACTTATAAATACGATCAAGGCTAAATTTAATTCTTAAATAAAACTATAAGGTTAAGTTTTTAACTGGTTGATTAAAAGAGCCACATTTCACATATTAAATCATTTAAATAATAAAAAAATAGGATTTCGAAACAGCGCAGAAAGTTGATGCTATAAACAAATTACGCGAAGATTTTCAAATAATATCTTCTTAAAAACATGAAATTAAGTGCCCACTGTTTTGAAATATTGGCATATAAAATATAATAAGCATTTAAAATAAGCAAATAAATATAGACACAACCGCAGTGATCTAACTTTAAATTAGACACTTATAATTTACTTTAAATGAAAGGAAAATATAAATTAGTCAGATAATTTTAACTTCAAACATTAAATTTTGATAGCAATTTGCATATTTAAAATATTAAATGGATTTAAGTTTTGATTACATTTACTTTTATAATTATTTTAAAAAGAGAGTTAGCTAACTTATATAGTTATATTTACACATTTACAAAGAATTACACAGAGCTCTGCGGTTTGAAAAATAAAATGGTACCGGTATTATTTATCTGGACTGCAAGTTCTTGGCTGTTGGTTTGGTGAGTTTGACTGGGCAACTGGTGGCAGCATCTTTCCAATTCTGTTAGGCTGATTTCTGCTAGCAGCATGATGGTGGTTCAGGCATTGCAACGAGAGAAACTCCAGTTCTCCATGCGGAGTCACAGCAACAAAATGCCCGCTTTTAGCCAGACATATTAAATATTAACAATCGTGAAGACTGGCTGCAATTCTCTCTAAAAATATGGCTGTCTTTTTTTTGTTAAAATTACAGAGTATTTATATCTTTTCCTTATTGGAATCTATCGCCTCAAGACTCACTAAACTCAGGAATTTAATTAAATATTTTTCAATTTATAATCCAGATCTTAGATAACTTATGTTAGAAACATTCCATAAGCTATTATTATAATTAAGATTTTTCGTTGCAAACAATTGTCCAATTTAGATTTTAAAATAAACTTAATCTTATCTAAAGGAGATTTTAATTAGTAACTTTTGAACTAGTTTTACTTTTTACGGATTCTAGGTGTGGTCGTTAATGGCACTTGTTTACAATCAAAAATCTTTTTAATTACTTGACCAGCTTTTATTTTTATCTTACATTAAAAACAACCTTTTAACATTTTTTTAAAACGAAAACATTTTTAACATATTTATTTAAAATAATTTACAAACATATTGATATAGCTTTTAAATATATTTTCGAGAAACTTTTCCCTGAAATATATTTAAAACAAGAAATCTTTTAACAATTTTTAAAGAAACATTTAATAGTATTTTTAGATAACAGCTTTTACATATTATAGAATCATGTCTTTCTTCTATATAGCACAGATTATATATCCACACACGAAATTTTAATATTAAACAACAAAATTAATAATTTACTTTTAACTTAAATAATATAACAAACATTTTTAGAAATATTAAATCAATTTAGTACGCTATAATTTTTCTAATCCTATCTAATTATAGTGTTGGTTCGCATGCAAATATATAATGCTGTTTATACAGACATGAGCGAATTTTAAATTTATTAACATTTAAATAGGTTCGAACTTAGCGCTGATGAGTGTGTCATTAGGTTTGATGGTGAAACAATAGGGGCTTGGAAAGTTATCGTTTCAATAATAAATAAGATTTTGAGATTATTTCTCATTTGACTGATTATTAAGCAAATGAAATACTCACAGGCTAAAGCATAAGACAATATATATATATAGTTTATGGAGAAAAGTAAAGGAGAATATATGAGAATTATAGAGAAAAGATCAGACCACATTCCCTCTTGATTTCATTTATTCTGCATATCATTCCTAAATTATAACAATAGTAAATAATTGCAATATTAATTTCTAAATAAACTTAAAAATATCAAACTCCATAAATAGTTTTTAAAAAATATGTATTGTTACACAATTTATATACCATATTAATGAAAAAAAAAGTACTTTTTAAAGATTATTTAAATACACAAGCAATTATTAATTAAAAACAATAAAATCTAAAATCTAATAATTCAGTAGTAAAAGAAACTATAACTTAAAAAATCCTCAATAGTCAATGATTTAAATAAAATATTCTGAATTTACTTACCTTCATGACTTCTACTGGTAATGTGAGATTTTGAAATACTTTATGAAAAAACTTAACACCAGATGGACTAAAGAAAATAAAACATTCTGGAATTCCCTATAAAACAAAAATAAATTTTATAATATATAAGCTAAATAATTAATTATTTACATAAATATATTTTTAAAATATTACATATGTCTGAAGAGGATTTGAATAAGAAAAAAAAATTAATTCACTTTTACTCAAAAGATAATGAATTATAAAAAAAGAAATAAGAAAAATACTGTAAAAATGAAAAATGAGAGAAGCAGAAAGAAGTTGATAGAGAATTTTTAATAAAAGAAATAGATATAAATATTTAAATAGTATAAACATGGTTTTGTTGGCAAAGAAATGGAGGAAAAGAGCTGTTATATATTGCTTTGATCAAAACATATGATTCAATTAATCATATAAATTTGTGGCAATGCTTAAAATTAGTTGGTTATCCACTTAAGATTATTCATTTTATACAGTATCTACATATTAATATAAAAAGAAATATAGTATTTGAGTTGTTACATTTTTCCTATCTTGTTTGTAATTAGTTGCCTAAAACATTCCCAATGCTGACTAAGGAAAAGGTTATTCCATATCTTTATTTTATTAACAGAAGCTGAGCGCACTTCAGCTACAGTACTATGAATCGGGCTTCTCTGGCTGAAAGTGTGCTCAGCTACTGTTAGTAAAATAAAAATATGGAATAAACGTTTTCCTTAGCCAGAATTAGAAATGTTTTAGGCAACTAATTATAAAAAAAAAATATGGAACATTAGACATCTGAAGTGAAAGATCATGTTAAATGGGGAAATGTATACTGGATAAAATTTTGTTTTTCAATTTTATGACAGTTTGCTTTGGAATACTTTATAAACAGTTTCATGAAGCAAGTATTAAAATAAAATGTAGAATTGATACTAAAGTTTAATTTAAATTGATTCAACAACAACAATAAAAAATATCTTCTACGTTACAAGATTTGCGTCTGCTGATGTTTTCAAATTAAAGGGAAAAACATTAAAGGGTTTTCAACATTTAAAATGAAATATAAAAATTTTTTGGTTTAATAATTAATAAATAAAAAAAAAAAAAAAAAATGGGTTTTTTAATAATTAATAAGAAAAGAAATTTTTTTTTTTTTTTTTGGTAATTGGGGTTGGGGATAAATTAAATAAAACTCGTTGTTTTTGGGGAAGAGGGGAGGGGGTGGAAGTTAAAAAAAAATTCAACACCCCAATCTAACAAGTTAAAGTATAAAATATTTCAACATCTTTTTATAACTAATTCAGCTAAAGTAGTCGCTTATAAAAATTATTTTGCCAAATTTATTATATGGACATATAGAAATAAAATGACAGAAATCATCTTAATATTAAGATATTGAAAAAATTTCATTTAAGGGTGCACTACAAGATTTTTAAAAATATGATGACAAGATTAAAAAAGCAATCAATAAGTTCTTCATCTATTCTGAAGAGGATTTCTGGGCAACTGAAATGTCAGATATTAATAAAATTTTATTTACTGCAAAAATTAAATAAGAAAAGTGAATAGTTTATTTTCTACAAATAATAAATGCAGCCTGAACATAGATTACGAATAGAAACACTATGTACCTGAATAATATAAATATTAATTACTAAATAAAATTCTTTGCAAGTTGCATTCTAAACATTAAAAACATTCTATACATCACTATTTGAAAATAAAAATAATGTTTCTTGAAGAAGTAATGTAAAAGCTTTCTTTTAAAAAAGCCACAACTAAAGTGTTTCCATTGATGTGACTTCTTTTACAAATATGCTTTCCCTTTGGATGAGTGGTCAGCAATAAGAGTGTGACCACCAATTTCAATGATCAAATTAATATATTTAAAATATAAAAATATTTCAAATTAAGCATATTAAACAAAAATAATGACATTAAATTTGTAGTACAAAAAAAGTAGATATAAAATAGTTATAAGATTTTCTGATAACAACAACAGTGCCACATGATCTCCGATGCTTCCAAGAGCATTTATTTTCATACTACTCTAGAGCCACCAACTGTAAGTTTTGTAATCACTGATTACCAGATAGTATAGTGCTATACAAGCCTCACTGCCATGACATAGAAAGGTCTTGCAGTTGTTACAGAACTGAAATCACTATATAGAAAATGATCTGCCATCATATCTATATAATTATACAACTGAATTAGTCTGGATTTTAAACCTTATGTTATTTTTTTAAATTTCAGATTAACTTGAATGGTATAAGAATTAAAAGATGGCTGCTAAATACATAAGTTCATTGGTTCAAGCTAATAATGAAGATAAAGGACACAAACTGGCATGACAAGAGTAATATTAAAATATTATATCATTTGGTGTTCATTGATTAATCAGCAGGATAAAAGTAATTGCTCTTGGAAACATTTTATGATATGGTGAAATGAAGAGTTTAATGGTCTCAATAAAATTAAGGGAACTTTTTTCTAGCATTAAGTACTGATTGCAAATAGGATTTTGGTTTGATGAAAATTTGATCAAAAAATAACTTAAGTATACAAAAAATCATTTAAAATATCCCCCCCCCCCCATAGCTATATTAATCCACTCAGTAAGCTTGAATTTTAGCACTCTATTGAAAAGGAAATCTTCTTCAATGTTGAATGAAATGATGTAATATATATTAAAATTCAAGCTAATTTAAATAAGAAGTGTGAATCCAAGAAATCAAAGATATTACACTGCAAATAAAAAAGCATGTCTAAGTTTAAATATACTTAGAAAGACTATACAATAGTTATTTTTACTCCTCAAACTCAAATATAAGAAATAAAAACAATGTATATTGCCAGCTAAGATCTATATAAAATATTTGAAAAGCCCCATAGCCACACTCAACATTGAAGAGGATTTATTTTTCAATGGAGTGTTTAAAATTCAAGCTTTATTTATTTAAAGGGAAAGTATGACTGAAATAATATAGTTATGGGGCATTGGAAATATTTTATATAGATCTCAGCTAGCGGTATGCATTGTTTCTATTTCTTATATTTGAGTCTGGGGAGTAAAAAATGACTATTGTATAGTCATTCTATGTATATTTAAAATTAAATATGTTTTTTTATTTGCAATGTATGATCTTTGCTTTCTTAAATTTACACTTCTTATTTAAACTTTTTCTTATTTAAAAGGGAAAGGAGTGTGGCTGGAATAATATAGCTAAAGGGCATTTCAAATATTATATATAGATTTCAGCTAGCGGTATGCATTGTTTTTATTTAAAAAAAAACATTTGTATATTATGATGAGAACATAAGTTTGGTTAAAGTTTATAATCATTTGGCTACTACCACATACATACAAGCAAAATACAAAATAGTTTATGTTATAGCTACATTTCTATTGATTTTATTTCTTATATGAAAATAGTATTCACATTGATTATAGTATTGTTTTATTAGTTTAATTAATATGCAGGTAATTACATTTTATTTGGTACCACATTAATTAAGAATTATTATTTCAACTTTTTGTTTTTCTAACATTCTGTTCCTCTTCACTTTTTCAAAATTTTTAAAACTGCCTTACACATATTGAATAAAAAAAATATAAGGAAAAATTAGCATTATAAGCATAAAGTTTTGATATCTTCTGATCTGATTTCCTCTCTTATATATTTATAATATATACAGTCGAAAATCAGATGAAAGAGAACAAAATGGATTCGTGTCGATATATAAAAAAAAGTAAACATATTTGCACGTTTATTAAAAAATGATTAATAAGAATCTAATTGTAATTTGTCCCAGTAATGTATTCGGTCATGATTGTTCTGTGAAGTATTTATATTTCTAAACATTACATATTTAATCAGCAGCAAAAATCATTTACAAGTGATTAAAATTATTAGTATTTCATTTAAATTAATATTTGAAATGGTAAGCTGACTTGATTAATTTGTAAACTAAGATTCCTACTAATATAAACTTTCAGCCTTTTCAGCTACCAATGTTGATTCATTTACAATATATATGGTCAAATGTCAAATGAAAGAAGATATCTCGCTTTATCAAACAAAACAAATTGGCATTGATATATGAAAGAATAAACATATTATAGCATGTTTATTAAGAAATGTTTCTTTAGAATCTGCTTGCAATTTGCCCTAGTAACATGTTGGATGTGATTGTTCAGTGAAGTATTTATATTTCTAAGAGTTAATCAGAAGTAAAAATCATTTACACGAGATGAAAATTATTAGTACTAAAAAAATTATTTATGAATTTTAATTTCTTTTGTAAATTCAAACATGTATGGCACTCAGAGATGTAAAAATGGTGTTCCTGTATAGTAAAATGTATTAAATTTTAGAAGTTTAATGTGCTTTGTGTTGTTTATCTATTGTATAGCTTCTATATAGTGAGGAGAAATAGTTTTATAATGGATCCAAAACTTATCTATTAAGATACCATATAGTTTGATAATGCAGGTTTTATTTTCAACTGAATAAAAAAAATAATTTCAACTTTTTGATAATTAAATTTATAGTATAATTATTTTCCATCTAACTCAAAGAGTATCTACATAATGCCTTTACTGTTTAAATGCAATCCACATAGACATTAATTAATAACTAATGTTTAAAAATTAAATCCTTTATTGAACACTGATGAAAAAAAATATTCAGAAACTTTTTGTTTGGATGACTATTAATTGTAGATTGGGAATCAATTTAAATATTTTGATAGCTTTTTATGTAAAAAGTAAATTTAGAGGTCGAACTGTAACATAAACTTCAATATGTTGATATTGATTTTAACAAGTTTAAATATAAAATATTTCATTGTAATAATGTAATTATTACAACTAAATTAATTGCATGCAGACTTGTTACATTGCCTAATTTATCACTAAAAAGTCAGACATAGTGGACTTTCTGTACATGTATATATGATAACGTACATAGCTATTTTTAGGCTTATGAATAAGTGAAGCTTTCTAGAAAATTTCTTTGTAAAGAGAAAATGAACACTAATTATGCAAATTAGCACAACTAATAAAAAGATGAACTGAGAGTATCAGAGATTTTATAAATTGAAAGAAACTGTTAAGCTGATAATAATAATATCTTTGGCATAAGGAAAAATTGCAGTATTAATTTTAAAGAATAGAATTTAAATACTTTAAAATGAAGTTGTCAGTTTAGTAAAATGACAGATTGGAGTAAAGGAGAGCTCAGCTGTAATACTATTAATGGCTAAAAACGGGTTAAGGATCCTCAAGTATAGACTTTAAAATATAAAAGTTAATGCAACTCTGAACTAATGGGCTGTAACATTCATTCACAGTGGGTGAGAATGACATATTACCTCACACAAATCTTGTTCTAATGTTTGTCCCAAAGTTAAGGGATAATTATTGTTATTACAATATTATTTATTTTATCATTTTGTTAATAATCTTGAGCATAAAGAAATAAATTTGCTGAGATATATAAAAGTTGGTTTGGGTAAGTTATTTTTGTCACTACCATTGCTGGGATTATATATCTTTCCACAAACACAGCAGCTGGCACAGTCGAGAGGATTCGAACCTGTATGGAAAAATTACCAAGACAATACTGCTGGAGATGGATAGAGAAATATAAACTAGCATTTCTAAAAGCAAAAAATGTACTTATGTCAGATAAACTTCTGGTATATTACTGGAACAACTTGTAAATGACTATTACTACAGATGCTCTGGAATTCAACGTTGGAGCTGTCGTCTCCCATTGTTGCTTTGAAGACAAACACATGATAGTCAGCTATTTTTGCCATAAAAAATTTTCATTAATATGTATATGGATAGAAATTTATGTTATGCACTAATCATCATCCCTCACTTGGAATTTTAAAAATAAAAAACTCACGAATATGCAAGCCAGAAGCTACTGAAATGGATAAATATTTTTGCTGCATAAGAGAGGCAAACCCAAAGTAAACTTATTAGATGTAGTAAATTTAGAAAACAGATGGTAAAAGCTTGTAGTGAGTGTCAATTTACAGTTGATTTGCCAAAGAAAATCTATAAATCATGGACAGAGGCCAAAAATTTATGGTAACACATTCATATAGATTTTGCTGGAATTATGAATGGTTACCTATTTTTAATAGTAATGGATTCATATTCCTGTTGGGCCAAATATAAGCTTGTAAAAGCCATGAATACTGAGTGCACCATTAAAGCCCTCCAGGAAGTTTTTGCCACTCATGTCTATTGTGAAATCCTGATATCTGATAATAGAACAGGATTTATTTCTGCTGATTTTGAAAAATATTTTGTAGATAAAGGGATAAATCATATTCAAACTCCACCCTATCATCCAGTGTCAAATGGAAGGGCTGAAAATGCAGTACAATGTTTAAAAATCTGTTTTAAAAAAATGACATATACAAATATGAAGAATGCACTAGTAAAAATAATGTTTATCAATATTTTACTCTGAATGCGTATACATTTGACTAAACTATTACCATTTCAGAAAGAAATAGAAAAAAATTATTTTAGATAAAGAAAATGCTAATGTAAACTTTGGGAGACTGTATGGGCCAGAGATCAGATAAAAACGATCTGGATCCCAGTACCAACATGAAAATAATATCTCATATTATAAGACTGATTAAATTGAAAAATGGGTTACATGTTAGGAGACATTTAAATTACTTATATGAGCATTCCTGTGACATGTCAAACATGATGGACCTAAACCCACACAAAAACAATACAAAATCAGGAATTTTGATAAATGAAAAGTTTAAAGATACCTCCCCTCAATTGTGCTAAATGAGAAAATGAGCCATTGATAATGATGTTGAAGCTGATGTCAGATTAAATGAGAATGTTGCAGATCTAAGTGAGGATAATTGATCCTCAAGATTAGAAAAGCAAGCAGAATTGAATATAGATCGAGATAAGAAAAGACCTGTACCTGCTTCTAGACATCAGAGAAATCATAGAAGATCTGATACATTTAAAGACTATTTTATAGTGTAAAGTAGAAGTATGGACAAATACATGTGAATATGAAATAAATAAAATTATTTTTAGGTTTGTGAAAATTGTTTACCTGAAAAGTGCAGTACATAGAAAATTTTATTTGTAAAGAGAGAATGAATGAGTACTAATTATGCTAATTAGTACAACTAATAAAAAGCCAAACTGAGAATGTCAGAGAGGTAAGAAAGCTTATGAACTAAAAGGAATTGTAAAATTGATAATAATAATGTCTCTCTCTAAAGGAAAAATGGCAGTGTTAGTTTAAGCAGTATTTTTAATTTAAATAATTTAAAATAAAGTTGTCAGTTTAGTAAAATGACAGAATAAAGTGAAGGAGATCTCAACTGTAATAATTTTAATGTCTAAAAACTGCAAGTTAAAGATACTCAAGTATAGACTTTAAAATATAAGTTAATGCAACTATGCATTAATGGACTATAATATGTATTCATAGAGTGTGAGAAAGAAGTATTCCTATACACAAAACCTGCTCTAATGGTTGTCCCAAAGTTAAGAGATAAATATTGTTATTACATTATTATTTTGTTGTTTATTTGATCATTTTATTAATATTCTTCAGCTTAGAGAAATAAACTTGCTGAGATATATAAAAGTTGTTTTTTGTGGGTTATTTTTGTCACTGGCCAGGCTAGGATTATAGATCCTCCATGTACACTACACATGGATACTCTATTGATCTAATATAAAAGCACTTCAAAAATTTCATTTAAGGATTCTCCAAGAGATTATAAAAGCATGATGATACAATCATAATACAAAATGATATGCTCTTCAACTTTCTGGATTGATACTGTGCAATTTCCCATTGAAAAAGCACAGCTTTTTGTTGGATATGACATATAAAGCAAATGATCAATAATAGATTTTATAGAAAAACAATTTCATGCTGAATATAACTATGGTTTTTATTAAAAATACAGATTGATAGACATTATAAAAATTATCTTAAAGACAATCTAAAAAGGTACAAAACCAATTACTTTTATTGAGAAACTATGGTTGATGATAAAATACATTAGATAACTGCTTTATTGGATCCACAGCATGGAATAAAAAAACTGAATGCAATCAAAACTTAATACTTCAGGCTGGGCAAACAAAAATTAGACAAGTAAATAATTCCACAAATTCAACTGAATTTCAAAATATTTAATATGGATGTATATTATAGTTCATACATTATTAATAAACTAAAAGAATGATTAGATAAAATGTAGCCCTGCATGGATTAGTGCAGTGGCCAGTTATATCACTTCTGGTGCTTCTAAGCAATAAACCAGTCGATTATTATTATTATTTATTCATATATGTATATCAAGGATGAATGGAATGGGTGCTTCCATAAAAAAATTCACTAAAACTTTCAAAAGATTTAATTAAAATTCAATTTAAAAAATTCACTTTCAATTTTTTTACCAACAGTTGAATTGTTTTTATATACAGCAAAAAATGAGTTTGACCAAAACATTATTGGTTGATTATAAGAAGTCCAATCAATGCTAAAATCTAATATAAAGTTAAAACTTAAGAATGTTAAAAGCATTTGGAAGATAAAAATATATTAATCACGGTCTGATTAACATAAAAAAAGATAAATGAGCAATTTAAAATCATTTTTTTTTGTATGGAATTTCTGTTGACTTTCAATTCTTTTACCATCAGTTGAATTATTTTTATATACGGCAAAGAATGAGTTTGACCAACACATTATTGGTTGATTATAAGAAGTTCAAACAATGCTAAAATCTAATTTACAGTTAAAACTTAAGAAGGTTAAAAGCATTTGGAAGATACAAATACCTTGATAATTTTTTGTCTGATTTACAGATAAGAGAGTTTAAATTTTTCTAGATGTGTACAATATGTATATATTAGGTGCTATTACGTAAAAATTGTTGTGGCAAGTGAAATAAAAACATTATAAAAAAAGATTATATAATGTGCTTCTAATCATAAAAAAGTCACGCTTCATCACTGATATATATATATAATCAAACTACTAATGAGTACTTACTATTTACATATACCTACTTCATTAATATGTTCACAAAAATAATAAAGGTAGTCTTTAAGATTTCTTTATATTTCTATTTTCACTTTAAAATAAGTATTTCCCATTTCTTGTTCTCCCTTTTGCCAATGTTAATTTTATGACCATCTCTACTGTTGTTATATTTAGAAAAAGTTAGAACAAGATGTTTACTATTGCAAATCAGATACAAAAATCTCAATTAAAAATGTGAACAGTTTTTAGTTGTATCTTATACATTATTCTCTGGAGTAATCAATAATTATAGTGTTGACTTAATTAATTAGTGGTTTTAATTAATTTTAGAGACAATCTTAATTTTAATTAAACAGGATGTTTTTTATTATTATTATTATTATTATTAACTAAAAGTTCTCTTAATAATTAAAAAAAATTAAAATAAACTCTTCTACAACTGGAAAACAATATTTTGCAGTTCTTACTATTTCTTTTATTTAACTTTTATTTATTTCTATATATAATCCTTCTAAACACTTTTTTTCTTCCTTTCCTTTATTTCTGCTATCTTCATATACAATATTGCAATTCAAATAATTCTTCTTACACTTTTTTCAGCAAAAAAACTTTTTATTATTATTATTATTACAGTTTTGACTGTACCATGCAGTTTTCATCAGATCTACAAAATTCAAATACACATAACAATAAAACCATTGCATAATTCATTTCATATTTTATACAAATTTATCAATTCTCAAAATTATTAATTTTCTATTAACTTCTTAGAATTCTTTAATCCATATTATATCTCTTATATACAATTACTTTTCTAATTTTTAATTATTAATTATTCTTTCCTATCTTTCTATTATTCTAATATCCATAATATTTTATTTTATATATATTATCTTTTATACATATAATATTTTATATATCATACACTTAGCTTACCTTTTTTTTTACTACCCCAATTTTATTACCCTTATCACTATTAATATATCATTCTTTATTCTTCTTATCTTTTAATTTTATATTAATTTTATATTTTATTATTATAAATATTAGAATAATAGGAAGATAAGAAAGAGTAATTAATAATTAAAAATTAGAAAAATAATTGTATATAAGAAATATAATATGTATTAAAGAATTTTAAAAAGTTAATAGAAAATTAATAATTTTGAGAATTGATAAATTTGTATAAAATATGAAATATATTATGCAATGGTTATATTGTTATGTGTATTTGAAATTTGTAGATCTGATGAAGACTGCATGGTACAATCGAAACTGTAAATAATAATAAAAAGTTTTTGCTGAAAAAAGTGTAAGAATTATTTGAATTGCAATATTCTTTTATTTATTCCCTGCAATTATAACACACATCAACATCAACATTATTGAAAGTGCCTCAAAGTCTTTTAAAAAATAAGTTAAAAAATATCATCAGATTTCACATAGATTAAAGGACCAACATGTGATATATATATATATAGGCAATATACTCATTTTTAACATTTTATGCTTTTTCTTGCTTTTTTTTTACTTCTAATGTTAGAATGGTCATGAGTGGCTGCTAATAATAATGATGACAATGATTATTATTAATATTTCATATGAATTATCAATTAACTTCTTTCTTTTAAATACTCTTCTGAAAATGTATAATTTTCTTATGGCGAATGTTATTTAAAGATTTTAGATTCAAAATGTTATTTTGTACATCAAAATTATTATCCTTAAAAAAAAAAACAACAAAAAACTGACTATGATATTTAATAATACATATCCTCCTTTGGTGCTTATTTTGTACTATGACTGCCAAAATTTTTAAATATTATTAATAATTTATATTGTAACATAAAAGTTTCCAAATTCAATAAGCCTACCTATGCACTTATGTCTCTACTAACACAATGATCTAAAGCATTTTACTAAAGTTTATTCATGTTTGGTCTTATTGTAACATATTATTTTTTTAATGTACTAAGTTATAAAATATTTTTGTTTTTATAAGTACATTGATCATCTTAACACCATATCACATAAACTATAATCATCCAGCGGTGAAGAAACTCAAATCACTTTCTATCATTATGCATAGCCATTGCTTATCAAAAATATCAAACTATTAACACAGGTCCAAATCTTCAAGAATACTTTTAGGATCATTTGAGGAGTGAAAGTTGTTAGCAAAAATATGGTGAAAAAGAGAAGTCTGAATTTATGCTCTGGTGGATAGTTGCAATATGGTGGAGTTACGATGAAAATGCAGTGATAAAAAGAAAAAAAACTTAAATCATAAAATACTTAAAAGACATGATAATATGTTTATTATATTGTAAAGTAACATGAATCATACAATGCTAAAATAAAAAATATTAAGATATAAAAATATAATGATAAATCACTGCAAGTAATGATCAATTAGACAAAATTGGTAAGCTAATGGATAGTTAATATTCATACATACATATCAGAATTAACAGTTTATAAATATAATTAAGTATAATAATTAGAAATACCTTTGTTTTTATAAGCTGTCTCAAATTAAACTCAAAATCTGGATGGACAATAGTATTATAAGCAGTAATAATTTTACAGGGTATACCTAAAATGCAAGAAGTAACATAAGTAAATAAATAATTAAAAAAAAAAAACATTTATAACTGATTATTATTAGTATTTTGCATATTTATTTAAATAAATTCTATTGTACAAATAATTTTATGACATTTTAAAAACGTATCGATATTTTTTCCTCTAGAAATATGATAAACCGTTTGCTAATATTTATTACCTAATATTGCTGATATAAAGTTTAATCATGGATTAATTGTTTAAAACTACTGTTTTCACGATAAAAAATAACAAAATGGAGGCATTTTCAACTATTATTATTAATACCTGTACTAATTATAACAATAGAACTGGATGTTTATACAATCACATTTCCATGTTTTATTTACATGCACAAACATCCTGACTGCAATTTTTTCTGTTTTCTGAGTGTGAAATTCAACTTCAATTTGCTTTTGGTCATTCTCATTGCTTTCTTTTTTTATTTCTTCTGATGTAAGAAAGAATATATTAGTTTAAGAGTGGCATTTAATAATGATCCATGATGAATCAAAGTATGCTTATCATAATTGATCTTTTAATGCATTAATTTCTTTTAAATCAACACAAAAATAGAAAAAAAATCCCAGTAATTCTATTTCAAATGAAATATGCAACAATATTAAATTATTAGTAATAAAACCAATAAGAGCGCATAGACTTTCTCTACAACTTATATTAATTGACACTAGTGACATCTAGTTTTTTTGACTAAAAATCACAATTGATTTTTACTTATTTTATTAATTAGCATTAACAATATGTCTCTTTCAGTTGTAAAAACTACAGTTAATTTGTACTTATCTTATTTATTTATACTACTAATATCTTTCTTCCAACTCTAAAATGCATAACTGATTTTTATTAATCTTATTAATACTAATACAATTTTTCTTTCAATTCTAAAAGTCACAATTGTTTTTTTTCTATATTAATGCCAATGTCATTTCTCTTCCAATATCAAGTCAAAATGGTTTTTATTAACTTTATGCCAAAAAATCAATGACATTTTTCTTTACCAATAAGATTAAAGCTCATTAAAATATTAAATAACTGATTTAGTTCCAAACTATATAATTATATAGATTTGTTAGCTTGGGTTCAAAACCTTTGAGATGTTTAAAATTTTAATTAATTGGTTTCAATTTAACAATGTAAGAGTAGAAAGAAACCAATGAGTGGTAAATAGACCAAATGCAGTAATCACTAGTTATTAATAATAATAATAATTCAGAGTTATTTCTAAAAATTACCATAAAGCTTATTTTTACCTTAATGAAAGAATTTGTTAGGTTACTTCTTTGTTTCAGGCCATTAGATGGATGATAAAATGGATTATTTTGTAAAATGTTTTTTAAAAAAGTAAGATATATATTGGAATTTAAAAAAACTGTAATTTGTATATTTGTAAAATTAAATATTCTTATAGAAGAGAGCTACAAAAGAAGTTTAATGCAAGGTTACTATCTATTTCCTGTTTTGTTTAAATGAATTATTAAATCAATATTGCTTTGATGAGGATAGATTTTTCACCGGGATTACAAAATTTATTGCATCCTTATGCTATTAATATGCAGTGATGCAGATAATGAAATACTGAATTTAACAAAAATATGAAATGCGATTAATGAAGTTTATAAAAAATTTTGGAACATAAATAATATACTTAAATTTAAATCAATGATTAAATAAATAGAGGCGATAAAAGAGTGGTAATAAGACAGAAATTTATAGAGAAAGATATTGAAAATAGTGAAAAGATATTAGAAAAATACAGTGGCTAAAAAAGGCTTTCAATAAGAATAGAAAATTATACGATTCATTACAGCACTTCATTTAAAATGTAGTTTTAAATGAAACAAGACCAGTTTCACACATCATCTCCAAACTTTTTCTAAACTTTTCTAACCATTGTTCAAGCTTTTAAACATTCCTAATTACCTACTCTTAGATTATTAATCATATATTTCCTCTGAACTTTTATAGGCCCTTCCAACATATCCTTCATAATTTATGACTCTTAAATAAATGTCCAACTATTTTCTTTTATGCTTCGTAATTTCAATTTAGTCTCTTCAATTTTCAACATGGAACAAATTCTTTTATTCTAATTTATTTTTTCCATTTTGCATTAAGAAATTTTAAATATTAAAAGAGATTACATAAAATGATTTAATCAAATATAAAAGGTTGTTGGATTGATGCTGAAAAGTTATGATTCAGAGACAGTGAATAAACTTGGAAAAATCATCTTGCAATGAATTGATAATAACATAAAATGATGATTATCAATGCAGGTAACTTTCAATATAGGATGTAGATTAAATTATTTTAAGAAATATAAAGTGATGATAAACTTAATAAAAAATAATCAAATCTATGACTAGATTTGTTGTAAATTAAACCCTATTATCTTGATTAATTAATATGTTTACAGAAAAAATTAAAATAGATATTTAAATAAACTTACATCCACACAATATCATTTGCATATAGTTTGAAATTATTATAAATTTTTATTTCCAAGAATACTACTAAAAACCAGATTAAAATATTGTATATTAAAAATTGTTAAACCATAATATTTTTAATTTTGAAGATTAATAATAAACAGCTAAACTTTTTGATTCTGCAAAAACTCATGCTAGATCATTTTCTTACTTGAAAAAATTACAAAAAAAAAAAAATTACCAGCTAATGCGAGACCTTTTGGGATGGTTTCTTTCTTAAGATTACCACATGGAAAAAGTAATGGTTTATCAGTTGAAATAATAACTGAAATAAAAATATATATAATTTAACTTTAATAATTACTAAAAAAATCATGATATAAAACAATTAAAATAGTTTATAATAAATGTTTATATATTATACAAATGATTTAAGCAATAAAGAATGAAAAATAAGTATATTTATATATGCTGCTCTCATGCTGATATGCCAAATTATGCAATGGAATAAAGGTAATAGATTTGGGCCTGAATTCAGATAATATAAATAAAGTGGTTTGGGTTAACTTTGGTCTATGATTGCCAGATATAAAAGAATAATTTGTACTATCTTTTTTTATAAATTAGACACCATATCAACAAAACTGTAATTAGTTAAATTATTCCATTAATAGTTAAATTAAATGATATTTCTATATTAGTGATGAAGATAAAATTGTATTAAAGCTTACTAGTGGGTATATGACAAACTACAATGATGACTTGTATGTAACATGAAAGTTCCATGCAATGCAATGAACATATTAAATATAATTCTATTAGTTATGCCAATGTCTATGTAAAAGAAATTTAAATAGAATTAAAAAATGACTTGGACTACTGGTGTAATTTCAAAAGTATATTCACTAAAGTTTATGGGAATTAATAAATTGATAATACTAATTTATAATGTCTGATGAAATATGAACTGAAAATATCTGAGGTAGGGAAAGAATGAAAAAATCTTACATAATTAGCCTAGAGAAATGGCATTCAATTTCAAATTACTTTTTTTTGCTGATATCAACGACTTCATGATCTACTCTACATAGAAATTGATTTTAGTAGTGAACAAATAAAACATTTAAATATTGCACAAAATTGATTTTTTTTTTTTGCAAAATGAAGCACAAGAAATATTAAAGTAAATATTTATATTTTCAATACAGATAATTGGTTGGTAGATCAAACCATGATCTAAAATTATATATAAATACTCACAAATTAAAAAAGTTTTAAATATTCTTAGTAAATACCAAAGCAAGATGAACAATTACCAAGACACAGACCAAACATGTCAGAGTTTAAATCTGTGATTATTTCTTACATAGTAAGCCGTTTACCAATTAGCATTCACGTACTATAGAAACAAGTTATGTTTGTTAATTATTGATAATACCAAATGTAATTAATATTTATTATCACTAATTTACTTTACAGCATCATCACTTATGTTGGCAAAGATTTTTAATTTTGTTAATATATCTAATGTTAAAATATTATTAACTAAAATAATTACTAACTAAAAGTGAAAATATCAAATTCTCTTTCATTTAAAAAAGAAAGAAGAAATCTCCAAAATTCTGATATTGGCTTTTAATTATTTTTCCAAAAATTAATAGATACATTTTTAATGTTATGAAAAAATAAATAGGGAAAAGTCTACAAGTGGATGAAAATAAAAGCTCACTTAAAAAAAGGCAAAAATAAGATACTAAATTTAATAATATATATATACTTTATACAGGAAACATCTTCCAAATATCTAAAATTCAAAGGTAAAATCAATAAAAACAATCCATAAAGATATTTATTTATTGACAATGCAAATAGTGAATATATATATTGTGACTTTTTATTTAGGTCCCTGTAGTTAATAATTCCAAAATTTTAAATGATGATATATTTGGTATTAAAATCTTACTAAAGTGGTTTTCAATAAAGATTGTTTTGAATGCACTGGGAAATTTGCTTAAGTGGAGATGAGATTTCAAATCCAGTCTAGGCTCTGACTAGACTAAAATAACAATTTAAAAGTATTATTATTATTTGGTAGATAAATACATTGCTATTTTATGGTTGTTGAATAGCAATTGAAACAAATAAACAATTAAATCAAATTTATAAATCTTGTAAAATCAATTATTATAGTAAATTACTTAAGCATATTTTTTTAGTACTAAACACAAAGCTGTCTTAAATAATAATGGGTAGTTATTAAAAATGAAGCCAGAAGGGGTAATACTAATTATGCATACCAAAATTATTGGCCAATTCACTCCCAGAATGCATTAGAAAAACAAGCTATATATTAGCTAACCAAGTTATGGGGAGGTGGACTAATTAAGAAAACAAGAACCAAGTAACCACAGAATTTCAGTTTGATCTCAAAATTAAAAAAAAAAACAACAAAAAACTAAATATCAGAAAATTTTGAAATCTAATTCAATGGAATTATAATACCTTACTAGCTAAAGATGTCTGAATAGAAAATCTAAAAACCTTGCAGTCATTTAAATCCATTCTTCTATTGATTGATAATTCTAAGAAGTTATACAGAGGGAAAGATGGAAACCTTATGCATCATAACTGTCTCTTATAAATCTTATTTTAAACCCAGAAAAATTCAAAAGAAAGTAAGCGTTTGCTTTTACTTTATTTATACATGTAAACTTTTATCTTTAAAAATAACGCACAAATTATTTAGTCATAAACTAAGAAGTTGATAATGTTTGAATTTCGCGCCCTTCTTATTATCTAGTAGAACGATATTATGTGCTTGTAAATTAAAATATTAAAAAAAAAATAATGATTCGAAATAATATTAAAAACCAGTGTTATATATGATAGTAAATAAATTTAAAAGTCATTTTGAATCATCTAATTTTTAATAAAGTAAACATGAAAATATTTGCATGATTTTATTCTCTATTGTCTGCTAAATTTTATCGCGGGAACTTATGTAATGAAAGATATAGTCAATACCAATTAATTAAAATGCTAAAAATGTCATAGTGATAATTGAATAAATTCTTTCTAATATTAATAATCACATCATACTTTGCCAATAAGAATGGAATGAAATAAATATTTATTTTAAAGTTATATCGAGAAATATATGACGTTATAATAATGTTTTATAATATGAGAATATATTCCAGCTGTTTAAACATTGCTACACATATATATATATATATGTATTACCGTGCAGGGAAGAATAAAATTAACAAAGAGTTTTAAAAGAAAAGGAAAGATAAATATGCTAAGTGTAATAAAATTCCACTAATTTTTCAAGAAAAATTTATCTTGATTTTAAATGTAATAAATGATTCTTGTTATACTTCATTTGAAATGATTACAGAATAAAGCAATAAAGATTTTAAGAAGTTTGTTTTGAAGAATACAATAGCTCAAAGAATTATTCAGGAAATTTTCTATAGAAAAGTAGATAAACTTATCTTTTAAGTCTGCTACAATTGGAAGTATGAATTTTCATCGCACTGTTAATTATCGATACTAAAACTATCAAATAATTTTTGCTTTTGGATAAGAGTTAGATATTGCTCATTCCACACCCAATAGGAGAATAAAAAAATATATGCGTTATCTGGAATGTTTGCTAATCACAATATTAATTCTTATTTTAACTTATCACAATGGAATAACTTGGATGAAGAGGATAAAATTTAATGGATAAAAGTGTACTCTTATTTTTTTTTATTACGGCTGTGTTATATATATTACTTACATAATGTGTTGTTTAGAAATTTTGTTTATAAAACATATATGTTTTGGTTTTGGCATGAAAAATAAATATATATTGGGTTAAAGAAAAAAAAAAATGTGTAAAATATACACATCTATTTTATGTATATATATTTTTTTAATTAAGGGAAAACTGGAAAATAGATATATATCGTTTATCTAGAGAGTGATAAAATATTTACTTCTCTCATATTTTGAAACCAATTATAATGTATATTATTAAAGAGGTGAATATGCAAACATTTTTATCAAATACATACTGCATATTAGAATGACCAAATTATTTTCTTATATAAAAAAAAATTTGATATAAATTTTTTTTTCATTTCATAATTTTCTATAGAAATGAACTTGTCCACTTTGAATACAAATACAGGTTTGATCTTTATGCTTACATACATTAGAAAAGTAAATTTATATTATATACATAGAAAATATTTGAGAATTAATAGTATTTTTACCTTGTTTGATTACAGCTAAGAGATTTTCAGCATTTTCAGAATTTTCACCAATTGTCTTTAATTCTAATAAAGTAGCTAAAACAAATATATACTTTATTATAAAAACAAAACTAAAAGAACGAGAAAGCATTACATAAAATAAAAACGAATTATAAATGTATATAACAAAATGAAAGTATTTTATTTAAATGCTGTATTAAATAATGCTCCCGGGTATATATAACAGTATATAATGATAAAAATGAAGTGAAGATGATCTTAAACACATTTCTGATTATACATATATATATATATAAACTAGTTGGATTTAGTGCACTAATAGAATAATTAATTTGACAGCTAAAAATATGTGGATTGAAGCTCAACCTATTATTTCTAGTGCTAAAACATCACATCACTTCCTGAGAGACTAATCATTCAATCATTATTATCATAATAAAATATAAGCTGTGTTTGAATAAAAAGAAACAAATAGATTATTTAACTCCCAGTTGTGAAGGGAAAAAAATCTCATCTTGGTCATGTGGCATGGGATTGATTCACTTTTTCCTAAAATAAGCAGATTTTAAAGTTCTAATTAAAAAAACAACTTCAATTTATAGCAACTCTGAATGATAAGCTTAAAATAGAATATCATGAGACATGAGACTGAATGAAATGTCTTTAATGAACAGTCAGCCATCAGTAATATGAGGAACAAAACCTTGAAAGTGCTAGGCCTGCATTAATTTACTGTTTTCTTACCATTAACAGTTTCTCCACCCATCATGTTAAAACGCTTGTATATATTAATATACAAAAAAGCCAACTACTTCATTACATATCTTCAGAAATACACTTCTTTAGTAATCATTTGTGGCAAACCAGTATTGTAAGATTGATATATTAACTAATGCTAATATTATTCAATTTATATCAAAAAGATGGACATGTCCATTTAAAAAAAAAAAATATTATTATGATTAGTTGCCTGGAAGATTGCGAATGCATATAAAATTTCCTTGATAAATTTCCTTCTTTCACTATGCATATACTTCATACAAAGGTTGGTTTGACTTCTGGGCTGATATGATTGACCTAAAGTGAAAGATGCACTAAGATAAGAATAAAATTTGAAACTATATTACAGTGCAAAAGTATTAAAATGGAATTCAATCTAGTCCCTGCCTTGTGTGAGAATGATGTAACATGAGCAAGTAAACTCAAGTGTTGATACTTCTATAACACTACTCACAATTATTAATTGAGAATTAAAGAGTATATTTTGGCTAGAGATAAATGACCAGTGATAATCATAAATATAATTCTGTAAAGTGGTTTTGTTGCAAAGTTGGGAGTTCAGAAAATTTAACACTTGTAATTAAACTATAGTAAATTGCTATCTATAAAATCTTAAACAAGTGATGAAAATATGTGTAAGAGATTTTGATCTGGCTCAACTACTAAGTGCTGTGTCAGCACAAAATGAGTATCTTGGAATCAACTTTTACACATCTTTGGTCATATATTTCAGTAAACTGTGTTGTAATAGAAGTTTGAAATATATGTGAAATTAAAAATATATTTTAAACAAAGATGTAAGTGAAGTTAAAATTACAATATAAGCTATGTATGTCTTACTCACTTGAAAAAAGGGAACTGGGTGTTTCAAATTTGCATCCAGAGTGAGAAAAGCTGGTCTGATTTCTCAGCTGATGGATGGTTATCATATGATTGAGCTAAGGTGAAAGATACACTGAGACATGAATAATATTTGAATATATATATATATATATTCTTATTATTACTATATCTTGATTTATAAATGTCAAACAATTCTTGCACTTACAACACTGACATTAATTCTTCAGATAAAATCATTAATGATTATTACTAAGTATTTATTATACTAAAAAGTATCTTTTAGTCCAGAAATGAGCTCAATATGTAGTCGTAGTATTTTTGGAAGACATGTTTGAAAAGGGCAAAAAATAAATTTGCCGAAAAAGGCTTTTTATATAATTAATATAAGTGTTATGTTTTGTTGTTTATAAATATGTTTTTATAACATTTTATTTGATTTCGAAGGATTAGTACAACATAAAAAACGAAAAAGAAAAAGGTATTTTCCGTTTTCTTCTGTTTTAAGTATTGTTAAGTATTTATTATACTAAAAAGTATCTTTTAGTCCAGAAATGAGCTCAATTAATTAAAATTAAACACTTGGAATAATTCAAATTCAACTCTCTTTTTTTATGTACAATATCTTTTTAAAAATAGTAAAAATTCCATTCCATCACACACTAAGATATAATAATTTAGTATTAATAAATACTAAAGAAATGATGAAGTCATGTTTAAGAGATTGTGATCTGACACAACTCAAAAATGTTGGTTCACCATAAAATGTATTTTGAGGTCACATGACTTTTTCAGGTATATGTTTTAAGAATATATGGTGGAGTGGAAGTTTTAATTTACATCTAATATAAATATAAGTACAAATCTATTTTTTTAGAATCATAAATCATCATTAAGTATACTCACAAGTTAATGCACTTGTAGATTTGCCAATTGCAAAGATAGCTAATTTATTCCACTGTGTTTGTAATTTTTCCCTCCATTCTACAAATAAACAAAATAAATAAATTACTAACTAAAATAATTTAAACAAAAATAGTTAAAATAACTTTTAATATAATACATAATGATATATATAATTATATACAATGGTAGCAAAAAAACCCAATGGAATCTAGATAAGATTAATGTTGAATTTTCACAAGAAAATGAAAAATAAACAGACTGAAGTTATTTTATCTTCGATATACTTTATTATGATGGATTCAGTCATTATAATAATCAATTCCTGTTGACAATAGAAAAAGTATGTATTGGCATTTCTCACACAACAAATCTTTTCCAGTTCTTATTTATTTTCTTGATCTTATGGAGCATAAAATAGAACTATAGTAATGCTAAATAGATATCTATGAGACCAAAATATCAAAAAATTATTCACAGGAATTTCAAAAATAATCATTTACTCCAAATGAATGACAGTCACAGCATTTATTCTTTGTTGTCTATGACTTAAGTAACAAATGACAGGTTTTGTTAATTAAAGTACTTCTAATCCCCTTAAATATTTAACATATCAGAGTAAAAATAGTATACATACATCATCATTACATCAACTTTCTTTAATCCAAGTCTGCTAGTTTAAGTATGAAATTGTTCTTGTAGCTTTCTCAGAAGACAATCATAACAATTGGAACTCCACATGATTTTAATTCAGAAATATGAAAAATGTTTGAAAATTCAGTTCTTCATCATGTTTTGACTTAAAAGCCTATCTTTAATTACTGTGTTATCATCTAGTATATTTAGCTCATTTTATAACTGACTTCTCCACTATTGAAATTATGTCATGCTGATTATGACCATTTGTGATTAACTAACAAAACCCTACTAGACATTTCTTAAGTTCTTTATAGACACTCATTAAAAAAAAATCTAAAAAAGTAAAAACACACTAAAAACATAAATATTAGTATAAGATAAAAGATATAACCAAATGATTATATATATATATATATATATATATATAATGGTTCCCCAGGATAGCAAACAGGCACTCAATTATTAAAAATTATTTAAAGTTCTTTTAAATTTAAAATATTATTATTAAGAACTATATGCATGTATGTGTGTGTAGATGAAAAACATATGAAAACATTTTACTTGGATAAATAAACATATTATTTATTAAAATTAATTTTAATAAAAAATTTAAATCCATGTAAGATGGCAACTAATTCACATACAGTCATCATAGTGAATATAGCTAATTACATTCTTTTTGTAAAGACTACAAAAAATTATATATCTAGTAATACAATTATTATAAATTTGATTTATAAGTCTCAAATTTTTATGCATTCGTAACTTTGCCATGTACCATTTCAGATTTCTAATGTTTCATCATTAATAATGAACTTCTAACCCTTTGCTAGATAATCTTAAATTAACTTTGTATTAAAAAAATTGATACCAACTTTAAAAAGAATTGCTGAAATCATAATCTGCTATAAACTTGTAAATTTCTCATGCTTATATAAAAATTAAATTAAACATACCCACTAGAATGGATTATTTCTTAATTCTTCTTTCATATTTCAACTTTGATTATTAGGTTTTGTAAAACCTGTTCAGCTATATCTTCACAGAATGTTTGCAAATTCTATACATAATAAAAAATGTTATTATTTGTGATATGAATTGTGATTTTTGTCCCCATTTAAAATGCTCCATAATGCATCAATATCAAAATTGTTGTATTAAAAAAATTAATTAAATATATATTTCTGTAAGAACCATAAGTACATTTTAATTATATATCTATAAATGTATTTGAAGATAGTCATTCTTTTTGCAAATTAATTTCTCTGCATAAACATTTTCTATTTAAATCCTTTCAGTTTAACTTTTTGAATATTATTCTTTTCAATATTTCTTTGTTTTGAATATGTAAAGAAAAGAATTATATAACAACCAACAAAATTTTCAATTTTATTATTGTAAAAAAGTAATGCAGCTTAAAATGTTCATGAATATGTTTTACTTTTTGTTAAGATATAAATTTTAAATAGGATTATATATATATATTGTAATCTTACAGATGCTTCTGTAAATTGACTATTATAAATTAAAAACTGTAAAAATTTTATTGGCTTTATTTTTTATAAATAAGCAAATATATTCATCACAGTCAATGATTATATAGTATAGAATATAATCAATATCATGTCCAAAAAGTCTCGCATATTAATGCTTAAGAGAAAATATAATTTTATAAAGCATTTAAAAATGGCTTCCAAACAGGTTTTATGGGCAAGACTTGTATAAAAATAAGTATGCTTATATTTTTGTCATTATTCTTGTTAAGGAAGAAAGTTATTAAAATTGTATAAACAGAGATGCTCACACACATAAAACAAATAATTTAATATAGAAATATAGAATAGAGTTATAAATTTGATATTATAACATAAAAATATTTTAAATGAAAGTAATTTCATTTAAAATTGCACTTTAACTTAAGGAGTAAAATGGCAGTTCTTATATTTTAATATGTATATGCATGAGTAAAAGTTATGTGTTTAGATTTAGCAAAGATTGGTTTAGTTTGCTAAGATATTTATTTAATAATATTTATTAAAAAGTCAATTTAAAATTAATTCAAATAAATGTCTGAGAACTTTATACTTTAATGATTTATTTATTTTAAATAAATGTTTATTTTAAATCTGGAAGTAAAAATGAAACAATTGAAAAAGTTTGAAATTATTATTTTCTTTCTCTTCATTTTTGAATGCTGTTCATAAAAATTAACCATGGTGATTCAAAAATTTTATCATCTATCATCTGTCTGGTAATAATCTTGACAACCCCCTTCAAATTTTCCCAGAAAAATAAGAAAAATGGAAAATTATTTGTAATCCAGGTATCAAGTTACCAACTGGTATAAAAGTTGAATTTTGGAAAATCCAGAGACTTTACAAAATTTTAATGCATTTAGAGCGTAAGCAAATTAAACTTTAAAATAGCCATTTTGTTTGTCTTTATCAAACATGGTCAAGTAAACTAACCAGTCTAGGCATTTTGTCTTTGCTAGGCAAAATGACTTCTTCTCATCATACTAAGAAAAAGATGAACCACAGCAAATAAACCAGAAACTGTCATTAATTAATTATTATTTAAAGAAATGTCATTTATTGCTGTCAACTGTTAATGCAAAATGGATAAATCGATTCATAGAATGGTAATAACTTCAAAAATAAATCACTGGACTTTTTTGATTGGAAATAATATTAAATAGTTGATATATTTTAAAAATTATGTTTATCAACTTCAAACAAACTGCTGATATTTACATTCAAATAGTGATAAAATATTTGTTCTCTTTACTTTGTGAATTTATCTTATCTTTAATTATGGAAGGAAAAACTTTAATTAATAATTTTTCAACTCAAATATGCCTCCATAAACTTTGTTGCTTGGCAAAACACTGAACTTTAATTCAAAATTAATGAAAATCATTCTGTTTATGAATGATAACTTATTTGCTTAATCATATTATATGATCAGAACTATCTAGCAACATAGATTAAAGATTTATAAACTAATGGATTAATAAGATACTTCAAATGAAAGAAGTACTGAATGCTAATCTTTTGGATAAAATTATAATAACTTTTCAAATGAACTAAATTGCTTCATATAATAAACTACAATTTTTCTCCTGTGCTTAAGGACATAGATAATGACCTTCAAATGCTAAATATTTAAATTTGACTAATGGATTACGGATTATCAATACAAATATTAAGGATGATAAATGGCAAATTTAGAAACAAACTTAAAATGGAATGTGTTAAATAGAACTTATGTAGAATTAACAAGTGTGCTAAATGAGTTAATTAATTTTTATATTGCTTTCCAAAAAGGATGACCTTACCAAAAAGGAGATCAATTGTACTTTATATTATGTTTCTGAATTCCCAAGAACATTAAATATTCTCATGTATCAATATTTCATTGGGATACATTTTTAAAATCATTACAGCAGTTGGAATATAAAGTGTATAAACCAATGGATTATTTAATGAACTTTATTATAACTGCTTATTTTTTAGTAAGTTGTTGTTGTCATCATCATCATCATCATCCCCATTATTATTATTAATGTAATAAAGAATATAACAATACCTCAGAGATTATTATATGAATATATAGGTAATATTTTTATTTAATATTACTATTTGTGATATTGAATAAGATTAAATGTGATTTAGCCTAGGTTTAGGTTGTATAAATGCAAGTAATACAAAACTTTGCTATATTACAATTATTATATACTTCATGGGTTCTTAAGCTCAATTTCAAAATTAAAATGGAGTTAATAATAATTATTTAGATAAGTAAATCTGTAAGGAATATTTTATGCATCATTTTTTCAAAGGTTACATAATATGTAATAATGCATCCTAATGATCTAGTTATATTGTGTTAGTAGAATTTTACTCCTAACATTTAAACCTACAGATGAATCCAGTAAAAAATCTTGAGATGAAATAAATAAGCCCAATGTCATAAATATTAGTTAGGTATGCTAAACAATAATTGCATTTGATTCTTTTAAAAGAGTAAAATGTCTCCAATATTATTAAGCGAGGTTGATTAAAAACTGATTAGTTAGTGAACAAACTAATTAATGACCACATAAAGCATTTATCATTTATTATGATGATGATGATTATTATCCTCCAATATTTAGATTGAGGATTATTTTGAAATAATAAGCAACCCATTTGTATTCAATTCAATGTTAGTGTCTTCACAACACTGCATAATAATACATTTTTCATATCCCAAGTTGAGATTAAATTTAGGAAATAAATATTAATATTTATTATATATTTCATATAATTTTCTTTATTGTTATTATTTATTTTATCATGTATTTTATGTTGTGTAATAAAGTAATTGTTAATTTTTTATTATTTCTCTTTGGTCATTATTAAAGAAACATCATCACTGAATATTTACGGTGTAAAGGTCAAATTTGAGATATTAGACTATACATAAAATCTATTTGGATCAAATACATCATTATTATATTGATACTATATGAAATACAAAGATATTGGGTAAGATGATGTACATAAAATCCCTTTTACATTATCATATCTTAAGATGAATAAATACCCTTTACATTGACATATTCGTTTTCTTATTTTATATAACCTTGAGATAAATCATTAGTCAAATTTATATTTAAAATTGCTAGCCTTAGTTTAAAACACAGATTAAGTTACTCTTAATTAATTCTTGTAATAAGAAATAATATATTTGCAAAGATTTTCATAAAAATATAATAAGATTAAGAGTACAAGTTCTATTCAATAGGTAACCCTGATGACAGCTAGGTCGCACCAACTTCTTATCATTTCAATATTAATTAATTAATGAAGCATTTCTAATAATATGCAATCATGAGAACAATAAACTTTTTTAGTACTGTTTTTCTCAATCACTGACCTCTATTAAATAAAACTTGGTAACAACTGAGCAGAATTGGAACTTCAGCCAAATTAATATCACTCATTAGATTCACTATTCTTATAAAATCTGAGAAACAAATGTAAGTAATTCATTTTAAATTAGCAAAACAACCAGCATGGAGAAAGTTTATCAATCTTACACAAAACATTAAACTGATATGTAAATAAATGAACTCTTCCAAATATCTTTAAACAATCCAGTTCAATACATTTGTCTGTTATATCAAACTAAGGTAAAAATCAACCAATCATCCTTCAGGACAATTATTTCTGGGCCTATAACAGTCTTCCTCAGTTGTCTTTGGATAAGTGCCAAACTTTCACATTCTGACAATAGTCTCTAAACTTTATAAATATTAAATAAAAGACTGATTACGTTTTAAAGCATGAATAAATCATGACAAATTCTTTAAACATATTAAATCTTATTACATTTCTGTAAATAAGCTAAAGGCAGATCTGAAACAATTCAAGATTATTAAAACCTTAGAAAGAAAACAACTGAAAATTAATATCTCATTTTAAGTTAAAAATATACAGCTTAATAAATTGGAATTTAAATAAATAATTTTTTTTTTCCAAATCATTTCTAACAATTAAACCAATAAATTTTCTTTCTAAATAAAAGTTATAAATAAAATATATTTTGTATATATAAAAATTTGAATATAATAACTGAATTTCCGCAAGCAACCAACATGGAAATTTTTCCAAATAATAATCTACGTATAATTTCAGCTACAACATTATCATGCAACAACCAAGAAAGTTCTATAAAGTATTTATAAGTTATTAATAAATCATATCAGCTAGAGCATCAAAGTAAAATTAGTTCCTTTTGAGGGCTTAATATAAATCAGACAAACACTGCTGTTATTTTAAAATCATGTAGTTTCACATTCTATTATCAGTTTTAATTGCTTGTTAACTAATTACATATAGCAGAAATTTTATTTAGATGGCTGAAGAGTTGGAGAGTGGAGAATATTGAAGCATTGTCCATTAAAGTTTGAAGATCAACTGATGAGCGTTGGTTCAGCTCAAAATATGTATATTAGAGATCATTTATCCTTTTCACATGTATGTGGTTGGTCATGTATATTGGTTGTAATAAGATGGAGTGAATGACAAAAGATAGTTTGAAAGTCGGGGTTCAAATCCCCTATAATTTCATCTAGCTTAAAAGTATATACAATATTTCAACATTTACACATATATCCACACAAATATATATGTCACCATTTTCAAACATTATTGATCCACAGCAGGATGAAAATTTCTCCAAGTTCGATCCAGTTCCTCAGATCTCTAGCCTTTCTATTACACATAACCCCAACACACTTCCTTATTTCATCCATCCATCTCACTTGTGGTCTCTTTCTAAGTCTTTTACAATCTCTTGAAATGCAGTTTAAGAATTCAACTGTCTATCATTATAATCTCTTCTAACAATATGTCCTGCCCCACTCCATTTCACTCTGTTAAATTTTTCATTGATATCAGTAATACCTGATTGTTCTCTCACCCATGTGTTTCATTTTTAATCTCTTCTTGTAATTCCTAACATACATGTCTTTATACTTTGCCGAGTCATCTGAAGGATCTGTATTGCTTTTTTGTTAAGTATCCAAGTCACAGATCCATAAGTAAGAACAAGTAAAACACATTTATTAAAAGTCATTCTTTTTTAAACACATAGGTGCATTTCCTTTCAGTATTAAGTCATTTCTAGCAAAAGAGTTTAAATCTATGATTAGTTTCACCTATCATGCTTCCATCTGTAGGAATAATCTGAGCAAGGTATTTGGAGATGTTAATTTCTTCGAACACATTATTATCAATCTTTATTATCTTCTTTTAAGAAATCCATTGAACATTACTTTAGACTTTTTAATATTTATCTTTAGTCATATTTTCATCTGATAATTCTTGCAACATTTTCTGAAGGTCTGAAGCTTTATTTGTTAAAAAAAAAAAGTGCATCACCTGCAAAATCTATTGTCTTCATTTACTTTTTCCCCCTTAGCTTCCTACTGTAATTCATAAAATACTTCTTGTAAAACTTCTGTAAAAAGTTTTGGAGATATGGAATCACCATGTTGCACACCTTTCTTAATATTAATCTTCCTAATATTAATCATTGCTGTTACATTTTTAATATTCACATATAAAGATATGAGTCTTAATGGTAAATATATTAAACACTGAAAATATTCTTTATATATATGCATTTTTTTAATGCTGTTTGGAAGCACTGCTATTTTTTTCAATGAAAAAATTATATTAATTCCATAATTTATCCTCAATGCAATATGATCTGGTAATCAATAACTTTTTACTCAATTTCTAATTCTTAAATATCCTTAGTTATATATATATAAATGCAATTTATAGCTAAAAAAATATGAAAAGTTGTTTTAACATTTATAAGTCTGGAATTTGTACACTGAAATGCAATTAGTCCCACCAAGATAATGAACGATCTACCCACTAAGATAATGAACGATCTAGTTTTTGTGACAACTGTAAATAGTCAACAATAAACAAAATCCAAACTTGTAAATACCCCTGATATTTATACAGTTGATACTCATAAGTTTTGTTTAAAATTTCCAATATATGTTTTTGAAGTTTTATTTAAAGAATTAAAAGTAGTTTAACATCCAATGGGTTAATTGCTATACCAATAATTCATATGAAACCACAGAACCAGTTTGTAAATGAAAATCTTTGACACTATTAATTATCATGCTAAATTTACAATCTAATTCTAAATATTGAAATGATGAAGAATATTCCAGCAAATGGTAAGCAATGTCAAATTGCCACTAACTGTGATTGATGGTAATAATCAAATTATTCTTCAATGTCTATGAGTAGAGATTTTAATACATATTTATTCATTATTAGAACATCTTCAAGTCAATATACAATTTTGATTTCTTAGCTCAGATATGATATATCCATATCTTGTAAGAAATTTTTAAGTTTTTAACCATTGAAGTTTTTATTTACATAGATAAAATATTGGATTTTCCCCTTTGTTTGCATTTGTAATTCAAATCTGCATAGACAGTTATGATTATGGTCAACTTCATCAAAAACGCACTCATTTTAGATTATAAAAAAGAAAAAAACTTCTTCATTATGCAGATGAACAAACATATACAAATTTGGAATACAGACAAAATAGAAGAGTTTCAGAAAAAAACCTTTGTAAAAAACTTAAGCAGATAGATATAAAGAAAGATGGCATTCCTATATAGTTTAATTTATAAATGATTATTTATATAATTGACAATTACCATGATGGTAGGAATTAATCAAAATATCAAAACCTGAATAAACACAGCATTAAAATCGGGATAGCAATGCATAAAAGTTATATAAATTATTGTATCTATTCGAATCTAACCTTTTAAAATACAAAAATTGTATGAATAAACAGTCCTCTTTTTTTTAGAAAAAATAGTTATACCTATTAGTAATAGATTTTAGTATATAATAATAAGAGAACTTCAATAATAAGACAACATTACATCATTTACCTTTAGTTTTGTAGCATTTAGATTTCTGCATAATTTTTAAAATTCATTTAATTTCATGTTGAATCAGTGGAGAAAAAATAATTTAAAAATAATTAGAAATATATGAATCAAATATTTAAAGAATAAAACACAGAAATGTTTATGGACAGATTTATATATGTTTAAACAACATTAACGTCCAATAAATACCTTATAGAATTAACTGCACGTGATTATTTCTTGAAATTATGTGCTTTCAAAAGTGATTAAATATGACTAAAAGAAAATCATATTGCATGAGAACACATTGTTTGTACAGTATTTAATAAATAGAGTCTATTCCAAATATAAGCATTATTTGATCTATTCAATATTGCAAAATAGTAATTCTCAATTGGTCATGCTTCATAATGAAATGTTGGTCAATACTTAAGTGCACTAAATTCACTATTATAGATAACATCATTCATAAAAATTTACTATCTAAAAAGAGAAGAATGATAATTATGTGCATACAATTCAACTTTTGGCATTATTTTAGTGCCCAAATTTTATGCTCAGAAAATGTGGGCACTGAGATGTATGCAACCTGTTACTATTTGAAAAGTATATATTTTATATTTTTAATCCCAAAAAAAAAAACAAAAAAAAAAAACAGAAATTAAAAAGATTGTACCACTGAAAATAATTATGATATTAAGATATCCCAAATTAAAACAGATGACAACAATAAACAACCTCACTTATTCAAATAAATGTACACTATGATAAATTATTAGATGTTAGTGAAAGCAAGGAACAAATTGGTAACAGTTGATTTTTGTTTAGCATAGAATCCTTATTTTTCTAGGAAGTGATAAGAAATAAAATAACTGAGATCATGTTTAACTACTGTGAAATTTTAATATTGAAATTATATTATTTTAGACAAATACATGTTTTATTATATATATATGCATAGTGATTTTTTAACTATACTAGCACACTCCTATCTCTGAATCATGAGACAATTTCTAACTTTTTAAATCTTTGCCATCTAAGCATTAACATAAGAATTGAGTTATAGTATAATTAAATACAAGTATATTGTCTATAATGAACTCAAAGTAATTCAGAAGGGATTTGAACTCAAACTTTCAAACTCTATACAGCTATCCACTCCATCTTGTATAACCAATAAACATGATCATATACATGTGAAAAAGATAAATGATCTCCAATATACATATTTCATGCTGAACCAGCTCTCATCAGTTGGTCCAGATCATAATCTTCCCCACACATATATAATCAGTGCTCAGTTTATGTTAAGATAGCAAATATTCATACTTTAATGAACAAGCTTCAATCTTCTCCACCCTCCAACACTTCAGGCATCCATATCATTGAAAATCTGATGATGGAATACTCAAAGCCCTTATTGATGTTAGTATTGTTGTCATATCCATGTTGACTTTAAGTCACTCTGACCTTCATATATAGAACCTTAATATGTCGATTTAAATACAAAGAAGAGGGAAGAGCAGAATACAGGCTGAATATGGAGAGTTGAAGAACTGGAGGGTGGAGAAAATTAAAGTATGAAGATTTGTTATCTTAATATAAACTGAGTACTGATTATATATATGTGTGGGAGATTATTATCTGGACTAACTGGTGAGTGCTGGTATATGTATATTGGAGATCATTTATCTTTTTCACATATATGTGGTCATGTGTATCGGTTGTGTAAGATGGGATGGATAGCTGTAGGGAGAATGAAAAGTCTGAGTTCAAATTCCTTCTAAATGACATTAGTTCAGCATAAACAATATATCACATGATCACCATTTTTGTATGGAGAGTTTTATCTGTTTTATAAACAATATACTAGTATTTAAATATTACATATCAGCCTGTATTCTGATCAAATCTCTTCTGTGTATTTAAATAGACATATTAAAGTCCTATATATGAGGGATCAGAGTGACTCAAAGTTAACATGGGTATGCCAACAATATTAGCATCAACAAGGACCTTGAGTATTCCATCATCAGATTTTCAATAATATAGATGGCTCAAGAGTTGGAAGGTAGAGCAGATTGAAGACTGTCAATTAAAGTATGAAAATTTGCTATCTTAATATAAATTGAGCACTGACTATATATATATATTGTAATGATCCGGAGAAGGAGACTTAACGTAATCTGCACTACAGGGCGCCATCTAGGTATTTGAACCTAGAAAAATTTATAGAGTAGGCAGATACGTAAGTAAAAAAAAAAAAAAATTTTTTTTTCTTTTTTTTTGCATCCAGGTCATTAGCCCATGTCACTAGCTCAGTGGAATAGCAGAGATTTAATAATATAATATCTTATCTAATTATATTTCAATATTAAAAAAAATAAATAAAATAAGCCACTGCCAGTAATTAACATACAAAATTTATTTACGCACATATATATATAAGATTTAAAATTGTCTTAGTATCAGTTTATATTTTAACATTTAACATTATTTTTAACTTTACTTTAATTTACATTTAATTACTATTATATTATAATTTTACTTTTCATTAAGTTCGACATATAAATTTATGAAAGCTTGTTTATAATGTTGAATATAGATCGGTTACATAGTTTCAGTCAAAAACATTTCAAAAGAAACATAAACGATCAAAATACAAAATTATTGACTACTACATTGCGGAGGGAAATTTATATGTAACCCAATAGTATTCACCATAAGATACTTGCATTGTCACCAATAACTTAAAAGACATCGAATAAATACATTTTAGATACTCACCGTAAGGTATCATTATTTATCGAATGTCTATATTTTTGATCAAATATGAAAACCCAAAACATACTTAACCGATAACCAATCCATGCCGCTATAAACAACTTAAATTTAATGCATTTTTATTTAGGGTCAAGTATGAATGACCACATAGATTTGCTTTTGAAAATAAACTTTCTATCCCTATTTAACCTTAGGTTAAAATTCGTATCAAACCCATTCATCTGATATATCGATGTATTCAATGTAATAAATTACAGCACAAAAAGATTAATAAAAGACATGACTCTCAATCAGATAGGAATATTACATCTATCTAACGAGAAGAACAATAAAAAAAACTCCATAGAAAGGAACTCGTTCTCCGTCTTATAATTCCTTCCATAGGCAAACGGAAGTGTGCGGCGTATGAGCGTTCTGCCCTACGAATCAATATTACATCTACTAATCACACCAATATATCCAATCCATTGACCCAATTTAACCATGAAACAAATAACCCAAGATTACCCTCCCTAATATAACTTTACAAATCTATACACCATTCACCGACTTAAGTTTAACATTGATATATTTTAATTTATCGGAAAAAGAAATCATAAATAAACTTAAAGAACAAAATTAAATAAATGGAAATGATTTTACACAAATAAATAAAAAATACATCAAATAACATTTTAACTACTTTAGTCAGATAGGAAACTAATGCAATTATTTTAAATACGAAAAGTTTTTAATTTAATGTTCATTAATTGTAAGGTTCTTACGGTTTTTAAAACATCCAACTTTATCCGTTGCTTGCCATGAACGTGAATTCCCACGCCGTCCTAAAGAGGTTAATGTTCTGAAGGCCGATTTATTTATCCATCCGGAGATTTTTGAATTTAGTTGGTCCTCAATGTAGAAAACGATAGTTCATTTCTCCTTTCTTTAACAGCTGAAAGAATTGACAGACGCGTCTGTCAATTCCTTCACCTCCAACTCCGTACTACTACATATAGTCACATCGTAATAATCAATTTCCAGTCACTAATTAATAATTTCCAAATTTTTCTTTTATACGTATTTGAAGGATTGACTTGGCATTATGTCATCGATGTGATGATCCTTTCGCTGAGGTCCGATTTCCCGATGGATTTCTTTCATTGGCTATTTGTTTCTATTGTTTTCCTATCTGACCGATGTTTTTACATGTAAATCTTCCAATCTGGTTTACATTTAACTAATTAACAATCATTTCCATTTCTGATTAATTTCTGTGTTTTTCAAGATTAAAGATATATTTTTATCTCTAAATCTTTTTAAGTTTTTGTTTTTAAAATACCTTTTCTATTTTTAATACAGTTTTATTTTAATAATTTTTTTTATCTGTGCGATTTAATATATATGAGTTTAAGATGATATTTAATTTCAATTTTTAATTCTTAAAGAAAATTTTTAAATGCGAACTTTTTAGTTTACTTTCATGTTTAATAAATAAAAAAAAAAAACAATGTAAGAACTGACTATATATATATATATATGTTTGGGAGATGATATGGAAAACTGATGAGTGCTGGTTCAGCACAAAATACATATATTGGAGATTTTTTTCATATATGGTCATGTGTATCAATTGTATAAGATGGAGTAAATAGCTATAGAGAGATTGAAAGTCTGAGTTGAAATATCTTCTAAATTAAAGTTATAGTATGTATATATAATATAGCATAATTTATTATCATAAAGAGACAACAAATCATTATAGCAAGATCAATATATTTAAAACATTGCTTACAAAAACTTTTCTTCAAAAGTTGAATCTCTTAACCATTTTGATGATTGCAAGAATAAAATAAAACCTAATTGGTTGTATACAAAAAAAAAATTGACCGACTTCTATATTTTTTTTATATATAATAAACTATTGGAATATCTACACTTAAATTACCATCCAAATAAGTCATTTTGGATTTGAAAATCATAATTTACAATATATTTCTCATCTGATAGCTAAAACAATGATAAATCTAAGAGTGAAATTTTAAATCACTGAGATACTACTATAGCTCTATTAGTATATATTTACATCTGCAAGACATAAATAATTCCTAATTCTTTTAATAATCTTATAAAATATTATGATCAACTAAATAATAAATCCCAATGATCAAAAATTTCATTCTTAGTTTTATCATTTGTTCTATTTTATGATCTATTTAACAATTTAACCCTTACATAGGAAGTGGATTCATTTTTTTTGACTACTTGCAAATTATGACTTTGAAATCTAAGTGGCATATTTACACTGGTAATTTAAAAGTAGATGACATTGAAATGAAAGTACCCCCCCCCCCCCCCCCATGAGCTATGTATAAATTAATAATTATCCATCAACAAATGGAAAGCATAAAATATCACCTATTCTTTTAGCTTTGAAGATATTTAAGCACATATTTACTGATATTTTTAATGCATAGTGGCAACTCTGTATATTAACTTGATTTAAATATGGTGCAAATTCTTCTGAAATCACAATTAAACATTCAGAGGATAAAGGCAGTACCTCATTTTTAACAACCCCTAATATCAACTGAAACATCAATTTTAATATATATATATTCCAGTTTAGTTTTATGCATATTTATATTTGATATATATATGCACATACATAAAGAGTACTCTCAAAATTATTTTGTAAAATAATTGATCTGCCCTCTGGCTATAACATTTGGTAATTTATGCAATATTAATACATTCACATTAAATAAGTTTTTGATTGGTGTAGGAAAGATCAATTATTTAATAATAATCAGCCTAAAAATACTTTCCATAATTACATAAATATTAAGCATTGTAATTATTTATCTTTTCATGTATATATCAGTAAAAACTAATCAAAACTTAGACAATCACAATATCAATAACAATCAACAATTTCAAACGGTTGTCAAGGCAACCTCCTTTTAACAAGATATGAAGCAACAACAAACTATCATTAAGTGATTAAATAACATCTTTTAAACATATTAATATGATGTTAAGCAGCTGCTCCTTAGATGAAAGGCAGAAGCTGCTGTTCAACAGATCATATGCCAGAAACCTCGTTTGCCATACTACACTACTGCTTATTTATTATCAATTGTTTCTGGCAAAAACCTTAACATACATATGTAAATACATATAAAACCACTCAGATGTTAATATATACCTTAATTTTTTTTTTGTTACTCTAAGAACACAATAACATTCATATTTTCCTATAATAATATTAATATATATATATTTATCTATCCATTATCTGAATTATCCAATATTATTCTTACCTGTTTGAGCAATTTCTAAAGTATACTTGACTGATTCAACAGCTCTCTGACTAGTAAAAATTAGCCCACTATAATTCAAAGGATTTTGAAGACAAAATAAAATCTCTGATTTATTTACAAAATTGAAACTTAAAACTGGAATGGAAATAACCGAGAAACCTTGTTGATCAAGAACCTAATTAAAAAAAATTGCATTTATATGTGTACCACATTTTTATCATTAATTGTATATTAATATACATAATGAACTAAAAGCATATCACATTATATATTTAAAACTATACACAAAAAGAAATAATTTAATTTCAGAATAAAGCAACATTAAAAAATTAATCAATTTTTTTTTAAAAAAAAAAGTAACAAAATATTCACAACTAAGACTAAATAAAATATTTAAATAGGTTTACAATATAATGGGGATTGCATACATATGTCATGCCAATAAATTGGAATTCATATACAAACGGAACTTGAAATTTTTTTTAAGAAGATAAAGATTTTTAAACATGCTTCAGGTTTTTTCCAGGAATCCATTCCATGGCTGATCCAGTTTAATCTTGTTGATTAAAAATGGATATATAGATATTCATAATAATAACATAAAACAATCAAGGAAATAGTCTGCTTCCGGTTGCCATTTTAGCCAGTTCTCTGCTAAGTTAGTCTCTCTGGAAAAGGTGTTGTCACAGTCCATATTGAGTTATTTGAAAGGAGAAGTGCCTAATAAAATTCATAAGTACAAATTCTATTATTTCAGAGTCCTTTTCTATCAAAGAAAGCTAAGAATTAGTACGAAAAGTCAAATTATAATCCGGGCAAGATGTTATACAAATGCCTGAGGAAAATGAACAAATCCAGTTAAAAAAGATGTAATTAATCAAAAATCAACCTCAAACATAGATGATAAGTCTAAAGTAATAGTAACAAAGAATAATAATAGTAAACAACCAGCTAAGAAAAATGTAGTGAACAGTGAACCTTTAGAAATGCCGGAGAATTGGAAAAACTCAGTATTAAAAAAAAGTAAAAGAAAACGCGATTTAGAAGTTACGGTCTTCAAACGAAGTCCGATAATGAAATACAGCGTTCTAAACACAATGATGGGACAAATATGATAGATAATGACAAAACTAACAATGCAAAAAAAGAATTATGTGTAAATACTCAGAAACAAAAAAGTTATGCTAAAAACAACGGCATCGTTCATAAACAACGTAAATTTGGTGTCTTTCCAGAAGTAGTTAATAGTGGCGAAAATTTGCGGGATGGAAAAATGTCACAAGATATAAATACGATCCAAGTTTTAAAAAGTGATATTATAGAACATCACATGATCACTATCTCATACTAGCACAATAATTGTTATTAAACAATCCAAAACAAAGCAAAACTCTCCATATAGTAGTGCCACCTTGTGCTAACAAGAGCAATCAATGGATGCCAGAAGGCTTGTGCATAAAATCCCTATCTAGTGCCTACTCATCCAATATCCCCAGACTAGTTTCTGGATTGTGGCCTTCATCAGTGAGAAGCCTTGGATCTGAGAGCACTGCACCTAGATCTTAGGATCTAATGCAACCCTCCAGCACCCACCTTTTAACTCTATTTAACTACAAAACTATGAGAATGAAATTGAAAACACTATTAATATTTTCAATCCAAGCTCAATAGCTTATATAGTCATATAGGTCTGAACTCAATTCAGTACCCATACATTTTGGTGTCTTTGGCTCTTTAACAACCATAGCCACCACTATCCTATTAGGCAGGATTGGTGTTAAACCACTAAACATCACATGATCACTATCTCATACTAGCACAATAATTGTTATTAAACAATCCAAAACAAAGCAAAATTCTCCATATAGTAGTGCCATCTTGTGCTAACAAGAGCAATCAATGGATCAGAAGGCTTATGCATAGAAATCCCTAGTCTAGTGCCTACTGCATGCAATATCCCCAGTCTAGTTTCTGGCTTGTATCCTTCATCAGTGAGAAGCATTGGATCTGAGAGCACAAGATGGCACTACTATATGGAGAGTTTTGCTTTGTTTTGGATTGTTTAATAACAATTATTGTGCTAGTATGAGATAGTGATCATGTGATGTTTAGTGGTTTAACACCAATCTTGCCTAATAGGATAGTGGTGGCTATGGTTGTTAAAGAGCCAAAGACACCAAAATGTATGGGTATTGAATTGAGTTCAGACCCATATCACTATATAAGCTATTGAGCTTGGATTGAAAATATTAATAGTGTTTTCCAATTTCATTTTCATAGTTTTGTAGTTAAATAGAGTTAAAAGGTGGGTGCTGGAGGGTTGCATTAGATCCTAAGATCTAGGTGCAGTGCTCTCAGATCCAAGGCTTCTCACTGATGAAGGCCACAAGCCAGAAACTAGTCTGGGGATATTGGATGAGTAGGCACTAGATAGGGATTTTATGCACAAGCCTTCTGGCATTCATTGATTGCTCTTGTTAGCACAAGATGGCACTACTATATGGAGAGTTGTGCTTTGTTTTGGATTGATATTATAGAACACGATGACAGCTGCAATTCAAGACCAATTGTGACTTCCTCATCCACAGGAAAACAAAGTTACGATCATAAAATGGGCGCAGAGGTGGCACCACTTAAAAATTAACAACCAGAAAAATCAACTTTTAATCGTAATGATATATATTTAGAAGCTGAAAATGAATGTATAAGTAATACAGATAACTACAAACATAAGGAGAAGCTTACTGGAGTTGGGGGAGGATCCTTCCAGCATGGGGGAGCTAGTGGAAATATTGCAAACAGTAATAGGAACCAAAATAATACCATCAAGCAACTAGAAATGCATGAAAAGACCCATGGTAAATTCATTAATAAGGACTTGGCTCAAGGGGCCAGATGTAAAATTCCTATTTATATATATGGTAAATCAAGAAATACTTATTTTGATAGCCAATTAACCACACTAAATGAAAGTAATTATAAAGCCAACTATAATGGTTTGACTATAGGAGGAATAAGAGACAGTCAAGGATCAACAATAAATCATCTTTCAAAAGACAACTTTCCACCTTTGACAGCTGATACAAAAGTTAACCCCCTTAAGCAAACTAGTCAAGATTGGGACAGTCAAATTCAAAACAAAAATAATACAGTGTCCATGTCATATGCTGAAACCATAAAGATGAATATAAACAAGCATAATAATAATAATGATTTTCATTTGCAAAATGGTTTTCAGGGAAGAGAGGAAACAGATAAACACATAAGATCTTTGCAGTGGATGCACTTGAATGAAGTCAATAACATGGATGAGGTGATGTCAGAGATTGATAACCTTGAAGAGGAAATTAGAAATAACCCCTCTATATATTCTACAATCTCTGATAAATTTAATCAGACTATTCCAGCAGTCCTGATGAGGACATTCAAGGCATATAAACATGATAGTACCTTGATCATGACAACCACAGACAATCATTTAAATCTATTTAAATTTCCTGTACAAGAACTATATGCTCTAATTAAACATCAGGGACTTGAACAAACAATATATAAAATTCTATTTCATGCGAACAATAGATATCTAATTGTGCAATTTAACAATTCTTTCATGAAAGAAGCATTTAAAAATAAATTCAAGACCATAGCAAATAAACTTTTGATTTACATAGATTTGAATAGACCTGCATGTGTTGATGGTTTGATTCAAAATTGTGGTGTGAAAGTTTGGTCTTGCAGACCTGCAAAAAATTCTAAGCCCTTTTGGAAGAATTCTAATTCTACAATTCCAGTTGGTCAATTTTCAGGGTACACACTATTTAACAAATGTGGCCAATTTTAAATTAATATTAAAGAAAGGAATATTTCCTTTGCTAATTCCCTCTTCGATTGAGTACCAAGAGGCTTCATTAATCATCTTGCTGAAAGGTGTAGCCCCACAGTGTTTTTCTTGCAAGCATAGAGGGCATCTAAGGAGGGAATGCCCTGACAGAAAATGTAACTTATGTGGAGCTATAAGGAAAAGATTTCATAAATGTCAAACCAGAAGCTATAATAACCTAAGATCATGGCCTGATGTAGATACAAGAGAAAAACAGAAAAGAAATAAACTTAAAACAATGAATAAGGAGGAGATATTGAATGAGACTCAGAACTTGGAACAAGATGTTTCATCACAATCTGATACTCTCAAAAAACAGTCTTTAAATGAAGACATTGCATCATCCATGGGAGAGCCTAGTCCATGGTATGTAGAGACCTCAGCACAAGAGGAGAAAGAAACACAAAATGAAAGAAGAGTGTGGTGTAGAAGAAAAAAAAGACTGAGAACAAAAGCTTCAGTCTCTCCTCAATCAAGAGTAAATTCAGACTGTGAAAGTGTACACACAGTGAATTTATTGGATTTATCAGATCAAGAAATAGACTCATCACCTCAATTAATTAAGAAAACAAGATTAAATTCCTCTCTAAATGATCCACTGATGGAGCCCATTCCAGATGAATTTATTAATGACAACCTGGAGACCATTGTCACATATAGTGACAAAGAGAATTTAGAAGTTAAAAAATGAAACAATTAAATCTCCCAAAATTAATGATCAAGAAGTAACACCACAGTTGCTGAAACTTGCTATGAAGCTAAATGAGCACTATCAAAATAAGAATGAAACCGATGAAGAGCTAGAAGCGTGCTCTGATTTTCTTAATCCAACTGCGAGATGATTAAAATTGCCTCAATGAATATTAGGGACCTGAATTCACAGGCAAGGGCCTTTGCTTTGGAGTGATGGTTCCACATTCGTAAACCTGATATATTATGTCTTGGGGAGACAAAGATACATAACAAAACTGATCAACACATTATTAGTAAAATAAATACCTTTGGGTTTTTTCATTATTCCTATTCAAATATGGCTGCAGGAGGGGTTGCAATTGTAATAAACAAAAACTCCCCTATCACCTTTTTTAAAATCATCAAAATTGACAATAACTGCTTGATTGCAATTATCAAATTTAAGAATTATACTTTTAACCTAATTAACCTTTATCTTCCTAGAAAACCTGAAATCATACACAAAATCATACAGAATATAAACATAGCATTGAGGACTAATCCCCTTCCCACTTTAATTATTGGGGATTGTAACTTAACATATGATAATTTTCAAGATAGATATGGACGATTGATAAATCGGAAATTGATGAGCTGTCGATCACTGTTTCCAGATGGGGCCTTCTCCTTCTATAATAAGAAGGCAAAAACACTGATTGATTTGCTATTTGTCTCCCCAGAAATTTTTAAATCCCTGAAGGTGCAACTGTGACCAATTATGTTTTCAGACCACTTTTCAATTGAATGTGATTTTCAGTTCAATAACTCTAATGACTCAGCACAGGAGCTCCCCAGAACTATAAGAATGTTAACTCAAACAAATATCAGCATCCAACTAGTATCTGAGACATATATATTGTTCAAAGAAGTTGATTTGAATAATCTTCATCCATATCATGCATGGATGCAATTTACTGAAATACTTGCTAAATTGATTATTAAATGCACCTCAAAAGCCTGGGGTCCTATTCGGCTATTATCCGAATTAGATAAGATTGCGACAAAACTAATGAACTTGCCCAGTGAGGCACAGAATGTCGAATCTATCATAAACTTGAAACTGAAATACAAAAGTAAGCAGGAGGAAGTTGCGGAATATCTTTCTATAAAGAGATCACGACAATTTATATATCATCAGCACTGCTGGACCAGGGGCTATCTTAGGTGGGCCCTTGGAGCTGGCAGAAAAGCCAAGGCACCCAGAGTGATTGAGATAGATGGCAACCTATATGGAGGGTCTTCCATGTTGGCCAGGATATGTGACCATTATGTTGAAAAGTTTAAGCCAGGTGGAATCATGATTGAAAGAAGAGAATTTAATTTAATTAAAAATTCAAGCCACAAAATCACAGAAAAAAGAATTATTGATAAATTAAAGATGATGCCAGACAAAACACATCCTGGCTTGCATGGAATTCCAAAATTCCTCCTGCTTCATTTAAGTGCTTTCTCAGCATCAATCATTAAAAGAATGGCAGATCTTTTGGCTGATGGCTGCCAGGAACTTCCAGGGATCAACCCAATTGCCATGGTTCCAGACAAAACACATCCTGGCTTGCATGGAATCCCAAAATTTCTCCTGCTTCATTTAAGTGCTTTCTCAGCACCAATCATTAAAAGAATGGCAGATCTTTTGTCTGATGGCTGCCAGGAACTTCCAGGGATCAACCCAATTGCCATGGTTCCTCTGGTTAAGAAACTAGTGGGACCTCAGAATCTGGGGAATCTCAGGTCAATATCAATGATCTTTCTACTGGTAAAGACAGTTGAGGCCCTAATCAAAAATGACATACAAGATATTATAATTGATCAGCTGTCCAATTGCCAGTTTGCCAAAAAGGGGAGCTCAACGGCCGATGCTGTGAGCCGATTTCGTCTATTGATAGACCACATTTGCATGAAGAAGATCTCGCAGCCAATCACAGTTCAGCTTGATTTTGCTGCTGCTTTTGATTGCGTTCGAGTTGATGCACTCATGAAGATCCTGGAGGGACTCAAAGTACCAGCTGCCTACCTCCAAATGATAGAGAACCTCCTGTATAATAGGGATGTGTTTTTGTCTCTGGATGGGAGGGTGTCCCCAGGATTTAAACCTGTTGTTTCTATTCCTCAGGGCTCTCCTCTGAGTGGACTCCTTTTCACTGCCTATGTGAATCCCCTCCTGCTAGGCATCGAGACATCTCTTAAAGGAATATCCATACCTTTGCTAAGAGAAAGGGTCCATCATGTCTTCTATATGGATGATGTGGTGGTTTTTCTTGCTTCGTGGAAGGAGCTTGCTGGACTAGAGGAGCTCTTGGACCAATTCTAATGTGAATTTGGTCTAAGAGTCAACAAGGAGAAGTCGGCAATCTGGTCGATTATGACTGGCAAGCAAATTCCTGGCATATTTAAGGCTCCACCTCAGAAGTTCCTGGGTTTTCAGCTAGTGGCCTCCCCATCTAAAATGAGGAAGGAAATTGAAAATGATTTAATGACTAAGATAACAAAATTTATTGGATCGTTGGAGATTTATTTGTCTTTGTTCGGGAAAATTGCACTGATGAATGCTGTCAAGCTCCCCAAGATTACATACTTTCTTGCAGGCTTCTCACCGATGAAAGCCTTTATAAGGAATGTGGAAACCCAATGTAGAAAGCTGTGTTGGGGGGGGGGGGCTCCTGTCATCAGCCTGCGCCTCCTACAAAAGCCTAAACAGATGAACGGCATAGGACTACACTCAATCAAAATCTTATTAATACAGTGTTTTCATAATGTACGTACCAGATTATTTATGAAAAATCCTGATATGGAAGGGCCAATATTCCCAGAAGAAATAACTCCTACCGATAGGCCACCTCCCAAAAGTGGAAGGCTTTGGATTCAAAAGCAAATCTCTATAGTATTTAACCATCTAAAAATGAAGCCAGGAACAATGTTTAATAACAAACTAAACTACTGGAACACATATGATCTTATGAATCCGGAAGAAACTAAAATTGACAATATTCTTTCGATTGGAATATCGAGGTTCTCCAGGTTGACCAAACGTCTAAAATTGGAACCGAGGTTTGTTGATTTTTTAATCAAGGTTAACTTTGGGGCCTTGCCTACTGCTGACTTCCTACATAGTAAAAGGAATTATAATCTGGACCCTATATGCGCACTATGTAGGCATAGTAATGAGACAATGGCACATATATTGGAGGAGTGTCAAATTTGGAATAGCAAAAGAAACACTTTTAAATCTTTCATTAAAAACAAAGAATCAGCTTGTGTAAATTTGACTAAGGCCTTCGAGAGTGGACATTTTGGGGTCATAAGATTGGCAACATTTATAAATTTTTCCATTTGGTCTTTGAGAAATAAGACTATCTTCGAGAGTGGAGAAGAATATGACATGATGAAAATGTCTTTACAATTACTAAAAGAAATTAAAGAATTAGACCAAAAATTTTCTCAGAACTGGACATTCAACCAGACCTGGGCCCTAATAAATCTAAAACAAAATGTAGTACTGATGATGAAAAGAATATAAAGTCTTAATGTAATTGACATGAAATTAATTGTTTTTTTGTTTATATATATACAAGTGTAACCTCTGATTTTGTTGACTAGTCTCCTTTGAGATCTATATGTAATTGTCCTTCCTTTTGTAAATGATTCTTATGGTTTGTGAATAAAATTTCCTTTTGAAAGATAAAACAATGAAGGAAATACAATTGTTATCAATTGGCAATTGATTATTTGGTTAATAATTCTACTTTTTCTTTATGGAATAATTTTGGATAGATATTAGTTCTGAAATCAGCTTTTAAGACTATTTCCTTTTATTTATTTAACATAATACAAGGATCCAAACAACAAATTATTATTTAGGAATTGAAATAAAAAATATTATCCAAACAACAAATTATTATTTAGGAATTGAAATAAAAAATATTACGACTTAACACAATAATTAAGACCATAAACTACTAAAATTAAAACACAGGCACAAATATTCCTGCCATTTCCCTATTCACTTATGTATGGCTCAAATTATCATTACAATAAGAGGAGATGCTAAATTGTTTTATAAAATGAATCGCACTATATTATTTTAGCTTAGTGTTTTTAAATGGAGGCAAAATCACCACAGTAGTTCCCAATTAATGCGAGCCAGAGTAATCAATGGATGCAAGAAGGTTTGTGCATAAAATCCTTATATAGTGCTTATTCATCCAATATCCCCAAACTAGTCTCTAGCTTGTGGCTTTCATAAATGGAGTGCCTTGAATCTGAGTGCAATGCACCTAAACTAAGAATCGAATGCAATTCTTCCAGTTGCCACCCTTTACTTTTTCAATTAACTATAAATCCAAAATAAAAACACAATGTTTTCAATTCAAATTCATTTACTTGTACACTCATATAGATCTGAACTCAGTTGGGCATGTATATATTTTGGTGACTTTGGTTCTTTAATAACTATAGTCACCATAGGAAAAGGTGATCATATGATGTTTAGTGACTTAATGTCATTAAATGATTTATTTGACTGAATTTATATAAATTTAACTTCAATGAACATTATGTGAAAATCCTTGAAGAAAAATAAATTCAAAGACTATAAAATGTATTGAGTTGTTGCAACTCTTTCTAAACAAGTGACTGAAAAAAATTTCCAGATATGATGAGTTGACATTTTAAGAAAATACCTTTGATCTTCCTGGAAGCTAATATGCCCATTAAACATATTTCAATGACTTAGAAAATAAAGGAGTGTAAATGTTATATATTGAGATGCTTTGTCAGATCTAAAAATTAATATGTATGTTAGTTGGTCAAGCTAATTTTTAATTTCCAGTCGAGTTGCATTTTTTTTTTATTTAAGTTGTGTTTTAGTGAGTGCACTATAATATATATATATCGCACACCCACGAATTGTAAAGCATTTTTTTTTATTAGGTGATATGTAATGTAATAATTTAATGTACAAGAAAAATAATTTTGTAACAAAGTTTTATTATCTTTCTGTATAAAATTGCCTAATATTTAAAGACAATGCTTAATCTGTAAAATGTTACTTTTAATTCATTCGGTAATAAAGAATCTAACAAAAGTACATAGTTTCATTACATTGAGCATTGCCATAGGTAAATATTTTAATTAAAACAATTAACTTGGAATTTAATAATCAAGATAAAAAAATGCTGGCTTATCTGAAAATATTTTGAGAAGATTCTAGAAAATTCCAGTATAAGTAGAACAATGGGCAGTGAACTCTATAAAAGCCTACCGAAAATAATTTATGATCACTCAGACTCAGACACACACACTCTGTAATTATAATTCTTCAAGAGGATTCTGAAATTATTATTCTTTAATATTATTCTGCATTAGTATTCTGCAATTATCCTGTTTGACCCTCCACTACCTGTCTGCTATCTGCAGTTATAAGAGCTGTTCATAAAATAAACTCATGATTTACTCCAGTTGCAGAACTGGTAATATGCGCAGCTAAGTGCTTCAAAAGATTAACTTCTTTCTTCAAGCATTAACCTTATTCTCCAGCATGACCTCAATTCACTAGAAAAACAGAGCTCCTGAATTTGACAATTGCTAACCTCATCACAAAATCTCTCAACTGCTAACCTCATCACAGAATCTCTCAACTTACCCATAACATGACCATGGAAAGATATCAATGTAAAAGAGTAGGTACTCCTTCCAATTAATCAAGACAGATAGCAAAAATTCTATACTCACCCATGGATTTATAGTAAACTTGATATGAGCGCTATTTTATGATATATATTTCAGTAAGCCAGAGAGTGATTTAATTTGTATTTATTTTTTTACAGGCATATATTATTACATGTAATTTTAAATTATATATAACTTTATTAGCATACAATTTTGTGTTTATATTATTAATTTCAATCTTTTATGGATTCTTATTCTTGCTATTTATGATAATTTATGAGTATGTCTAAATATAGCCCATTATTGTTTTAAGTTTTGACAGTTAAGAAAAAAAATTCTATAGTTTTAGAATAATTTTATTACTGTTCTCAAGATAATAGATTAAACCACTAAACATCACATGATCACTATCTCATACTAGCACATAATGATGGTCACAAGCCAGAAACTAGTCTGGGGATATTGGATGAGGGGGCACTAGATAGGGATTTTATGCGCAAGCCTTCTGGCATCCATTGATTACTCTGATTGGCACAGGGTGGCACTACTGTTTGGAGAGAGTTTTGCTTTGTCTAAGATAATAGATTCTCTCCCCTCCCTTTTATTGACTGTTAGAAACTTAAATTTTTGTAGCAAATGAAAATAATTCCTAAGTTTATTAAAAGCAAATATAGATTAATCTTCTTACATACCTGTTCTTAAATAATGTATTAAAACTGGCATAAGCAGTTAGATTATATATGTGTGTATAATAAATTTAAGATATATTAAAAGTTTTGGCAACATAGTTTGATATTTTATCATGTGTCTGTTCTATCCGCACTTCCGACAGTGCCAATGTTCTAATCTGCCAGTCATACTGTGCGGCTATCCAATAACGTTCACTAATGTTCAACTGCGTATGCTCTCCAATGAATGGTCTGCACTGACTGCTCTCCAATGAATGGTCTGCAAGCGGATGCTCTCCAAACGAAATAGTCTGCAATCTCTCCGCTGAATTGGTCTGCATTGAATGCTCTCCATGAATTGGTCTGCCACGAATGCTCTCCAAACGAATTGGTCTGCAATGAAGCTCACCAACGCATTGGTCTGCAATGAAACTCTCCAACGAATTGTCTCAATATCTCCGCTGCAGTCTCTTTCAGCTACACCCATGAACTACATTTCCACTGGGCGCTGATCATTAACCGCCAGCACTAACACGAGATATCTCTACTTAAAACTGCTTACTCAATTGCGTGACTGCTCTTTACTGCTCTCTATATTACACTGCCTAGTTATTACCCAGTGTTCCTATCGCTCTCTGACAACTGCAACAATCAATCAATGCACTGACCAATAGAGTAACACCTCTTATCTAGAAATATTTGTAATCAGCAAATATTTCTAGGAATTGTCGATCGCCATCACATCAATGCACTAATTAAATTCCTCAGCTATCAGAGCGCGATCTAAAAACAGCCTTACGAATAAATTCTAGTTTTTCTGGAGTGCACAAAAATGTCTACCATTTTTACAAACACTACAGTGTCTATAAAGAAAAGTGAGCATTCCACTTGTGTGTTTATCCATAGGGTCTTTTACGTATATATTGGCAGATTTTACTCTAGTCTTTGATCAGCAACATGTCTGACAAGTTCATTTTATATATTCTCTTTCTCAGCCCACACTGTCTACCACTTGAGTTTAGGTCCTTATTACTTTTGCTTGGGTTATGCTTAGAAACAGCTTTTGTCTTTTATATATTTGTTACTTTATTTAACATAGATTAGTCATGGTCTTTATTACTTTTATTATCTTTACCTTACAACACATGAGCCTAATCATAAAATTTTGACACATATAAACTGGTTGCATAATAAAATCTGCAAAGATTTCAGAAATATAATTAATGTTATCTCAAAGTTTATGCACACATCTGTAGCATCTAAGAACGATTTTCTTACAGAATACTTCAGTATTGTAATGTGTTGAAAATTAATTTAAAGGAGTGAAAAGATAATAGAAATCAATTGTAAATTCTATTAGCTTTTTAAAAAGGGTTGTACTTAATTTACTGAAGTGTTTAAACTAACTTAGTTCAGAACCATCCATGAATAAAAGCTATTTTATTTACTTATTTTTCTTTTCTTTTATTTCTTTAATAAACATTGTTATTAATATCCAGATTTGCCTGACATTTGTTTACTATTGTTTGTTTGAAGAAGAATCTCTCTCACCCCCTGATTTAGCAGTAATAATTAACTCTTACACTGATGAACAGCTGTATAGGCAACATTAATAAATATCTAGTCACCCAATATAAATATTTTGATGTGATGTGATGCACTGTGACTTCTCCTTATACAGAATCAAGAATCTCTCAGCAACTATGCCCAGAGAAACCTATTAGCCACGTTACCTTCCCTTTTCATTCCCTGCCCTAAGTTTTCCCATATCTTGCTCCATGCCATTTCCACAACATAACCTTTGTCAACTCCATGGCCTTTATATCAAAATTTCCCTTATCTTTTCTCAAACCCAGCATAAAAATGAATAACCCACTTTCTGTATAATCATTTTGTTTATATTTATTCTTCCAATAATCTGCCTAATATTTTCTATGCCTCCTTTACACAACTTGCAGATTACATCACCCACATTTTTTGATTTACATGTTGTTGCTAAAGATCCCGTTCGAGCCTTAAACAGTAAACTACTTTCCTGGTTATTATCACAAATTAACTCACACCCAATATTCTGTTTACTTCTACATATATATACAAATTCTTTTTACTCTCCATACTAGTTCTCCATCTCTCCAACTCCCTATTCTTTATTAATGCATCTATTCTTCTATCCTATTCCTTACCACTAAAACACCCAACAATTCTCCTAACACTATCATCCCATATTTTGTACAGTATATTGACATAAATTCTTTATCTAAATCTTCTGCATATCACATTACCTTTCTCACTAATCCTGTTACCTGTTCTTTATTCATAACCAAATTAAATATTATTTTGGCTATTCTTTTATTATCCATAAACAGCAATCTACTGAACATTTTCATTTTGCTTTTTGCATCTCTCATATAAAAACTTGACAATCCCATTTGTCATTGAATTGGCTCCTTTGCCATCCAAACATCTGCATCTAATGCATGTCTTCCTACTTCTCTTTGTACTTTTTCTAATTCCTGCTACTGGTCCTCCTTTCCATATAATTCTAGCTACATCATATTTATTATATGAAAACACAGTTAATTTCTTTATCAATCCCTTCCATTTCTTTGTTTCTTTTATCAATTTTTTCTCCCATTCATCCAAGCAATGATTCCCAAATATTTATATCTATTCAGCACACTTGACTTTATATCCTCCAATAAAAATTCTTTGTCTTCTCTCTCCCCAGTATTAATCATAATTATTTATGATTTTTCTTCACTAAATTTAATCCCCATCTCTTTACCCAACCTTGCACGTCTTCAGCATAACTTCCATATCTTCCCTACTTTCTGGGCACAGGAAGATATCATCAACAAATAAAAGACAATGTATGTACTCCCTTGCTACCTATTAATGGTTTTTCTATCCCTCTTCCTAGTCTTTCTAATTGCTCTCTCCATTTCTCTCAAATATAACAAAAACGAAATAAGTGATATGGGGCATTCTTGCCTCAGTTCCATCACATTTTTAACTTTAACTGATTCTATATTTCCTAATTGATATGTATAGTAATTATTTTCATACAATCTCTTAATAAAATTCAACTTACCCATAATCTACTTCTATTTCTTCTATCATATGCCTTCTCTATATCTATAAAGACCAAATATAATTGTCTACCTATATTCCTATTCATATCTATAAGTTGTGTGACAACAAATAAACTATCTCCTATATGTCTATCCAATTGGTAACCGCCTTGCATTTCTCTCAGTATATTATTTTCTTCAATCCACTTTGTGAGCCTTCCAGCCACCATATATGCAAAAACATTATATAATACTGACATTACCACTATCAGTCTATAATTGTTTAACTTTCTATGATCCTTACCCTTTCCTTTAAATAGTAGCCTTATTCTTGTATTAGTCCAACTACCTGAAAAATCTCTCTTCTGTGCCATCTTATTAAAATACTATAATAATTTTAATTTTGCCCTGTGCCCTACATTCATTACCATCTCTGTTGCGCATCTAGTCAAACTTTTTGCCTTTCCACTTTTTAATTTCTTACCTTCATCATTCAGTTCACTTTCTGTAAACTTAATATTCCCATTACTATATGCTTTCATGTTTGGTATCACTCTGACCTTCACATCTAACATCTTTTCTAAATCCATTATATATTTATTTAAGATTGTCTCTAATTCTTCTCTAAAGCTACACTCTATTCCCTCATCATCTAGTAATACTATTTCTCTAATACATTCCTTCTTTTAATGTATTTCCAAAATTTTTTACTCCCATCTCTTCCACTTTTATTAATATCTTCCAACAATTTACTATTTAATTTCATTCTCTCTATATAATTATCTATTTTAGTCAACACATTTTTTTAAAAATAGTATTCCCATTTAATATTAACATCTTTTCCCCTTTTTTATTTTTAATAGCACATTTATATTCTCTGCATGTTTTTGTCCTCTCTTTTATCCTTTTACTAATTCTCACTTTTCTATTACTTTTATTCTTCTGACTATTCTAATCTAAAACCATATTTGCCACTTTTTCTACTTCACCCCACCAATCCTTATATTCACTCCCAACAAACTCTTCCATGATTTCTTCTACTTTTATTTTATATTCTTCTAACTTAGTCTTATCATTTATTTTCCATCCACATCTTTCACTGTCCTTTCATCTTTTATTACTATTTTCCATCACATTACTATTTCTATTATAAAGAAATTATGATTGCTATTACATATTCTCTCTTAGTTATCAAACACTTTACTTTTCAATACTTTATTCATTCTCTCTTTTTCTACTAATACATAATTTATTGTGAGAAATATATTATTTCTAGACGATGTGTATTGTCACTCATAAATATTTGATAAATTTCCAATGCTCAAATTCACTCTCTGACAAAAAATCTTCAAAAGCTCTCCATTCTTGTTATCCACGTCGATTTCTTCAATATACCCATTCATACCCCCTATAACTATTATTCCTCCCCCCCCCCTTTTAATACAACTACCAATTTAAAAGCGCCAAAGAGCAATTTACATTGAGTAATAGATTTAAAACCAAAACCGTTAAATTATACCAATATAAGAATTAAAATTCTTTCATTATATATGAAATAACTTGAAAACTTCACATTTACTATTACATTAAATTAATTAGACATCTTTATAAAACATAAACAAACATTGTTTATGATCTATTTTATATAGTATGCATTTCAAATTCAAGTGAAATATGTTGTAACGAAAATATATGTTTATTGCCTATGATTCATTTTGTTGTCATGGTTCGAATCATGATACGTTCACTAAATTAATGTGAGTAAATGAATATATATATAAATAAAATTTTAATTAAGAAAAAAAACACCTTTTCATATTGATTTCCATCTTCTTTTGATTCCTTCAAAAGACACAATAGTTTATGTTGCAGCGCCATCTATTTAAAAAAAAAAACAACAATAAAAAAGGTTGAAATAGAATCAAATGCAATGCATAGAATAATTTATTGCTATAAAACAAAAGCATGAATATATCATTTAAAGTGTGTATGTAAATGAAATGAATTTAAGAAGAACATTTTCTTTTAAAAATAAGTACTATATTTTCCCCTTGATTTAATTCTAAATATATGGAAATTTAATTATTTTATGACGAAATTTGAAAAAATATGGCAGATAAAAAAAAAAGAAAAGAATTAAATTACATTAGAACAAGTTTAAAACTCAAAATAAAATTTTCATGCACATGTCATAACAAAACATGCCTAGTAAGATTTTTTAAAAAAAAATAAGATTCAAACTATCATGATAGTTTGTAATAAAACACATTTTTTAAAAAAATATTGTCGTATAAAAAAAAAAAAGCGATAAAATTTGATAATTTCTATTTTTATTTAAAGAAGTAAAAATGTATAGTTAAAAAATATAAATAATCAATAACTATATATACGTATGTAACCCTTGTACATATATAGTGAATGCAAATTTGGCAAGCGCGAAATACAAACTGAGTTTTACTTTCTCTTTTATATTAGTCTTCATATCAGAAACTATACTTTTTCTTATCGTTATTATCTTGCGTTGACTTGGTTTCTCATATACTTGTTTAAACTTTTTTAGGATGTGAGTGAAGCGATAATAAATTATTTCCACACTTTATATTAAAAAAAAAATGAATAGATAGAAAAAAACAATATTATAGCATTGGAAGATGACTTCCTTAGATCAGACGACACAAAGCAAATTACTGAGATCAATCAATAATATTTCCCAATATGATATGGATATTCTGATAAGGAAAAGAAAAAAAAAAAAAATTATAATGAGATCACCAATAGGAACCTGGAGCATGGAGAATAAAATAAAAACATGAGAAGATGAAAAAAATAGAGAGGTTATATATTAGAAAAACATACTACCAACTATTTAAATCACAAATGACAAAATTAAAAATGGCAAGATTTATCACTGATAGAAATAATATTGCAAGAACTATTATTAAACACGGATGCTAAACTCTCCATACAGTAGCACCACACAGTGCAAGCCAGAGGATCAATGAATGCACAAAGGCTTGTGCATAAAATCCCTATCTAGTGCCTACTCATCCAATATCAACAAATTAGTTTCTAGCTTGTGGATTGCACTGAGTAGGCTTCTGCATGGAGAGTTTAGTCTCTGTGTAAACAACTTGTGTAAGCATAAAGAATGGTGATCATGTGATGTTAAGTAGTTTAATACCAAACCTGATCAATAGGATTATAGTGACTGTGGTTATTAAAGAAACAAAGACACCAAAAAGTATGGATGCTGAACTGAGTTCAGATCTATACGACTATACAAGCTAATGAGCTTGATTGAAAACATTATTGTGTTTTCATTTTGGACTCAAAAGCTTCATAGTTAACTAATAAAGTAAAAGATGGATGCTGAAGGGTTGTATTAGATCCTAAGATCTAGGTGCAATACTCTCAGATCCAAGGCTCCTCACTGATGAAAGCCACAAGCTAGAAACTAGTCCGGGGATTTTATACACAAACCTTCTTGCATCCATTGATTACTCTGACTTGCACTGAGTGGCACTACTGTATGGAGAGTTTACCACGGTGTAAACAAATTATGTAAGCATAAAGAATGATGATCATGTGATGTTTAGTGGTTTAAGTATTATTAAATAGTTTGATTTTATATATACCTATTTAATAATTTAAAGGACAAGATTATGCACCAGTGAACCGAGTAAATGAATAAAAAACAATAATTTTATAATCAGATTCTAAAAGTCATTGTCAAAACTTGTATTCATGCTATATTGCCAGTTAATGGAAAGAAATAAATTCATTGGACAATATAAATTTGGAAGCAGAAAAGAAACAGGTCAAACTAAAAATTTTTGTGAATTTAATGAGTTTTTTTATTACAAGTAAACATTATCAATAAGTTCTGCTTCCATAAGAGTTCAACATCTTCATCATCAATGAAGATTGTATAGTTCTATAAGCATTTTTTTTTTTCACAGTCAAAGTACTGGCATACAGATGACAATATATTAACTTGGAACATTAGCCTTGATTTTATAAGTTACCTAATCATTTTTCAATCAATATTGGATGGTTAGCTATAATTGGATATTTTGAAAACAACCAAATCCAGCTCATAACCCCTGTACCATGAAAACAAATGTATGAATCATTTGCCTTTAATTATTTTAATACTAATATATTTTCAAATAACCTGAATGAAACATTACTAATGCATATAGATACCACAAGAATAATTGAAAGGAATTAAATTACATTCCTAGTGCCCAGGATTGAAAAATTTTCAATTTTAATTAGAAAGAAACATGTTATCCAGATCATGAATTATTCAATACAAATTTCAAGTGAAGTGGAAAAAACTCACTAGTACACCCACATCCACAAATATAACAAAAAATATATATCTATGTTTTTTAAAAAAATAACATATGAAATTTGTATAAATGTCAGTAAACTAGATGAATTATGAAAATGAAAGAAATAATTAAAATATAAAAAAGTTACTAAACTAAAATATCAAAGTATATGTCTTAAGATATAGTAGTAATGGCAATGAAAAAAAAAAAAACAAATTAAAAAAAAAAATTATATAGATGTTTTAAGAAATCAGAATGAAAAATTTAAAAGAAAAACTAAGAAAGATATAGGAAATATGCTTATAATATTTGAAATGCTATAGGTTGGGAAAATGAAGACCTGTCTGCATGGTGATTTTATACCATTAAAAGAAAAATTCCAAGTTTACATGATTTATTTAAAAATGCCAATATCACAGAATATAATCAAATAACAAAGATCCCACAGAAATAAAATATATAGAAAAGATATCTAACAAAAGTCTTTATTCAGGTCACTTTTGAAGAGTTCAATTACACAAAGAAAGTTTACTGATATCAGATTAAATTTGAGATCATTATGAAAAGATTAAGTCCTTGGAATTAAGGGAATTAAATATGAAATTGTACCTAAAGATAGAGATGAATCAATAAAACTTTCTGACTATGTTGTTCAATTAATATAGAAAGAATTACTCAACATCATATATATTGGAAGAAAGCATCTGACATTTTTATGTCTAAGAAAAATATTTTGATGGACAATGCAAACAATCATACATCATCTCATACTACATGTAAATAATTCTTATGATAATTTTCATTCAGCATATTGTGTAGTCTAACACTGAATGAGAACTATTAGTTCTGAAAAATTTAGGAATAAAAATCACTGGCTACCTATTTTGAATAACTAAAAAGTCCAGGAAATAGCAAAATATAGTCTCTATTGTTCCATTGACTAGAATAAGACATTTGATTCAGGTGATAATACTAAACTAGAGGATGTTTAGAATAATAGATATCTCAAAGTCTATCACTAATCTTATGAAGAATCTTTATATGACATTGTACACTACAGTTGAAATAAGTTCATTTCACAATGGTAAAAGAGTTAGTCGATTGCATATGCTACTAATATATAATGATAGATTCCACTATTGATTCAAAATTGACAGCAAAAGTTTTAACACTCTTAGATGTAATAATATTACCATATTTATGGCCAAAAAAATTAAGAAGAAATATTTTTCTTAAAATGTCAAAAACAAAAACTAATTTCTTATTTTAGCAGATCTCATGAGGTAAGGGAAAATGGAAAGACTTGCTACAATAATAATCGTATAATGAAACAAATTTTATATGAAATTTAAATGCGCATTGAAATCACATAGAAAAGTAGTAATAGGCCTACAATTCTGCACTGAACATAATCCAAAGGCATTACTCAATTTCACTCTTTCTCTCTACAGCATCATTATCATTATTATGTTTCAAAAGGAACTCCATTAGATAATTCCTTGATTAATACAAATTAGAAATAAAGATCAATTCATACATGACAAATTTTTCATTATATTAACATGCAGTAAATGTTAAAATTTCACAAGTGTTAATATGTGTAATAAAAAATAAGGATGTAAAGTAAGTAAGATATCTTCACACTCTACTACCAGGTATTTAAGATTGGCTATATAATAAAATTTAGGTACAAAAATAAGATGGTCATGCCTTGGATCGAGTTTCCTCACATTCAGCAAAAACATTGATTTAATACAGACATATGTAAGAGGTTGATTACCATATGTTTAAATTATATTAATTGTTAAAATTTATTAGAATGAAAATAGGGAAGTTTAAATAATGTTGAACATTCTACATTATAGTCAATGTGCATTAACATTTAAAGAGGAAAACAGCATATCTCACTTGAATCTCTTACATATATATATTTCAGGCCAATATGTACTGCATTTAATAACAATGGAATGCAGACATGTGTATGTGTGTGTAGAAAGGATCAGAAACAATTAGGTTAAATTTACAAAATCTAAAAAATTCCTTAAAATATTAGATAAATAATTAGTAATTTTGTAAAGATAGGATGTTAAAATGTATAACAGATTCTAGAACATTCTGGTAAAAACAATTAAGTAATTTAAATTTAAGTAATTTAAAATTCCTTAACATTATATTTTAATAAAATTTGTAAAGGCAGATAAATTACAAGACCTAAGTACATTTATAATTATTATTAAAACCATATCTAATTAATTAAAAGTAAAATAATCATCTTGATATTATCTATTTAAAAGAAAATGTTTATAATATTTGGCCTTATGGAAAAAAGTTGTTGACTGATGCTTAATTACTGAAAGGGATGTAGATAAAAGGTATTCAGAATTTGGAAAAATTTTACTACATAAAAAAATGTAAAGGTTTAAATTTTAGATAAGCTGATCAAAATTATTATTAGCAGAAATATTTTTAATTAAAACTAATCTGGATGCATTTGTTAAAAATGGTATAAATACCTATGTAAATGGAAAAGGTTTCTTTTGAGAAAAATTCTTCAAGATTATCAACAAGAGTTCATTCCACAAAGATATTGTTAAGAAGTTCATTAATCATTTAACTGCTAGAAGTCATGTATAATGATAATCTGTGAGTAAAAGCTTATAGCTGCTTTGGAATTCCGAGTGTGAACTACTGCCCATCAGAAGTCTACTGACCAATTGTATCTGTAGGCAGATGCTCATGCAATAACCTATGTATTCTACCCACCCCCTGCCATGCCTTTATTCAAGAAATAAAAAGCTACCTAGTCAATTATGCCAACCTGATGTATGCTATTCCAAAGAACCAGCCTGTCTCCATAGTAACAAATTAACTATTAATATCCAAGAAAAGAGCCATCCAAAACCAAGTGACTGTAAATTGTACCATGAAAGCTATGCATCATTATATCTACACACTGGTCTTGATACCTTGCCATGTTTTTAAAATCCTTCATGAAGGTGGTTGTAGAAATATTGAACTCAGGCTACGAGATCTCTGCAATCCTGAAATACTGGTAAAAACTTAATCATTCATATGCATTTGGTGTTCCCTTTTTACTTTTATTTTTTTTTGTTACATTTTTTCTTTAATATTGTGTTACTTTAATCTTTTCATTGTACATATAGTTAAAATAATCTGTAGCTGTTCAAGAATGATCGAGTATATTGCTATATGTAGTCATTCTTAAGTCATACATATGTGCTAGATTTAGATATTGAGTGATCAGGTGATGAAGAACTCTTTTTTTAAAAAAAAATTTCATTTCAAATTCCTAGAGTCATTTCTCCCCCTAAAAGAAAGCTAATTAATTGGAAGTGCAGATGCTTCAATCCTCCTTCCTCATCTGGTTCAAAGATTTTGTTTTTCTATAATATAAGTCAAGCATTTCAATTAGGCTTTTTAATAAATATAAAATCAAAATTGGACTAGTTTTAAAAACAATATTAAAATTAAGGTTAATTTATATTTTTCAAAGATGAAATGTCACTTAATTTATGTTAGCCTCAATAAATTAGATCAATTTTTAAATAAATGTTCAAGTATAATTATATATTTAAATCAACTTCTTGAGCTATCATATAAATATTATACATGAATACGATCTTTAGAGTGGACCTTCAATTAAGCATATTATTAGAATCTTTTAATGTTTATGAGCATTTATGTTGAACGAACCGATCAAGTCTCAATTTAGCCAAATAAACTAATGTGTAATCACTTGTGCAAACTTATAATGTGACTACTCATGCTTGTTTTCTCTTTTTAATAACTACCATAATTTCCAGGCTTTCATAATTAAGAAATACTTATTCCTTCTTTATTTAAATTGTGTTGCTGGATTATTTATGTATTTTTGATTAATTCATATATTTGTTCTTCAAGAAAATGATCATTCATTTGTGGAAGTTGATTGGTATGATCATGCTAAGACAGTCATATCTTTTATACTTTCATACTAGGATAATCTTTGCTGTTATTATTCACATTTCTGTGTGATAATGATCAAGTTAATTACCAGTTACATGAGCACATGTCTCTTCTTGCTTTATATGATCCTGTGACCCAATGAAACTCCCAGACACCAAGGTGGGCATACCCTATCTCTGCTTCATCAGGTATACTTGTTTATGCACAATCTAGCATCATGTTCACTATTTTTAAATGTATTTTTTTTAAAGCCTGATATAACAATTGTGTAGCCAGTCATAATTCTAAGTCAATGGAGGTCATTTATTAATAATTGTGATTTTAGTATATATAAATAAATATTCCAGGATTTATCCTGTTTAATTAAAAAATAATTAATAGTTAAATCACTGTAGAATGTCCACCCTGGAAAATGTTGAAACATGTGAAGCCTATAGTTCCTTTTCTATAAAAGCTAGCAATAATTATGCTGTTCAGTTGCTAAATTATTTATTTTTAATTTGTAAGAAATGCAATAAAATATTGGGTTTAAATCTAGATGTAATATTAATTACATATGAACTTTTAATTCACTTTGTATATACTCAATATCTCTCACATTCATGTTTTACTTACGTTTTTTTTTTAATTTTAAGTCTCTTGTATTTCCCTGATCTCAGTGGGATATAAGAAAAGGAAAAGGGCATATAAGTTAACATCAGATGCAGTGGTCATGTGAAAACTGTCCTGGGGGATTAATGAAGTTTAATTTTGTATTGTTTGTGGTAGTGTTTATATGAGATTACACACAGATATGCGAGTTAGCGATTATTGTTTATTAGTTTTTCTGGCTATACGTGTCTAACTACTACACCCTATAGGTTAGACCTCTGACATATATGGAACCATATAGTTGCAAATATGTCTGATAAGATTTTTTCTTTGTTTTATTATGATTTTGTGAAAATTACAATGTAATTAATATGACATTTTTGTGATGATAAGATGTTTATGAAAACTATTTTGGAAAATAGTGAGAAGTATGCTTTTGAAAAAGACAACTCTTTATCTTAAATCTGCTTTCATCTAGTCATATTGTTCAAATAAAATTGAAATTCTAAATATGTTGTTAGTTTGTTCTGAAATGTGTCTATATTTTACTATGTATATGTACCATGCATATGATTTACCTAGATTGAATTTTCATTTACGGGAGTTTATAAATTCCTTCATGATTTTAATTAATGTATGAATTTGTTTTTTTGTTGTTGTTCGGAAAACTGTTAATCATTCATAAGTGCTGTGCAGGTTATACTATGTCCAATGTGGATATGTAGATACATGGAAGTTGTTTTTGTATGTTGTTGAAGAATAGATTTATATATTTCATAAATAGTAAAGCATTAAGCAATGATCCTCATGATAGTGTGGGTTAAATGAGTGAGACATTTTTTCATTTAAAGTAATATATATATATTTATCTACTTATTACCAAGGATATATAGAATAGAATTACATCTTATACATTTTCCATTGTTATATGAAATTATTAATTGGTAACAAGTCAAAAGTTGTTTTATGTTGAGCTATATTGCCATTGGACTATATTCTTAACATTCTAAAAACTATCAGTAATTGTCTTCATTAAAATTGCTGTTTGTTTTGTTGATGGACCTTTTTAAGAAAATAATGATTTAGATAACAGTGGTAAAGATGTGGTTCCATTTTGTTTTTAAATATCTTTTAAGCAGCTCAATTCTTTGTGGAACCATACAGACTTTATATTATGGATTGTGAGGTGTTTCTTTATGAATGAGACAATTATTATTGGATACAAATCACCAATTTAATAGGAAATTAGCCATGTTTACAAGATTTGATGTGCAAATACAAACTTTGTTATGGTAGATAGCAAAATGTGGGGATGTTCTCCAAATGCTATAAAAAAAACTTTTTGTTTGAATGTTATTAGATTATTTGTAGCACTGAAGTAAATGTAAGGTTGAATAATGTTTCCTTCTATAATGTATTCTTGAAATATGTAAAAATAAAAGTAAGCATACTATTACCTGTTTTAACTATATTCCCAAATACTAATGTCATGAGGACTTTTGATATAAGTGATCGAATTAGAGCTGATTGGATGAACTGTCAATAAAATGTGACAAAAACTTTTTCTCTTTTTGTATAGTAATATAATCATTCAACACACGAGATATGAATTTATTTATTTTTAAGTTTTATTATAATTATTATCTATTGTGAATGTACAGTATCATATAGTTCAGCAGCGAAAACTAAGAGCCTTATAGGAGACATTGTGGATCTAGTGATAGTTTATGATATATGAAATTATGTGTGAATGATAGCCATTTCTGTACAGGGTCTAGATTGTTTTTCAACTTGGTAAATAGAATAAAACTTTCTGACAATATATATGATGAGTATCTTCAGTTATTAAATGAAACTACATTATTTGATAGAAACTTATCATCTCTCACTTTAATGTTGTGTAATCATTGAGATTCAAATATATATGCTATATTAAAATCTAGAATTTATAATTTAAATTATTTTATTCATTGTTTTATGATTTGGGGGAGGGAAGTATATAAAAATTAAACTTAAGTTTATGTGCTTATGTTGTAATGTAAGTAGAGAATGATCATTAATGTATATTTTATTTGTATTTATATATTGAACTATTTCCATTATTTAATATTAAGTATTGAATGTCTTTAGAAAAATTTAACTTTATTTAAATATTCCAATTACCATTCAACTGTTAGCAATGGCACACAAATTAGTATATACACATTTCAAGAGGTATTATTCTCCCTTCTTAAGGTATTGCTGGACCAGTAACAGTACTAGCATTGGAATTGAATATGGATCCTTAGATTCTTGAATATTGAATTTTAAGGTAACACTCTAACCAACTGACCCAGCCCTCTTGGTTTCATTCCCATGCTAATACTGTCCTGGTCAGGCCAGCAACACCTGTAGAAGAGAGAATAATACTTCTCAAAATATTGTGTATATATTATGTGGGCTATGATTAACAGTTGAATGTAATTGGAATATTTAAATAAAGTTAAATTTTTCTAAAGATATTCAATATTAAATGATGGAAATAGTCCAATATATAAATACAATTAAAATATCATCACAAACCTTCAAGAAACATTATATTTTATATATATTAAATGGGCAGAACCTTTTAATAATTGCTCATGAACCTGCTAAACATGCAGAATATATTCTAGAAAAAGTGAGTAATCCATCCATTCTATTGTAACAGATAAAGGGATCAATTAAAATATCCATTGTAAATTATGTATCTATCAAACTGAATATATGATTGAACAATGTCTAGCCATTTATTGATTCAATTCTCTAATGTTAAGCATACTTATTTTTAGTTTCATAATATGTACTTACACAATCTATATTACCTCAACTTTATTTCAATATTAATATAGAAGACTTTATGCAATATCAATTTATCTATTTGTGTTGCTAATGCACTATTGTGTGTTAATACTTATATATATTGTTGCTACTTTATTACATGAATCTAATCCAATGATTGAGTCTAAGTTACATAATCATTATCAGCTGTCTATGAGAAACATATTTATTATTCTCTTGATTACTGTCATTCTTTGAAACATTTGAAAATTCATTATACCATAATCAAGATTGTTTTTTTTTTAAACTTTTTTTAAATGTTCTTGTTTTGATGAAATATCTTCATTTTTTTTGCTGGATTTAAAGTGATATGTTTTGCTTCTTCCTTCCATGTTTTGTTCTTGGTGGTTGATCAGATTTTCTTTTGCTAGGATTACTATTTGCATTTGTTTGTACTTGTGTCATAAATGAAGTTAAAGTGTCATTGATCTCTGTTGATAATTTATTTATTATAGAAAACACTGTTGAATTACTTAATGTGTAATCCTTATATTATTATTTTTTATATCAGTATTTTCTGTATAAAGAGGCAAATTACTTATTTCTAGACTTATTTTTCAGAGAGACAATGTCAACCTTATCTATATCCATTTGAGGTTTATCTTTAAGAATTGATGTGTGGGTATATTAAACATTTTGACATTTATATCTTGCATTGGATCAGAGTACAGTATTGCCACATGTCCACAGATGCAGCACTAAAAAACAATGATTAATATGTAATAAATATTAACACTATTGCTTCGTGATCTGTAATTTCCATTGGTATATTTTGTGGGTTGACTTTATTATGTAATCTCACTTTAAACTCATAATTATTTCCATATATATGGATAAGTATATCTTTAGGATAAATTAGTTGTAGACTAATAATATTATTGAAGAGTTCTATTAGTTTTTTACAGTCATTTATTGTATAGTTTAAGTAAGGCTTTTTAAGAATTTCTGTATGTTGACTTACCATAACAAGTATATAATTTCTAAATGTAGAAATTTCTTTTGAATCTATTTTTTTGCTCAGAATCATAGAATTACAAGACAATGTATCAGTAATTAAGGTGGTTAGCTATTCATATAACAACTTTCTTGAGAATTTATATAATGAACTATAGTATCAATGAGAGCTAAAATTAAAACCTACCAGTGAAAAATCATTTGAAGGAGTTGAATAATTCTCTAGGTAATGTCAAGTTAAATTTATTTGAAATATTCTATAGGTGAAGCTGTAACCATGAAAAGGTCAAGATTTTCAATTTCGTTCAAAGTGGTTTCTGAAATTTAGACATAGTATTTTAATTCACATTGTGATTTTGGTTAGCATCCATAATATTATTTGTCTTTATTCTAAGTTTAGCAACATTTACATGATATTTATATCACAATGTGCTTTCTTTTCAAAGATAACCATGTTGCCTATATCAAATGTAGGCAGCAGATTATCTAAAAGTAAAGTATTCAAAAGATAATAGTTATCACAAAAACTATTTGTTTAATGAGCTTACATTAAGTATATTTCATTAATTCTAAAATCTTAATATTATTAATCAGTTAATTTATAAAAATAATTAGTCTTATAACAGAATGGCTAGAACTTGTGGACAATAGCATCTATATATTATTATTATACTTTAAATAACAAATTAAGTAGTGGGTTGTAATATAAGAGTTTCAGTCTAATTACATATTTAAAAAATTGGCATTAAAATTAATAAGAATGATTGGATACATTATAATATTTTACAATTTTGCTTAATAAAAATAACTTTATTTTTACAAATAAAGAAAAATAATTTCTTAATGATATTTGATTTTATTTGAAATATGGATTTTAGCAAATTTGGGGCTAGTCTGATACTTTTCTAAAATTATCTGTATCCCCCCTCCTTGCCTAAATAATAACTAGTTATAAGATTCACACCTTTTTTATCTCTATCATAATGCAAGTGTTCTTATTATAAATTAATTTTATAAAGGTGCTAGGAAATTACAAATAAAATTACACTTATATAAATTTTGGAAATATATTAAAAACTAAAATAAAATAAAATACTTTCCTATCCTTCTTCATTCACAATCTGATATAATTTTTAATATTTTTCTTTTTCATGCTTGATATAATCCTTATAGTATTATTAAAAAAATATTTTAGCTTCTCTATGTCCAATTATTGATTAAAAAAACTTCTATATGTTATTACAATTGAGATACTTCAAGTTTTATGGACTTTTCTTGATATCCTAATAAAATTCAAAACAAATGCAAAAGGCACATCTTAATCTTAAATAGTTCTCTGAAAATATACATGATCAAAAGTTTGATTACCTACTAAATATACTGAAAATGCTTGTAATGTAAAACTAGGCAAAAATATAAGATCATTAATATAGAACATACATCACACACACACAAAAAAAAAATGTATGGAACTAAAACTATTGCCTGCATAATAAATTAAGAATATACACATGTAATTTATAAAACACATATCCAATCATATGTAATATATCTAAGATATATGAAAATACACATTTAATTATTTTCAATAAAGCTTTAACATCAAACTATATAAGTATGTGAATAAATAGTAACTAATATTAATGCAAACAATGTGTTGCATTCCATATTAAAAGTCATTCAAGTTCTTCTAGAGATAAACATCAAACCTACATTAATATATAATCTTTAAATGCATGATTCTATTCAAAATTAAACACTAGAATATATATATATATAGTACTATGCTTTATGGGATTAAGTCTCTGAAATGCCTTTTATGATTATATAATATTTTTTTCAATAATTTTAGATTTAATATTTTGCTCTTGAATAATAGAATTATATATCCCTAATTTAAACATTGCATATTATTATAACTTTATATACAGTGAGACTAAGGTATAAACTCTAGGATTATTTGAATGAATTGCCAGTTATGAAACATAATATATATAGTATTAAGCTGGTGATCAGCATCATTTTTGCAATGGTATAGATAAATTTATTTACACATTTATTTACTTATTTGTAGTATGATTAATTAGCTTTTATCATTAATGTACACGTATATATTTATTGTATGTATATGAATAAGCAAACCTACAAAAAACATATTTAAAATATATATATATTTCACTTATGTGTATTTTAGTTGTATGAAATCATATCTTTGTTATGATCATTTAATATCAACAAAGTAAATCTACCCCAAAATTCAAAATTATAAAAACACTCATTGGGTTGCCACAAAGCTCTAAAAAGTATTAACAGAAGATATTGAGAAAACACCTAAATATAAATGTGAACTTATTTATTGCATTTATTATGCAATTGAAAAAAATAATAATATAGAAATCTATCCATTAAAAATTATCAATAAACAAAATTATAATACCAATAGGAAGAAGAATGAAAAAGTAAAATAGTATAAAAAATTGAGACTAGAAACTCAATAAATAGTAAGACTACTTTAGTAATAAAAATAACTGAAAATTCAGGAGTTAGAAGATCAAAAAAGTAATAACTGAAATAAATAATAGCAATATGCATGATAAATGTAATTATAACCCTTATGAGTTATAAAAAATAATTTACTGTAAACTATTTGGACTCTATAACTTTTGCAATGATGCAATCTATTTCTCCTATTATAACAAATGATTCAACTTCAGATGATCTTAAAATTATCCAGAATCCACTTTTCTTTAAAATTTCTCTTAATAACGCAAACTTATCACAACATTAACCATTTATTTAAATCCATATTTTAATACTAAAATATTTTTAAACATTTATGTAATTTGGATATTGTAAAATTCTCATTAAAAAAACTTCTCAAGGATATGCAGAGATACAACTTCAGACTGAAATTTTACCTAAAACATAAGATTATGGTCTGCATTATAATTTTTTCTAATGAAAATCACTGTAAGAATTTCTGCAGTCTTGATAATTTTTTTTGCAATGTCTATTTTCTAAGTTTTATTAATTTCAAACCATTCTGTACAACAATGCAATTCTCTGATAGTTCAGCACACAAAAGTTATCTAGATTTCTTGATAAGACTCAATTTAAAATTCAAGTATCAGCTAGTTCTAATCTCATTCTACTCTTATTCTGAAAAGTTACGCAAAGACATTTCTTTCTCAAAGTGAAATGAACTGAGAAAACTGACATAATACTGATGATCTACTTTGGGAGAGATCTTGTGATTCTGCTTCAAATTCTTAAGATATTTTGTGAATAGTTTAAACATGTCAAATTAAATGAATATGGTTAAATAATAAAATTAAACAGTTGATCACTCAAAATAACATGTAATATTTGATTATTAAAAATGATAGAGCTTAAATTAAGGAATCTTTAGCTCTCGAATCTATCACTCTACTACTGCACTAAACCACTAAGCAATTCAAGATAAAACATTGGTATTTAACTTGGTTAAATCTTAAGCATATTGAGCAATTCCAAAAATATAATTAGCAGTATAGCATTTGCAACAAGAGTATTGACTGCAGTTCTTTAATGATAAACTTATATGAAAACTTATCAATAATTACACATAAATTTTCCAAGTTTTATTTGAGAAAGAAATGCAAAGTGTTTGGGGATAAAGAAAGAGAAATACCAGGCTATAATTTCTTGGCATGATGTCAACATAACAAGTTGTTATTTTTAAAACTTTCCTTGGTAAAAGTTACAGGAATAAACAAGTTTTTCGATGTTACAAGATCTGTTAGCATAACCAGTTGTTGTTATGAAAAATTTTTTTGGTAAAAGTTTCCAGATGTTGTAAGATGAACTTCCTTTGACATATATACATTATTTACTGTTAGATTTTCTTAAAAATTTTTAAATCTCTTTGTGTTTTGTAAAATATTGTATAAGTATAAAAACTTTAAGATAGAAATTTTTTTTTAGTTTAAACAAATATTTCATTAGCTCTGAATGAGAGAATGCATATTAGTAATTCAATTTGGTTAATAGCAGAAGACATGTGTAATTGAAGCGTCAAAGATTTCATATAAAAAATATATAATCTTACAAGAATGAGTAGATGACTATTATTGGTGTTGAGACTTATTTGTTGGAAAGTTCATCAAATATTATTCGACTACTTTATTATATTGGATTGCAGATCACTGTCTGCAGCATATTGATAATACATATCCCTTTTTTTATTTAAAGAAAAATTTTTAATAAATAATATACGATTATAATATATATAAAATAGTCACATAGATAAAAAGTATTATTGGTTAAAATTGTAATCCATTAATTTAAGAAGCTTATAATCCAGTTTAATCAGAGTATTCCTTAATATGTTCACTATTCCCATTTCATTTTGCTTTTGGACATAACTATTTTAGACTATCTCTTTGTAATTCAATATAGCATAGTATTGGACAAACTTATTTTTGAAGTTTTTTGTCAAATATTTATTATCAACATGAGTTATCTAATTGCAACAAAGGTGTTTTTGCCCTCCACTTTTCATTATAATTCTAAAAAAATATGAGGCAGAGATTACTAAAAGCACTTGAAAAAGGTTTTCTGCAGCAACAAAATGTTGAGAGCAATAAATACTGTCATTCAATTATAAACATTAATTTATCATACTAAAGCAAGAAACTAAATAAACCTACAGTACATATTAATTGAATTACCCTTTTTTAAACAAATTTATTTTTTTCTCATTCTATATCTATTTAAACAATAATGCATACTATGGGCTCATAAACCATAAGCATATGGTGCTTTTCCTAATAAAGAATGAAGATTAATAAATTTGTTTGTTAGATCGATAAATTAATATTTGAATTATTTGTATTTGTCTTTTTCTGAGATTGACTACTGCTTTTTGTACATATTTAAAGTATTGGATTATAATAAATCAGTCAAATTCATAAGTATTGTAACGTGTGCATTTAAAACATTTAATGTATGAATGAATTTTGGGGTAAAGGTTTACTATAGCGGCCCCAATATGTTGACCCTCTATTGTTTAAAATTATAACTAAATTGTTTGAAAATCTTACGTATATGCTACTATATTACAATTACATTAAAAATTTAATCAATGTAAAACATGTATATACTATATTACAATTGCATAAAAATTTATTCAAATGTAAAAGATAATAAAAAAAAACATTTACCTTTTTAAGCATAATTGTATCCTATGCATATTAGAAAGTTGGAGAAAAAAGCAGTATTGCTGTGTCTACTCCGGAAGGCAAATTCATGCAGGTACGATGAAAACAAAGCTCTACTGGTACCAGATTGGAATTTCAGCTTACTCTTTGCTCTCATCCACATATTTTCAATATTCTGGGTGTGTATGCCTTGGTCTTCAGGATTCACAAAGTTGTCCTGATGGACGACAACCGAATGCATTATACACATCATTGTTGAGACTGCTGATGTTATTGTATGCAGCCCAGCCATCTGAAATAATGTGCGCACCTGGTAAAATGTACTGCTGTATCAGGCCCTCCAGTGTATCAGCCGTCCTGTCTGGAACTTCTGTCAAGAAGCACTTTCTTGATACTCTTTCTATATCACCAGACCATTTTTTCCAACTATAAAACTGTACACGTGTGCATGTAATTCGAACTGTTGAACACACAGGGTGTCTTTTTTTTTTGTAACATGTGCTATAAATGTAGATAGTTTAAATTCTTAAGTTGTAGATAGTTTAAATTCTTAACTTTCAAATAAATTAAAACTAATTCTTTTAATTAATGTCGTGTAATTAATCCAATATTCAAATTCTTTAAAAAGGTAAATGTTTTTTTTTTTATTATCTTTTACATTTGATTAAATTTTAATGTAATTATAATATAGTAGCATATATGTAAGGTTTTCCAACAATTTAGGTATAATTTTAAACAATAGAGGGCCAACATATTGGGGCCGCTATAGTAAACCTTTACCGAATTTGGATATATATGCACGTAAACAATATATATGCGCATGTTTTAAAATATAATTTGTACTTCAAAAATCGACTTATCCTGTGCAAAGTGATTTAAACATTTACAAAATTTTTATCTTCTGATGTTATAATTCTCAAAATAAGTCTTCAAAATTAATACATACTTATATAAATCGTAATCATCGCAAACTAAAGGCATACCTGCATAAGTTTAAGCGACCAACCATAATTATTTAGCTTCATTAACCGCAAAATCCCGAGAAATAAACCTCGGCAATAGATCTAAATTATTAAAATTAAATAAAATGATTGAAAAAAAAAAAGATGTTAATTCATTACCAAATTAAAATAACAGACATAGATCAACAATGAATGTTTCATTAGTTTATTTAAATCATTTATTAATTAGTATTAGTCATAAAAAACACTATGATTTAGAAAAATTATCAAGATAATTAAATCATACAAAATTATAATCTAATATATTTTCGATAAAAATAACAAGCATAATTTTTAAACACTTGTTTTAATAAAACGAACTTTATTTACATCAATAAGTACAGCGCCATTTTAAATCTCATTTTAAAATCTCGCGAGAACAAGTTTCTTTTTAAAAAAACAACCTTACATAACGTAATCCTCTCCTGAATTTTAACAAAATCCGTTTTTCGTCATTTAAAATTAGTAAATTATATATTTAAAAATCAAAATTATATTTGGGTATAATAATTTTTTTCGGAAGTTTTTTATTTTATGATAGTGAATTGTCTGGAAATAAATTGTTTTATTTTTTAAATTCCAAAAAATCAATTTTATGATCTAAAAGAGATTTACTCGTTAGTTGAAATTCCAAAAATAATTAAGCGTAAAAGCAATTGCATCTTTGAATTATCAATGCAAATATTTCTTATTTGCAAATAATGATATTACCACCACTTTTTGTTATTACAAAATGTCAGACCAAGCTTTTTTTCTTTACACCCAGACAAAAATTTTTTTTTCGCATTTGCACAAAAAATATTTTAAAATATACATAAATAGTAGCAGGCGGCCGAGTGGTTAGCATAGCGGCCTTACAACAGTTGTCCCGAGTTCGCTTTCCGGCCGATGCTTTGACACATGAAAAAAATAAATAAATAGTAGTATTCCTTCAAATATTACAGAAAAAAAATTAAAAACTTTTGTTTATTTGAATAAAGTTTATCTGAATGAATATGTGATTACTTTTTAATATCACCATTATCAAAAGCAATTCCTCGTAAACAATTTGGTATCTATATATCCGGGTGTCCCGATATATTCTTTCGGGACGGTTAATTGTCCCAATTTTATTAACTACTCACTTTAACTCTATATTTAATCTTTAGTTTTTATATTTATTTTAAATTAATATTTAGTCATTTAATATTTTTAATTATTTTTTTTTGATTAGTTAATCAGTAATTTTTCCAAAATGAAACTGGCACTTATTAATTTAGTACATTAGTAAAAAATGATTTTTTTGTGATTTTGTTTTGATAGATAATAATATGTACACAAAAAGTTATTTTTTGCTTCAGTTTCTATTACGAAATGAGTCTTCTGTTAGTGTTGTAAATGGAATTATATGTTTTGTGATTTTTTTTAAATTTCGTATTGAAATATACAATAATCTGCAATGAAGTTGTTTTTTGGTCGTATGTCCCATTTAGGCCCTTCGAAATAAAATAAAAAAGAAGGAAAAGAATGCCGAAAACAAAGAAAGAAACAAGAAAACGATGAATCGGAATTATTGTTCTTGTAATTAAAGAAGTGTGTTGTTAGCCGAGGGGTCAGCGCAGCCGCCTTGCGGGCGGTTGGTTGCAGACGGTTGTTGCGGGTTTGCTTCCCGGCCGATGCTATGACATATGGGAAAAAAAAGAATGCAAATACGTTATATAAACACAACACTTTCTCATTTAGGATAGAGATAATCTTACAGTATGAGTGATTGGAGTTTATATTAGTAAATGATTAAGATAGTAACAAGAGAAAAATAGAAAAAGAGTACAGAGAGAAAACAAAAAAGATTATTGAAATTAGTACATAATTTCTGGTCACCCATCATCTTATCCTTTATGTAAGAACTGTTAAAGTTAATATCAGATAAATCACTAAACACCATTCATAGATGAGTATGGTCTTTTTAACTTCACAAAAACAAAAAATAATAGAAATACAAAGATTACAAACTTAAAAGTTATGTTTTAATATGACTATGCAGACCAATAACAAGTCAGTGAAATACATATTTATCATTACATATCACACATTAGTATTTCAAAGCTCATATCTTGTGATGCTGTCATTTAATTCGTACAGTAAATTTAGTATTTCCAATTGATTTTCAATATTTGTCTAATTGTAGATATCCACATATCCTACCAATAAAAGCAACAAATAGTAGACTTTTTTACAGCATCTTTGAGATAATTTTTAATAAATATATGGGAAATAACAGGAAATAGAAATTTACATCATATAATTTATATATATGTATAAAAATAAAATAATAATACGGATAAACTAAATAATTTGGTAAATAATAAATTGGAACATTGTTTAGATAGCAAGAGAAGCCATCATTAGCTAATTATGCCATCTCAAATAGCATTTATTTCTCAAGCTTATAAAATATGGGGCTGTAGTAAAGATGAAAACATCAAGTTTTATAAGATGTTATTATTAAGATGATTATATTTTGTAATATTGGTAAAGTCATATGGAACTCTTTTCTACATCCAGAACTTTTTTCATGTTATTACTATTATTTTAACAAAAAGGCTTAATTTCAAGTATTTGAAATGCTTTTTATTCCTGACAGAAACTCTGTCTGATGTATAAAGCCTATAAATGATGCATCAAAGTTTTGTTTCAATTCAATTCATTATTTTATTTGTAAAAATCAATATTGTTACTCTGATAACCTTTGTGTAAGAATTTTAATGGCTTTGATTTTCATTAATGGATTATGAGAGATTTGTTGATAAATATATATTCAAATTGTCCTTTGTAATTCAATGCCTGGTGAAGTGATTTTTTTTTTCTCGTATGACTTTATAACTTAAAATTTATGATTGAATGTGTAGCATATATAAAATAATGACTTTATTGTTCAGAAGTTCATAAGAAGTTTGTTTGCTGGAAATGCCAAAACTAAAATCAATTTGAGGATTTTATACTCACAGAAATTCACACACTAAATCATGCAGGCCAATGAGTAGCATTCATATTTGAAAATAATAAAATATCCATGAATCTATCGTATGACTTCAGCATACTCGTTACTATTTTATGCCACTTAGTATAACCTGTAATAGGTAATAAATTCTAGATAATATTCTTTAATAAATTTCTATCCAGGGCTGACCTATAGCTTTCATCAATGTGGAGCATTTGACTTTAGAACAGTGTACTTGACTTTTATGATTAAATGCACTTTGGCAACCATCATTTCTCATTTTATATCAATCTATCAGGCCAAATTGAAAAACATATAAATGTTTTCAATCTATGCAAACTTACCTTTATCATATAGATCTAGAATCAACTCAATATCTTTATATTATGCTAACATTAGTTTTTTTTAACAATTGTAATAACATTTTCCTATGACTGGAATTGTTATAAAACATAATATCTTGTCTACCAGTTTACTCATTGCTGTTTCAGGATTATAATTTTATCTTCGCACTTCTATGTCATCTATTGCAAGTTTTAGTAACTAATTGATGCCTGATGTTAACATTTAATAAATTCCCTTCTAAGGATCACCAAACTAGTTTCACTCTTATGAGTTTTCATTAGTGAGGAACTTTGGATTTTGAAATAATGCTCTTATATCTTCAGTATCTAATGTACTTTTCTTTTCACAAAATTATTTATCTCTCATTTTATCTATCAAGCTGTCAGTCTAAATTGAAAAACATAAATATTTTCAATCTAAGTCAAATTGAACTGCTTAGTCATATTGTAATGGCAGAGTCCAGGCAAAATACATCAAAACTGATTTAGATGAGGCCATGAGACCTCAAATATGACCAAATGTCAATTCATTTACCAGCACTCCATGACTTAATATCCTATGAATGACATTTATGAGGTTACACTCGGTCTCAATTTCTTCTGTGAGCTGACTGAGCAAAGGGAGAAACATGAGACTCAGGGAACAATTAATAATTTATCTACCATTAAAGATTGCTCAACACGGTAGGATTTATTTAAAGAAGGCATATTATACTTATCAATAATAAGAATTGGCTAATTTGGAGTTGGATGGTGAGAAATACATGAAATAAATTATAATTTTAAATAAGATTATTAAATAAATAATTTAATAATGATTAAATAAAATAAAGAACAGTAATTATTTAGTATTAGATGTATGCATTTATGCACACAGGGTATTACAATAATAATGAGATAAATATGGATACAGTAGTCTCATCTTTAAGATGGTAAATTTAATTTATATAACTATCTGTGATTAATAAATCATGCCTATTACATTTTGATAACCATATTCTTTGGTTTGTCAATGTTATGAGCTGAATGTTAACCAGGATGATTATTGCATGTATATAGCATTATGCTGATGATTCTAAATATTACAAAAGAGCAATAAATAAGTTCAAAATACAGATTCATCATGGGAAACTAGATTAATGGTTCAGACTAATGCTGAAACATTGTTAAGGGGAGAAGAACTGGCTACCCTTATGTTGTGTGAAGACTATGGTACTAATAAAATACTACAATTAAGGTCATGGACTTCAGTATCGAATAATCAGTGCCCTAGGACCAAACACCTTGCTACTATTAATAATAATGAACATGTCAGTTCAAGAAATTGGATAGGTTCTGAATAAGGTTCTGAACCCTCATGTTCCAGTTCTAAAAGATAGCTATCCGAACTGAAGAATGGATGACTTAATATCGTAAACTATCTTGAAAGATGTAGTAAGATGTTAGTTCATGCTTGGTGCTTAATAAAGACAATGCATAGATTAATACAATACATATATAAATAGATAGTTTCTATCTGCTGAAACTAACTTCACCTGGTTTTTAGATATAGCAATACAGTTAATATACTGAATCTATATTCATATATAGAAGATTAATTTTAGGTAGGAGAAAGTATACTTAACGGTCTTAACAACATTTAAAAGTATACTTTTAATATCACCCTTGGCTATCATTTCACTTCTAGCTAATAAATAACTTATAAGCTGATAATTCACTAAGCAAACCTTAATAAAAATAATGTAATTGAAATGAATAACATGATGCTAATAATGAATGCATAGTGATCCATTATTATCTATTAGAATAGGATTTTAAAGCAACAATTTATTTATGTTAAGGAGCATCATTAAATATTATGCTGGAGAGTTTATAATTGGCTCTCTCTAAAAACTTATTAAAATAATTATTCACTGCCTTGAAGTGTTGGCATATCATAACATATATAAAATCATGAAAATGAAATAATTAAAGCAATAATTATAAACATAACCACAGTTTTATATTTCATTTTCATGATTTTATATATGTTAACTGACTACAGTTATTTAGGTTAAGAGATTAACTATATTAATAATAATTCAGACAAGTTTACTGTTTGAATTTAGAAATGATGTAATTTAAAAGAAGTAATAGTTTAAATGAACATTTATTAGGTTACAGTAGCTAACTTAATATTTAAATTTACAGTTTAAAGAATAATTTAAGAGCTCTGCAGTTTGAAGAAATATTACCAATATTCTGCAGACTAAAAATCAGGCACTTGGGAGTAGGCATTGTGGCACTATTCTCTGGATAAGTTGCTTGTTGGTGTTGTCTTTACAGCAGTCAATGGCTGGAACTTTCCATCTTGCTGATGATAATGATCATATGCCATGGCAGCATGTAGAATGTGATTGAAGGTGATCATTCTCTGTAGGAAGAAATGGGAAACCCATGGCCCTCCTACTCACACATAAAGTTAAAATGGGAGTGGATTTTGGTAGCAACACACAAATTTTATAGAGTATTTTTTAAAGTGCCAATGGGAGTGGATTTTGGTAGCAACACACAAATTTTTTAGAATATTTTTTAAAGTGCCAAAATATAGGCTATTTATACCAGTTTTAACTCCTATATTATGTTTTTCCATAAACTGGTCTCACAGCAGGGAAATCCATTAACTGGCCTTTCTATTGTTTAATTTTTTAAGTCACTTAAATTTAGTTTAGTTCAGCCAACTAGATTTCCAATGGTCTAAAATAGTGCTGGTTCAATGAGTTTTGTTTTTAACTAAGTTATACTTTAAAAATTATTGTAAAAATATAGATTTACCAAATTTAGCTTTCACGTATTCTTTAAACATGAGTGTAGCATGATTTTTATTGACATTTTATTTTTGTTGTATTTTGTAAAAATTGCACACAGGTTTGTGCACTCCAGAAAAACTAGAATTTATGGGAGAGATTGTTTTTAGATCGCACACTGATAACTGAGAAATTTAATTGGGGCATTAACGTAATGGCAATCGACAATTCCAAGAAATATTTGCTGATTGCAAATATTTTTAGATAAGAGACTGTACCTTATTGGACAATGTAATTAATTGGTGCAGTTATCAGGAAGCTATAAAAAGAGTATGTAACAACTACATCAGGCCATTATTCGTGTGCATCTCCAGTAGACATTCCTGTTCAATTCCGGTAGGAGAAATCTCGCATCAATGCTTTCGGTTAAGGTCCAGTGCTCAGTAGAAATATAGTTCATGGGTATAGTTGGAAAGGGCTCATGAAGATTAGGAGACCATAGCCTGAGGAAACCGTCTGGATAGCAGCTGAATAAAGAGTTTAATTTCCAGCAGTTTTCAAGTGGAGTTACTGGTAGACTGTTGCAGAGACGTAAGCAGTAAGGAACTTAAGGACTGTTGCAGTGCTGTACTACAAAGCATTTATGTGCAGCTAAACTGGAATAGGGCAAAGGTATGCATAAACCTAGCCCATTGTGAACCATATTTGTAGTAGCCACCCTGAATGAACATCGAGGGAATTGAACATTAGCGAACTGTAGAGATAGAGTTGTTGCAGACTATTCGCTATTCTGATTATGTAAAATATTGTGAGTCTTTTATTGTATATATTTATTTGCTGGCCACACAGTCATACTTGCAGATACAACAGTTTTAGACTTAGAAATTTAACCAACCTTTTTATAAACATTTCATTATATATGTGTGCCAGTCCTATGTTAAATTTATACATATATGCAATTCTCCATAAAAATTAATGAATTAATAAATTCATAATTTTAAAAGATCTCATTTCTAATAGAGATTTGCTGTAATATACATAAACCTATCATTTACCACAGTCTGTTCTTTCATATATATAAGTGCACTGAAACATATATAACAATGTTTATGTAGATGTGAACTTGAGGGGGTTTAAAGTTACACAGATATAGTTATGGGATAGAGCAGGTGAAATGGATAGTCTGTAAGAATATACCATTTCATATCCCCAAACTTATTAAAAAATGAGAAAAAAAAAGAATTTACTTATAGTTGTATACAATAATGAATCTAAACTAACAAAGATGTTGCATCACAGTCAATCCCACCACTAATGCTATCATACAAAGTTAATAATTTTAAAACACTAAATGGTAAACTATATATGTAACAAAAACATTTTATACACAGAGAAAAATCAAATAAGTATTCAAATTGAATACAAGTCTTGTTAATATTATTAAATAAATAAAAATTTAGGGAGGGGACAGATCCATGAATGATTTCTCATTTAGCTTAAGTTGGATCTGGGGGTTTATCCTTAAATAATTTAATTCATGGGCATTATCATGCACCATGAGGTTTTCTTCAGAATTTTCATACTCCTGCTTGATCCCATCTGGTTTTTTCCAGAATGAGAAATGCTTGTGATATTGCTGGATATGTCTATTTCTCAGCTTCTGGATTTGAATCTCTAGCTGGTTTTTTTATTCTAAAGACATATGAGTCTTTCTTTTCTCCTTTTCATTTTTCTGACTATCCTTTCTATTTTGGCATCATCCTTTTCATATCCTGATTCAAGGACTAGCTGCTTCCAATGAGTCTTATTCTCAATCCTTTATTTTTAGCTCAATCTTCTCCATTTATCTGTGTTTCCTAGTCATACCATATGAATTTCCTTCATTTTTGAACTAATCTCTTCATCTGTCACCCAATCATCCTGTGTATCTTGGTTTCTTGTTTACAAAACATATTTATTTTCATCTTCATTTATCTCAACTTGCTCAATCTTTTTCTCTATCTCTAAGGGCTCTCATTCTTGGTTTTTGATCCCTTGTTGATGTGTATTTTCTGGCATTCTGTTTATCTCTCTCTCTTCCTATATTTAAAATATCTTGACTACACATGCTCCAGACATAAAATCCTATTTTTGCATCTATCTTTCCAATTCCAATTATTCTGTTCAGCTCTATCTACTATATCTAGGCTATCTTGCCACACATTGGTACCTAATCTCATTCCCATTTCTAAAAATCTTTTGTTGTATGCTATTCTCTACTCTCATTTCCATTTCCAATAGCAACTTTTTGTTTCTTTTCTCCATCTCCCCATCCCTTGATTCATTATTTTCATTTCTCATAGTATTATGGCAAGACTTCATTGCTTCCCTTTTCTTCTCCCAGTGACTCCTCTCTACAGAATACCTTCAGTGTTTCATTTACATATATTGTTTTTCCCTACTGGCTCTTTCCTATTTTCTTTCTTAATTTTTGATGGTTATTTTGTAAATCAATTTTTTTTTAGTTTTAACATGGTTATTAGATGTTCCTCCCATGTAAATGGTTCTCTGGTCTCCCTTTCTTAACCTGCTACATATCAACCTATCTTATCTCCTGGTCTTTTCTCTAACTCATGCACCATTTAATAATGCCTATTATTGACATACATAATAATTATCATATAAATGATAAAATTTTTTTACCGGACATGCCTCTTTGTTCTTTAATCTAAAAGCCACATAAAATATTAAAAGAAAATTTTATAGATCCATGATTGTTTTATTCTGTGCTAGGTTTTGACCAATTTTGATTTGGAGTATACGTATAGGTCAACCTTGTCTGATTTTAGTTGTATTTTTATATTGGACTATTTCCCTAATCTAGTATGTGTATTGAACTTAGAAGATTTTAACTTTATTTAAATATTCCAAATACATTTAACTGTTAGTGATAGCACATCAAACAGGTTAGTTTATGCACAATGTTTTGAGAGATATTATTCTCTCCTCTTCTTCAGGTGTTGCTGGCCTGACCAGTAACAGTACTAGCATGGGATTCGAATCTTATATTTTTGATTATTGAATTTTAAAGTAACACTCTAACCAACTGAGACATCCTGCCAAAAGGATGCTGATTTGAATTTCATGCTAATATTGGCACTGGTCAGGCCAGCAACACCTGAAGAAGAGGGGAGAATAATACCTGTCAAAATGTTGTGCATATACTAACAGGTTTGATGTGCTATCACTAACAGTTGAATGTATTAGGAATATTTCAATAGTTAAATTTTTCTAAAGATATTCAATACACATAATAGATGATGGAAATAGTCCAATATAAAAATGCAACTAGAACCCCCATCATCACAAACCTTCAGGAAAACATCTGATTTGTTTCATTACTTGCATCCAATCCAAATAACAAAATATAGAAAATGATGGGTCTCTGTTGAGTTTCTCTACCTCTGATGACAAAATTTATATGAGGGTGGCTCTAAACTTATTTGAATCATTCTCAGGTGGCAGCCACTAGTGGGTGAGAGACTATATATATATATATATATATATATATATGGTAATGGACCCTATAATTCAAATTAATATGCATTCACTAACTTATAAATAATTTCTAAGTTATAAGTACCATTTGATATCCCCCTATATATTTCTAGCATGTTAAGTCAACAAGTTTGAATTTCTAATGACAAAATTGAATGGAGTATCATGTAAAAGATCGAAAAATGTTTATACTTATAAATATTCATACAAGTATTGAGCATTCATAATCAGGAAAAATATACACATATATATGGGAAAATTTTTACATATGTGATCTGTTTAGGGTTGTGGAAACTAATCAAGTCTCCATGCTTGAGCATCCAGAATTGGGGAAAAAAAAATTATACACGTATATAATATTGTTGAAATTTTTTTTAGACTATATAACAGGATATGTTCATGGGTCTCAGAGAATCTGGATGTTTTAATAGAGGTCCCATATTGGAGTGGCAGAATCAGGAAAAAAAACATTAGACATAAAATTATTTTGCTGCAATGCACAGTCAGTTTGGGGTCATGGAAAATAATCATAGACCCATACTTGGGCATCCAGAATTGGAAAAAACAATTAACCTATGTAACAGTCATATTGTATATTCATGCAACAAAATCCAGAATCCAGACAAAATACATCAAAGCTGAACTAGATAAGGTGGTGAGACCTCTAATCTGATCAAACTTCAACTCATTTATGAGCACTCCATGATCTAATACACTATGGATGACATTTATGAGATTACATTTGGTCTCAATTTTTTCTGTAAGCTGACTGAGTAAAGGAAGAAACATGAGACCCAGGGAACAATTAATAATTTATCTACCATTAAAGATTGCTCAACGTGCTATAACTTAACTAAAGAAGACATATTATACATATCAATAATAAGAATTTGGATAATTTGGAGTTGATGGTAAGCAATTCATGAAACATTATAATTTTAAATAAATTTATTAGATAAATAATTTAATAATGATTAAATAAAGTAAAGAACAGTAATTATTTAGTATTAAATGCATGCATTTACACATGCAGGTGTTACAGTAATGATGATATAAATATGAATACAGCAGTCTCATCTTTAAGATGGCAAATTTAATTTATATAACTATATGTGGTTAATAAATCATGCCTATTACATTTTGATATGCCAACTTCTTCTTTGGTTTGCCAATGTTATGAGCTGAACATTAGCCAGGGTGATTAAGCTGATGATTCTAAATATTACAAAAGAGCAATTAAATAAGCTCAAAATACAGACTCATTATGGTAATCTAGATTACTGGTTCAGACTAATGCTGAAACATTATTGTTAAGGTAGAGAAGAACTGGTTACCCTTAGGTTTGCATCTGAAGACTATGGTGCTAATAAAATATTAAAATTAAAATTATAGTGCAAATAATTGTTCACAGGCTTCAGTATCAAATATTCAGTGCCCTAGGACCAAACGGCTTGCCACTATTAATAATAAAGAACATATCAGTTCAAGAAATCAGATAGACTCTGAATAAAGTTCTGGACCCTCATGTTCCAGTTATAAAAGATAGCCATCTGAACTGAAAAATGGGCAGTTTCATATCGTAAACCATCTCAAAAAAAGGTGTTGCAAGACGTTAGTGCATGCTTGGTGCTTAATAAAGACACACTCACAATGCATAGATTAATACAATACATATATAAATTTAAATAATTAATGCACCTAAATAGATAGTTTCTATCTGCTCAAACTAATTTGACCCAGCTCTTAGATAGTATATAGCATCGTGCTCAGTAAAGGGTTATGTAAATTATTAATCCAGTTAATATACCGAATCTGTATTCATGTATAGAAGATTAAGTTAGGGAAGAGAAAGTATACTTAATGGCCTTAATAACATTTAAAAATATTCTTTTAATATCACCCTTAGTTATCATTTCACTTCTAACTAATAAATAACTTATAAGCTGGTAATTCACTAAGCAAACCTTAAGAAACATAATGTAATTGAAATGAATAACATGATGATAATATTGAGGATGTAGCAATCAATTATTATCAGAATAGGATTTCGAAGTAGCAATTTATTTATGCTAAGGAACATCACTAAATATGCTGGAGAGCTTATAAATGTCTCTCCCTAAAAGTTTATTAAAATAATTATTAGCTGCCTCAAAATCTCACATCATAACATATATAAAATCATAAAAATGAAACAATTAAAACAGTAATTATAGGCATATCCACAGTTTTAAAGAATTTTAATAATAACTGACTACAGTTATTTAGGTTAAGAGATGAATTACATTAATAATAATTCAGGAAAGTTTACAGTTTGAATTTAGAAATCATTTAATTTAAAAGAAGTGATAATTTAAATGAACATTCATTAGATTACAGTAGCTACCTTAATATTTAAATTTACAGTTTAAAGAATAATGTAAGAACTCTGTGGTTTGAAGAAATATTGCCAATCTTTTGCATCTTGGACATCAGGCACTTGGAAGTAAGCACTGTGGCACTTCTCTGGATAGATTGCTTGTTGGTGTTGTCTTCTCTTCACAGCAGTCAATGGCTGGAACTTTCCATCTCAGTGATGATGATGATCACACACCATGGCAGCATGTAGGATGGGTTTGAAGGTGACCATTTTTCATAGGAAGAAATGGCAGACCCATGGCCCTCCTACTCACACGTTATTTGGTAGCAACGCACATAAATTTTACAGAATATTTTTTTAAAGTGCCAAAATATAGGCTATTTATACCAGTTTTAAATCCTATATTGTATTTTATCACAAGCTGAACTCACAGTAAAATCCATTAATTTGTTTACAACATGGATTTTAAATTTACAAAATTGGCCTTTTTATTGTTTAATTTTTTAAGTCATTTAAATTTAGTTAGTTAGGTCAACTCGATTCCCAATGGAATCTAAAATAGTGCCAGTTCAATGAGTTTTGTTTTTGATTAAATTATACTTTAAAAAAATATTGTAAAAATATAGATTTACCAATTTAGCTTTCACACCATATTAAAACAGGTTAAATATAAAGCTATAAGTCCAAGTTGAAAACAATATGTTTTCAATCCAAGCTCATTCACTTGTCAGTTAGTTCACTATTAGTGTCTTTGAGATTTTTTAATAACCATAATCACCACCATCCTATGGCCAAGATTGATATTCAGTGTGTACATATTGATGCCTGTTATATTTATATTTGTTAGTGCTTTATTTGACAATGTTTAATGTCATTTTATGTAATTATCACCAGAGTATTTTTTTTAACTCAGATTTCTGACTAATAAATTTAATATTTCATTCAATTTTCTTTAAATAGAGTCACATACCTTCCATATTGTAGTTTCAATAAGGAAGGCTTGGGAGACTGCAAAATCGAAGTAATGGCTGGAAAAGCACAAAATCTAAGGTGTTTTTTTGGGTATATTAACAATATAATCTTTAACCTGTGGTCCTTTATCCCAAAAATAAAAATGATCTCAGTGCCTCATTGATCTATGGCAATATCATTAACTATTTTCTTTTTCCTTGAATAAAAAATATTGGATTGTACTTCTGTAATATAATATGGGGATTTAGAACAAAAGTTAAGCAATCAATAGAGAGATTTCTTTATCAAAATTTAGCTTGGGGATGAAAATGTAGGGGCCAAATGAAAAGATAATCTTTTATCTTACTTGCACCCTCCAATGTCATTAATTTTTTTATTGTGTTACAAGGCTAATTATGCTATTTCTTCAAAATATCTGGACCAAATTTTCTCCGGAAATAAATCTTAACACTATAGGAGAAAAAAAAATTAACTTTTTGACATAAATGAGGCAATTTAGAATTTGGTTGTTTTATTCCTTTTACAATCACTTAGTATTATTGATGCTAGCTGCTATTGAAATTCATTTCTGTTAATTGTTGCATTGATAATGATAATAAAAAGTTTACACTAGTAAATCTTGTTTATACTATATCATTTCTGCTGTGAATATTTGTTTACCATTAGAAAATAATATTTTCTGTGTAATAAATAATTGACATGCAATTAAACTCTCCATACAGTAGTGCCACCCAGTGCAAGCCATAGTAATCAATGGATGCCTTTATGCACGAGCCTTCTGGTATTTATTATTCACTCTGGTTTGCACTGAGTGGCACTACTGTATGAAGAGTTTTATCTGTTTTAAAAACAGTTATGAGCAAGCATAAGAAATGGTGATCATGTGATGCAACTAAAGTAACATCAAAATATTTATTGAATATATTCATGATAACATATTTTAAAAAATGTATAAAATTCATAATCCAAAATAGTTGATGAGATTATAAATATGTAGTTGTTGTCAGTACCAACCAGGAAGTTGGAGAAATGTCAAAACTTATTTTAATAAACTCAACCCTTTTAGATGTGTTGGTGTGCTTCTCAAAAGGTCTCATACTTTTTATTGTCTGCACTTTCTACTCAAACTTGAACTTACTTGTTTAAATTCTGTAAAGAATAGACATCATGTTATTTATTCAGAGTAATTCCAGATCTGTATTTTAAATGTGGACCAAGAAATATGTCTCTATCAAATGGATTTCTGTTTTATAGCCAACTGCTCATTTCTGTGTAAATATCTTTATTTGCCCACAAATTTTATTCAGTTCAATTATCTATGTGGTAATTTTTAGGCAGATTTCTTTCAGAGTAGTTTTTAAATGGGAAATGTTTTATAAGTGAATTAATCTGTACATATTTATAAAAATGAATGACCTTTATTTACACATATGCTTTATATACACAGACATTACACATATTATTTATATTGAAATTAATGTCTTTATTAGCCTATGGATAGTACTTTGTGAAGATAGATAAGTTTGTGGTTTAACTCCCTCATAGTGCAGCATGTCTTTCAGATTTCAGCATTTTCTAATGTTTTTCTTTGTCTCACACATTAATGTAAAGTATATGATTAAATGATTATTACTTATCAGAAAATAATAAATTTGACTTCATTTGCTAGATATTTTAGTTTACTACTGAAATAAATTTTAAATGTTCACAATTTGTTTCTATAAATATTAAAAAAATGAGGTCATAATGAAAACAAAAAGATTACATGTCACGATTTCAGAAAGATTATTTTCAGTTTACAAAATCAATGAAATCTCCATTATTTCTGATTATTTTTAAAAATCTAAATGAATATTTATTTATTTCCATTATATTTAATGAATTATGCTTTAAAAGTTTAAAATTTTTGAAAATTTATTGTAAAATTGCACTATTTTCATACTCATAAGTATAAATAGATTGTTTACATCAGGGGTGGGCAATTGTTTTGGCTCAGGGGCCACATAGGTTGGCAGAGGGCTGCATCAGGAGCTACTTTGTGAAAGCAAACATTAGTGGAGAGCTGCACCTTTTTTCATGACACAATAACACACTGCTTTATTCCCTGTATTACCAAAAAATATTTGTTTGTCCATTCTTCATTAAACACACAACATTCATCACTAATTTTACAGTTTTTTGGAGAGCTCATGGTTTCACTAAAGTTGGAAATGTATATATTTTCTAATGCAAAGATAAAGTTGAAATTAACCAGATCAACTGAAAAACACTGCACATCATATCTACACTGTGTATGTGTATTGACATGGCCATCCTAGTGGAAAATACGAGATGAATCTTCGGTCATGCATGGGAAGGAAATCTCAGTTCAAGACAGATTTTTCTGATTGTCTTGGTGGCTGCATATGGCCCTCAGGCTGCTATTTTCCCACCCCTGGCTTATCTAAAAGCTAAGATTCTAAATACCTCCAGGTCATATTCATGTTACCTGCCAATATAACCTTATATTTTTGAAAATAAAATATTTTCAGTCAAAATAAGTTATTAATAATTTATATTTCTTGATAGCTAATAAATACAGTGTAAATTATTGTAAAAAATATCTAAAACTGTAATAAATTCATAAATAAACATGTTTTTGATCATTCAAACTATTTTCTTCAAACAATCTCGTAAAACACTAAACATTTTACTGCCTTATCTTGGAACAATGAATAAACATGTCAGGGCCATGCTTATTTTTTTTGATTGGCAGTTTTTTTAAAATTTTTATGCCATCTATTGTAATTTTTTTGCACAAAATTTTTATATAATAAAATATACAGAAAAATATGCATATTAACATATAATATTTGTGGAAAAATTGACCACAGGCCAAATGATAAAAGTGCTAATATGTTCATAAGATATTTATCTTTCTAAGATTATAATTTAAGTTCTTAATATTTATTAGTTGAAACAGAATCAGTGAATAATATCCTTTCATTTCAAGCAGATAATCATTCCTGCAGTTCACAGCAACTGAGAATAGTTGGAAAATACTTTTTAAAATTATTGTGATCATCTAGTCTTTTGTGAATAATAATAATAATAATAATAATAATAATAATAATAATATTATTATTATTATTATTATTATTATTATTATTATTATTATTATTATTATTATTATTATTATTATTATTATTATTATTATTATTATTATTATTATTATTATTATTATTATTATTATTATTATTATTATTATTATTATTATTATTATTATTATTATTATTATTATTATTATTATTATTATTATTATTATTATTATTATTATTATGTTTCAAAGCAAAACTTTATTGAATCTAAAAAGTCACAGAGTCACATCTAGTACTATATTGATTTGTTACAAATGCAAAACAAATTACAACTTTCAGTATATAAGTCTTTATCATTTCTGCATACTTTCTTTTTTGTTTTTAAATTTGGTCCTCTATTTAGTTCAGTTTATGCTTGCATCTCTTTGAAGTTGGAAAAAATGCTGATGTTGAAAATGTCATCATCTATCATATTGGACTTTATATTTTATAGACTGGATCTTTGTTTCAAGTGTGACCATGTGGCTGCAAACACATCTGATTGAGCTAGGATGTGGTCTCTTTTTCTGAACAGTTCTAGTTTTATTAAAAATGTTGCTGGGTGGCGTTGAGGGTTATTAGCAAGTGCAAAAGTGCATCTGGTACACCAGTAGGCATAAAGGCTATATGTTGCTGCATGAATAGCAGGGATGTTGCCTTTTTTAAATTTATTTATTATTTCATCAATTGAAATGATGGCCTTTCTGTATGTGGTAAACATTGTGCGACGTATTGTTTCTAGGGCACTGCAGGAATGAAGAAAATGATCTTGTGTCTCTTCTTCTCTATGACATAGCCCACACATGGGGTCTATATTTGTATAGAATCTACAAAATCTAAGGAAATGTGTTGTGGGTAGAGCATTTAGATTAAGCTTAAGTAGAAAATCAAATAATTTTGGTTCTAATGACCATTTTCTGAATTGTTGCAGTAGTTGCCTGTTGTCTATCCCAAGAACTGATGGATGTAGATTAGGTGTCTGGTTTGGGTATAGTATATTATAAATGTCCCAGTATGTATACTTGTTGTCATTATTGAGTGATATTTTGTTGTATATTGGCTTGAGTTCTTCAATCAGTGTGGATAGATATCCATATGAAGGGGGTGGTCTGTCTGTGGGTATTATACTGATTACACACTCCAGGTCTGGAAATCTTTTTATGGTTGCTGTTATTAGATTTACTGATTTCTGTGTGTAAAAAACATTGATTGTATGGAGTCCAAGTTCATAGTTATGTGGTGGTCTGCTCAGATTTTTTATAGAGATTGCCACTGTCTTTCTCCTCCATATTAGTTTGTTACAGATTGATGAGATTTTAGATATGAATGTTTTTGCAAATTTGATTATAGGTGTGTAGTAGGTCATTTTTGTGATTATAAGTTGATTAAATAGTGCTACCTTTGCGTATATTGATAGGTATGACTTTTCAAGTGAGGCTGTGATTTTTTCAGCATGTTTTTTTAATTTATTTTGAATTTTTTGTCTCATTCCATTGGTTCCAAGGTAGAATGGGAAACCAAGGAAAGAAGATGGTTTACCATTAAACTTCTCTGTACAGTGCTTGCCTGTGTATATTGACCATGCAGCAGTTTTATTTGTGTTAATTTTTAAATTAAAATTTGAGGTATAATTCTTGATTATCTCTTGTAATATGGGGAGGTTCTTTTTAGAGGGGAGGAAAATGGTTACATCATCCATATAGGCTATGCATGATATATTTAAAGCAGTGTTTGGGATTTGAATGCCTTTTATTTTTTTCTGTATATCTATTAATAGAGAATTTATATATATTGTAAAGAGCAAGGCACTGAGGGGAGATCCTTCTGGGATGGATTGACTCAGTCTGAAGGCTGGTGAATTTTTTCCATTCAATGTGATGTGAATTTTACAGCTGAGTAGCAGATTGGCTATTATATATAGTAGGGATGGAGGTATTGTTGTTTTTTTCAGCACATCTAATAATTTGGCTATAGGCACTGAGTCAAATGCTGCCTCAATGTCTAGTTGAACTATAATTGGTGCATATTTCTTTCTTTTTTTAACTACTTCGATTATTGTTTTGTACATTAAGGCACCCTGGCCAATGGATGATCCCTTTTTGGCATATTGTGCTGATGATAACACAGGGAGTATGTGTTGTTCTATTTTCTCCTTTATTACTCTTTCAAGAATTTTTATTCCTAAAGGTCCCATTGAAATTGGTCATATATTAGATAAAGATGATATTGCTGTTGGTTTTTTGTTAAATGGAACCATTGCAATTGGATATAGACTTTGTATGTTGCAAATTTTTTGGGATATGTAATTGGCTAGATCACACAGGTATTTGGCTGTGAAGTGACTAAGATGTTTGAACACAAATTTGGGAATTCCTTGTGGTCCTGGGTGACATGTGTTTGTTATTGTTGCAAGTTGAAATACAATGTCAGTTGTTTTTATTGGTGTATCTGTTTCAGGGTCTCCAAATATGTCTTCATTTGGTATGTACACTCTTTGTTTTTGCAGTTTTTTTTAAAGTGTTGATATATTGGGTTTATCATGTTATGTCCAGCTGTTATAGAGCCATCTATTTCAAGTGCCATAGGCACTCTGACTGTGAATGGGTATCCTAGTGCCCACTGTATATATGCTCTGGTCCAAGTGTGTTGTTGTGCAAGGTATATTTTTTTTCTTTTTTATTGCTACATATTGCTTTAGTGTGTTGCATGTATTGTTGTACATTTCTGTAAGTTTTTTAATTTTGTGTTTGATTATCTGTAGTTGGTCTGTAAATGGTTATTCTTTTATGTAGTTCATCTGCCAAAGCTAATAATCTGGTGGGGGGGGGGGGTTGAATTGCAAGTAATATGATTGATGTTGAAAGAAAGTATATTGGTGAATGCTATATACTTTTATACTGGATCGAGTGACATGTTTTGAAGTTTTTGGAGCATTATATATGTTTCTGAATATAGGAATTCAGTTGTTTGTGCTGGAAGAAGTATTTGCATAGTCTTTTGAAGGGCTATTGTTGTATTCTGTATTTTTGTTAGGTTGAGGGTGATGAACTGGACAGCATGATCTGAGATTATAGATGGACAGGGTTCAAGATTAAAATAATGATGTAATATTGGTGAGTAGAAACACAAATCAATTAGTGACTTATATCTACTGTTATTAAAATATATTGAGTTTGATGGGAGAAATCCTTCAGCACTCATAAGTGGAATTGTTATTTGATGGATCCATTTGGTGACAAAAGTTTGGTAGGTCATGTTGAAATCTCCCAGGAGTATTATAGGATTTGGTGTTGCTGTAAGCATTGAATTTATTGTTGCTATTATTCTAGAGATGATGACAGGGCCTGGTGGTATATAGACAAATATTAGGTTAAGTGTGATATTTTTATGATGGAGTGTTATTATGATAAGATTAGAGTCAATATATATAATTTTAAAAGAATCAAAAGGGCAGTTATGGGATATTATTATACATGTGCCACCTGATGGTGATGATGATTGCCTTGAGCATGCACAAAACCCTTGGCTGACTAAATATTTTGAAGGATCAATTTGAGAGCCACTGTATATTTTTGTTTCCAATACCCTAGTATGTGTGGTTGTGTTGTATGTAACCATTTTTTGAGTTCAAAAAGTTTTTTTGATGGCATTTAAGCCTCTAATGTTGAGTGATCCAATTTTTATCTTCATGTTTCAGGATTATTTTATAACAGAGTATTGATTTTTTTTTGATTTTTTAATTCTAAATTTTTGTTTATATTGCAGTAGATGGATGCTGATGCATATTTAAAACTTGGTAGGGTTTATTATCAGTTTTTCTGTCATTTAATATTGGTTCATCATCATCATCATCATCATCATTATTATTATTATTATTATTATTATTATTATTATTATTACTATTATTATTATTATTATTATTATTATTATCAAAAAGTGTTAAATAATAGCAGAAGTCTTTAAGGATTAATAAAGATTATACTATGACAGATAATCTACAGTTTCGCTAATTGTTAATTTTTTTTGTTGCAGTGAAATTTTGAAAATCTTGTTTCATCTACAATATTCATGTAGTCTATCACCAAATAATGATTGTTAATTTTAGACATTCAATTCTATGAGATTAGCACATTTAAAATTTTAGTTCTCTTTTGATTCAGGGGCATCAGTATTCATATCAATAAAGAGTTTCTTTTTTTGCCAATTTTCACACTTTTCAAATGGCAAATATCACCTTTAGACAAATACATTCAAACTTTTTCATCTTAACCTTTTCAGATTATTTTTACAGTGTTATAATTTGATTTGCTCTTCTGCATTTTATGATGTTTTCTGGCCTTTTTAGCATTGACTCTTTTGTTTTTATTCCTGCCTGTCTTTTACTTCTACTGATAATAATCAAATAATCCTAAAAAGTATAACAAAATGTTTAAAGTGACATTTATCATCACATTCATAAAAAGCATAGTGTACAATATTTAACGTTCAACTTATATGATATCTATCACAAAATAAAAAGACACCACATTATACCTGCCAAAAATAATACCATATCATTTTTGTGCCTTTATGATATATTCACTTATCTATGTTATTTGTAATTATTGAGATTTATATATAAAAAACTTAAATGGTTGAGTCTGAATGTAACTCTACGTTATTGACATAATTGGTAATAGAGATGGATGTGCATGTAAGTATAAGTTTGATTACATGATATTATTAAACTTTTATAGATTTCTAAAGATTTAAAAACTATTGCATAGCAACAATTTTTCAGTAAAATAAATTTATAGCTGTTTTATAATCAACAAATCTAATGTTTTCCAAAATATAAATCGATAAATTGGCAGTGCCTATTTTTTTAAACTTAAAAAGGAATTTAAAATTATTGCTATTCTTTGTAATGTTAGGTTTATGTTGCAATACATTGTTGCTAGCCCGATACCTTATTAGAACTGAGGGCCAAGAGACTTAAAGCAGGACCTGCATTCAAGTCAATAATAACTTTAAAAACACAATCACAAAAAATATTCTTTCATTCATTTATTTTTTTTTATATTATAACTGAATAATCATAATTGTTGTAAATATATTCTTTTAATGCTGTGGGATAAATTATTGCCTCTAATTTTTTGAGTTGGATTTGGTGTTTCTTTATATATCTTTTTATTACACGACTACAAATTCTTTTTAAAGATGGAAAACAGTTATTTTTATTGCATTGAAATATATGTTTTCTGACTGTCCAATTTGACCATTTATCTAAAAATGTTAATAAAATAGGACGTCTGTTTTTGCATCGGATTATTCCTAATGATGACGAATCCATATAGTTATTAAATAAATTCGTTATTATATTTTTATTATTGATATTATTAAATAATAAAAAAAGTGAAGATTCTCCTTCGTTGTTTACAATATCAGGGTTAGCACCGTGATTTAATAATCTGCGTATATCAGTTTTATTTCCCCAATGGGACGCATAATGTAACGGTATATTACCTAAATTATCCTGGCAGTCAACGTCAGCACCATATTTCAACAGATAATGGACATCATTAAAAACGCGACAAATTTTTCCTTTATTACAAACTAAATGTAAAGCAGTGCGTCCTTTTGAATCTGTAGCATTCAAATCTGAGCCGAGATCAATTAATTTCAATAAATAAAATAAATTCATATTTGAATTTATCATATGAATTAAAGGTATATTGCCAACTTTATTATAAATATTTGGATTAGCTTTAAAAAGAGATAGAACTCCCAAGCAATTTAGAACACATTCAGAGATTTCTTGCGTTAAAAGATAATTTGAAAATAACTTTTTTAGATTTTTGACCAATAGTAATTCATTTGATAGAGGTAACGCTTGAAAATATTGACGACTGATTTCTAGAATTAAAGGAAGAATTTCGGTCCGAAGTTCATAATCAAAAATTAAATGTAGTCCGGTCATTCCATTGCTGTCTTGAGAATTGACATCAATGTTTTCTTTTAATAAACAAATTATTATACTTTTGCTAAGCAATAAACATGAAACGTGTAAAAGATTCATGCGCATACATTTTGCCCTTCTGGTTCGAGAAGCTACCGGAAACGTAACTATTTGGGATAAAATCTGAATATTTTTTTTTCTAACAAAATCTAAAAATTCACAAGAATTGTCTCCATATATATAAAAAATAATTTGCTGATCTAATGGAGAGGGCAAGCAATATGTAGTCTTTTTATTTGAATAATAATCTTGCATTTTTAAAATTAAAAATGAAACCACTTTATAAAAGAATATTTACAACATTAAAAATGATTTAAATCATTTAAAACTGAAAGCAATTGAGATAAATCACATAAAATCAATGTAAATGATTTAAATCAATTTAAAAGTTTGTTACGTAAAAAGTTTAAATCATATAGAATTACGGATCTGCACGCTTATAAAATTTGCGCGTATAGAATCATTAACAAATAAAAAATCAAGACACGTATATATATTCTCAAATCATGTCTTTTATGTGTATATATGTTATGACTCTAAAAAGAATTGTAATAGACAATTTGATCTTTTTTTTTTTTTATCTGTCAACATTCCATCATCAGATTTTCAATGAAATGAAAAGCTGAAGAGTTGTGGGTTGGAGTAGTTTGAAGCCTGTCCCTTAAAGTATGAAGATTGGCTATCTTAATATAAAGCTGAGTACTGATTGTATATATGTGTGGAGAGGGTAATCTGGACCAACTGATGAGTGCTGGTTCAGCACGAAATACAAATATTGGTGATTATTTATCTTTTCAATATGTGTGTGATCAGGTGGGTCAGCTGTATAAGATGACACTGAGAGTTGTGACCTGCGTGAAAGTCTGAGTTCGAATCCCGCATATATTACATATATAAATGCAGGTGTTAAGCCTGTGCAATGTATTCATTGTTATTTTTATAAATTATTATTTTTGAAAATTGTTTTCTTTTTAAATTTTGATTATAGTTGATGCTTGGTGTAGAGAATCTTAGAAAAACTGAGCACAGAATTAATAAGACAGATGAAGAGAGAAAGAGAGGGATGTGAGAGAGGAAGAGAGAAAGAGCAGGATGAGAGAGGGAGAGAGAAAGAGTGCAGTGTTTATACTGTAATAAGGCCGGTGTTACATTCTTAGCCTTTCAAGATTAACACACAAGTCAAGAAATATAAAGATATTTATAATCCATAATGAATATAATTTATATATATATAAATATCGACACAGTATCTTGAGAGGGTTTATATACAATATTTCACCTTTCCTACGATTGACGAAATATTTGAAAAGACTGCAGTGATCTCTCTCTTGAGATCCTAACACTTCCAGCCTACTGGGAAATTGCTTCTTGTATAGGGGTGGTAACAATAGTCACTAGCAGTTTCCAGCTCCACCAATGAGCTTTCCTCACTACTTGTACAAGACTGAAAACAATGTGGTACTAATACTCAACTCAGACAATTGTTAGTCTTGTGTTGTCTGATTTCCCTTCCAAGTGAACTTCTCTATATAACAAAATCTTGGACCTTACTGGAATTTATCAGATTCATTGACCTAACTTTTCAATTGGCCTAGTTATGTCATTGGCTGTTTATTTTCTTTCATTGATGTCTCAATGATCAGTCTAATAATACTATGGATCCTATCTAGATAAGATTGTTGTAAGGATGTCCATTATTTGAAGGTTTGCTGAATTAAGATGAATTTCACTACAAAGAGAGAGAGAGAGAGAGAGAGAGAGAGAGAGAGAGAGAGAGAGAGAGAGAGAGAGAGAGAGAGAGAGAGAGAGAGTCTAATTACTGATTTTAGTATTATTTTTATTGTCACTGTCATCCGATTGACTTAAAAAATAGGCATGTATGATTACTGTTTCAACAATTTTGAGATTGTATAAAAATCATTACAATCAGAATGTCACGGTCATACAAATATCACCATTCTAACTCCAAAAGAGTAAACAAAAAGAGAGGTAAAAAAAATACACTCAAGACTTTTGCAATGATTATATAAATCAATTTGTGAAACACAAATACCTCTACATATGGATCAGTTGGTTAATTATTCTGCTTATTTCAAGCAAACCCTTAAGTTTAACTGTAATTCTTCAATGTATTCTTTACCATATCTTCTCAATGAAAACAATCTACATTGCTCAACTTTAGAATGCCTTTGAGATAATCTTTATAACCTAAACAGCGTTCTGCCTCTCCTATAAAGACAATATTCAAGTTCAACATTAGGAAGCCTTACTTGTTTGATTCACACATCTAACACATCAAAGATATGATTTACAATAATAAAATTATAATATCACTTCCAATAAGTTGAACATCTTGCTTAGTCTTGTGATTTTGCCATCCTATTTTGAAAAACAGTCTTAAATGAAAGTTATAAATTAGATAAAATAATTCTATATACCTAATTTAGTTATACCATTTATTTCGTTATGGTGAAACACCCATTTTTTTAACTTGATAAACAAAGCAACAGATTGAAATCTGTACTACTACTCATCATTTTCATCCATCTTTTGTTTAATTAATTTAACAACTGGATGTTAAATGACTTGAATTTTTTGAACATTAATTATTAGATCAAAGGTCATATATATTGCATGCAAAGCATTAAGTGCATTCAAATACATAATTTTTTGAATTAACTTGGGTAGTACAATCATGAGCATGTTACAAATACTAGAATTCAAAACAATTAAGTTTTTGCCCTTTTAATCGATTCAAATTAAAAATTCTACCACTAAACCTACATGTATTTTGATCCCTGACTTATTAAGGCAAATTACTAAATACAGTAGTGCATACTTTATTGGCAGTAATAACCAATTTCTAAAAACCAGCAGAGGAAAAAATAGGGAAAAATATAAAGTTAGTCAGAAAGAGAAATATCTATAGCATTGCTTTCTTTTAGTTAAAGGCATTATTAAACTTATTGATAACAATTTAAAACTCAAATTATTATTAAATATTTATGTATCAACATGCACAAACATTAAATTATTTGTGTGTGCTGTTTGTGAAAGTTTAAATTTCAACATTAGTTTAAATAATGGGAAAGTCTAAGTTCAATTCTAAATTTTTAAATCCAAATCCAAATAGGCTTTTTTAAAAATTAAATCTTTTTTTTATTTTTATTTTTGGTACCGATTAAGATTCATTATTTAATTAAGTAATTTTGGTAGAAATATTATTGAAAAATAATGTAATTAGTTAATTATATTTAAGACCAGTTTTATAAATAACCCACAGTTGTTTATCAATTTTATACAAAATGAAAAAAATGGATAATTATCATGAAATTATATATTAAAAAAAAATTGAGTTATGCATTCATTCTGCTTCCAGTTTCTAAGGCAGATGGTATTTTTTCCTGAACTTTTCTTTACCACAAGATAGCACCAAAAAGAATGACCATGGACCACCAGAAAAACTTCAATGCTAGTTAAAATATCTGCCAAATGGCCTCAGCCAAAATGATATCCTGAGAATTATCTTTCATGCTACAGCTGCTTTACAAGCAGTTGTACTGGGTTAGTGGGTTCACTGCCTGGCTGATACTATGACACATGAGAAAAAAATATTCATTATAGGACAATTTATAAGACTGTCATGTTTATTGAATATGATGCCTTGCTCAAGAAATATCCTCAATTCTTTAAATACTGTATGAAATTTAGAAATGATTTACTCAAAGATCACCGGGAAATCTAAACTACATAAAATTAAAATATAGTAAAATAATAAAGAACTAAACATGAAATATCTAAATTGATAAATGGTATTGGCTGATTAAAATGTTTTCTGAAACAAGTTCTTCTAGCTGAAATAATAATTATGAATGTAGAACTTTTCACAGCATTTGAGCTTTGAGTAAGACTTTAGACATCATCATCATATTTTGTGAGATTATTTAGGTTTAGTTTTTCTTCTGTAATTTATTTAACTTTACTAGTTTTGTTTTTAAATTCTTTTTAAACATGTAGAAGAATTATATTTTAATTATAAACCAAAAAAAAAATAATATCCAAAAACTGATAAATGATGATGTTAAAAAAATAATAGTGGCTTAAGTTCTAAGTACAGTAGATAAATAGTAAAAAGAATTTCAGTTTAAGCAATTTTCATTTTTATTAACGATATCTTTTATTGCTGATGTGGATTAATAAGAACCAAATAGCAAGAAATAATGGCAATAAAGCACTTATTTGTGTAAAGATTAAACAATTGTTTAAATAATTTTTCTCTTTGTGAGGGCATTTATTACCAGCAAAGGTTCATCAGATTCATGAAAACAACTGGATTGAATAATATTACATGGTATAGTGAGAGAGATAATATGACTTCTGAATATTAAAAGAAAGTAAAAGTTCTAAAATAAATGATTTGAACTTGTGATTAATTATAAGCATGTTTATATTTTAATTTATGCTTTTAAAGTAGGAATTTTAGTTGAATTTAAAATATAACTGTATTCTATGCACCCTAATTATTTTTTATATACACCTGGGTCTGTTTTTACGTGGACTTATTTAACATGATTTTGAAGTTACGCGATTTTGAAATTCACCGGAAGTCGAAGTCCGATAATGCGCTATTACTTTAAATAATAAATTTCGCTCACTTATGTTATATTGAAAGTAATAGCACATTATTGGAATTCGACTTTCATCTTAGTAATTTCAATATTTTCAGTGCTTTAAAATAGTAAGATTTTATGTAATAATGAAGTTAAAATCATGATTTCCACGTTTTATGTATACACACATTAAATTTTGCAAGATTATAATGTAAATTTGTTCAAACATTGTGCGTGTTAATTTTGCATTTTAAATCACATTCTGTTTTTGCTTTTTAAAAAAGAACTTAATCAATTATTAATCATTTAGTGTCCGCAAGTTTATTTTTAAAAGGTGAGTAATAGCATTAAAATGAAATTTGATTTTTAAACGGAATTGAAAATTAAAAAATTAAAGACAAAAATAAGAATTTAATTTTTAGTTGTTAGTTTTAATTAAATTTTTCCCAGCAGTGGTGAATAAATGTCTTTTTATAATCATAAGTCTAAGTTCATAAACAATTAATAAAATCATCATCTCAAAGATTAATTACGTTGTCACCAGAAATCCATTGACTCAACATGAGTGTGAAGTTAGCGCTAGTTGTATTTCCTCAGTTTGCAAATGAATGTGTTTTTCAGCAAATATCGATAATAATTAAAACATGTATAAAAAAAATGTAAATTATGCATAAAAATATATTATTTTGAATAAAATTAAATATTATAGTTTAAAAAAAGTTTGTCTTGTATCAATTTTTTTCAAATTTGAAATTTTTTATTAGTCATATTTTATTTCCTTATTTTTTTTTTTTGTGCGAATTTTAAAGTAATTTTACGTTGGTGCTTTGCTTTTATGCGAATTTTGAAAAATCACAGACCGAATCCCCCCCTTTTTCAATGTAAGTTACGTCTATTTTTGCGCGATTTCGTTTGCGCGTTTTCTGAGGAACCTATCTATCGCATAAAACGAGACCCAGGTGTATTTAAACACACACACACACATATATATATACGTTTTAACAGCACAATCACTAATATTTATTTTTGATGGCTTCTAGTGGTGATTTGGGTAATATTTGCATCGTTTTATTCTAACAATTAAAACCATTATTTGACATTGCATTTCCATATTTTTTTTTATTTTTTTACAAATGAAAAACATTCTTAATTAAAAAAGGCAAACCTCTCCATACCATAGATTACTCTGGCTTGCACTGATTGGCACTAGTGTATGGAGAGTTTTGCCTGTTTTATTATCACAAGTAATGCTAGAATTTTGAAACATTTTAATCATCAATAATTATTAAACATTTTAGTATGTATAATTTAAATCAAGTTCTTATTATTTTATTACTTAGCATTATCTTTTAATATTTTCTTCAAAGCCACAGTTTATTTTTAATGTGAAAAATAATTTATATTACTTGATGATCTGCAAAGTAATATCTCTTTTGCAAAAGAAATTCTTCAATTTTTGATTGTTTTTCTTAAAAATACTTTTTTTATACAGCAGTATGTCAATCATTTTGCTGAATTTTATATTTTACAAGTTTAGATTTTTTTCTGGCATTAATCTTACAATAGTAATTTAATAAAATATAAGTATATTAGTAATTTACAGAATTTCATATTTATGCTCAGTTCTTCTTACAAATTGGCTAACTACGAAACACATTTTATCATGTAGGACAGATAGAAGACAGGCTATAACACATTTTATTAGAATTGATTTAAATTTATCTTTCTTAATATCTAGAAATGTGAATTTATTTAAATAAATCTTTATTTAAACTTAATATAAATTGTCATATATACTCATGTAAACACAATTCACATATATGTTGAGATTTTTTACACGTATTTGAGCCCTTTCAATTAACATTTGGATTTTAACACTACTACTTTAGATTTATTTGGCTAATTAAAATTTCATCTAAAACCGATTTTCTTCTCTATTTATTATGCCTATAGCATTCTGCTCACTATCGACTAATTTATGTGTGCCTGTTGTATAGCCCATAAAATTACTAATTCAATATTGAAAAAAAAAAGTTATATTTAAAGAATGCTTACTTGATCACAAATTTTTGTTAAAAGAAAACTATATTAAAAAATATTTTTTGTTTTGTTAAGATTGTATAAATAAAGCTGCCATTTATTAATGTTACCGTCACTAATAAAATTTTTTTTACTAAAAGAAATAATAGCAAAGAGTGGGTATATAAATAATAATTTAAATAAAAAGTGTAGTAATGTTCAAGGCTAAATGGGTTTATAAGTAGTCATTAAAAACCAGTCAACATTTAGACAATCCTAATATTAATAACAATCATTAATTTCTAACTGTTGTCAAGGCAAACTTTTTGATCTTATTGTTAAAAGGAGATTGTCTTGACATCAAAAAGGTTGCCTTGACAACAGTGAGAAATTATTGATTGATATTGGAATTGTCTAAGTGTGAGTGATTTTTAATGATTACTTATAAACCCATTTAACCTTGAGCATTATTACACTTATTATTTGATAACTGAAACACAGGCTTATTATATACCTGTGTCTATATATGTAATATATAGGGTATATGAGCACAGACTTTCAGACAACCCATCACTCTCCACTCTATCTAATAACACCGATACACCCAAGCACATATATGCTGTCCATTTAAGTATGAAGATTGTCTATCTTAATATATATCAGAGCACTTATAGTATATGTGTGTGGGAGATGATAATCTGGACCAAGTGATGATTGCTAGTTTAGCATGAAGTACGTATATTGGTGATTATTTATCTTTTCAGCATATATGTGTTTGAGTGTATCGGTGTTATTAGATAGAATGGAGAGTGATGTGTTGTCTGAAAGTCTGTGCTCATATACCCTATATATTACTTATTATTTAAGTAATACTTTGGGTGCAATTTGAAATTTATAAATAATAATAATTTTTTATTATCTTGTATCATTATTAATTTATAGCTTGTAAATATATTTTTTTGTTCATTAACTTAATTTCGTTTTATTTCTTAATTTTTGTTTTATCTACTGTACTTTTATTTATACATATATTCATTTTATACATTGTATGTGTGTGTGACTAATTTAAAAAAGGGATGATTAGGAAAACTTATGCTTATGGCTGAGTTTGAATCTAAATAGTAAATAAATTGGTAAAACAGTATAAGAATATGATTATGGAACCAATAGTCTTGCATATTTCCAAAACTGATATCCCCTATGTGTGATAAAATATCAATTCTTGGAAAATATGTAAGCTGCTGTGATGTATTTATTTTTATATATATGCAGATGATAAGATATAGAAAAATTAACTTGATCTTATAGAAAATTTTGTGTCTAGAGAATATGGTAATAAATCTTCATTTCATTTTGTCATAACACATATATCTTTTATTACAAATAAAGGTTGAGAATAATCATCATTAAATATATCCAATATCTGATATGGCTGTATTGGGTAATATAAATAGAACTTAGTCGTAGTTTGAAATTAGTTAGCATATTATAAAAAATATATATATTTCATTTTGGAAGATTCCATTTAGGATTTCAACTCCAGCATGACAATACTGATATTTCTACAACAAACATGCAAATTAAGAAGTTAACTTTTAAACCTATATTACATATAATTATTTAATATTATAATAATGGTACAAGCATATATAAGTGATTTAACCCACTGAAGAAGAAGTTGTCAGTAGTAATCAAAAACAATTAAATCAAATTAATCTAGGCCTAGTACTTTCGAGGTTTTCCCTCATTTTCATGGCCAAAATAGGTTATAAACTATTGCTGTAATGTTACTAAATAATAATGTATGCAAATGTGTATGCAAATTAATTTGTCCATTTTCTTGAAATAGCAAAATACGTGTCGCGTTTCTTGATGGCATTGTTATCACTGATAATAAAATACATCTTGATTTTTCTTTTACAATTGTTGGCTTCAGAGCACACTATCTTGGGGTTGCAGGGTTCAAACACATGGCCAGACTGCTTCTCCATGTTTGAAAAATATTTAGAAGTTATCAAATAATAACTTTATACAGAAGCCCTTTCAGTTACTTAGGTCATAATCATTATCAATTGAACGTATGTATATAAGAAATAGATAGCACTTAATTTTACAGAAACAATGCATTTTAGTACTAGAATGACCTATTTATTACACAAATTAAATTATTTTAGAACAATTGTCACTAGTTTTCTCTTTTTAGTGATGTCTTTTTTCATGTAATATTCTTATGTGATATGAATTAAATTTAAATTTAAAATTATATAATTTCCCATAATCAAAGAAAATTGAAGTAATGATTATTATTGTATTTTTATGTAGTTATAGAGTAGTTAGTGTTTACTTGATTTTTTTTTCTAAGGAATTTCTTAATTTACCCATATATGATTTTTTGTATTAGCTTATAATTCTATAAATAGTATTGCTTTTATTTTATTTCTTAATTTTCGGGTTTTGGAATTATTAATTAATTTGTTAATATTTAGAAAGACATAAAATGGAATGTTGTATGACTCATGAAATATATTTAATAAATTTAAATTGATTATTATTTAGAAATGATATGAATATTATTTTTTTCTTATTTTTATTAATGTTATAAGATTTATTATTAAATTTATTTAATTTAAGCAGAATTTTTTTTCTACCATATTCTATCTTTATGAATTCTTGAAAAACAATTCAATACTTTATATTTTATTAATTTTATAAATGAGTAGCTTTTTATTCTAGTATAGAAAAGATTTGAATTAAACTGATATTTTAGATGCCATTAATACACAAGATTCCAAGAAACCGAAGGTATTCTTATATTTAAAATGGCTAGTTTTATTTTTTTACTGCATCATAATCAAATGCTATGCAGTTATCAAAGTGACCAAATGCAAAATATTAAACTGTTTTTTTAAGAACTCAGAAATGTGGTTTATGATAGAAAACACATTAACTAAATTTAATAATAAATTTTATAACACTAATAAAAATGAAAAAAATAAAAATGGATATCCATGCCACTTCTGAATAATAAGCAATTTAAAATTATCAAACAATATTTGATAGTATATACAACCTAATTAAATCATGGAAAAAGTAATGTTGAAGATAGAATAATAAAATGTATAACATTTGCAGGAGGTATAACTATTGTAGCTGAGAATGAAAAGCCATCAGAATATGTTGAATAAATTGGTGGAGATGTTTATGGAATACATATTAATGTAGGAAAGACCAAATGTTTATGAATAAAGAAAAACTACAAAACAACTACATGTTTAACTTCCTGATAATATACTTCAGTAGGTACATGGATTTCAATATTTGAGTAGTTGGGTAAGTGAGGATGGAAGAAGTGAAGATGAAGTTAAAATAAAAATAGCATTAGCAAAGGAGACATTTATTAAGAGAAAGAAAATATTTTATGGAACATTGAAAAGAGAATTTAGGAAAAGATTAATTAAATGGTATGTGTGGAGTGTACTATTGTATGATTGTGAAACATGAATAATGAGTAACAAAACTAGGAATAGATTGGGAATCTTTGAAATGTAGTCATGGAGAAAGATGGGAAAAATTAGTTTGCTGAATAAAATAACAAATGCTGAAGTTTTAGAAAGAGTAAATGAAAAAAAAAATATTGATTGAGAAAATCAGAGTTAGAAAGACAAACTGGATTGGGCATATATTAAAATGGAAGAATAGTTTAATGAAAGATATTTTAAAGGGAATGGTGAATGAAAACAAAAAGAAAGAATAGAGAAGATTCATTTTGCTTGATGATATAAGAGATGGGATGAGAAATGTGGAATTAAAGATTTGAGCAATGAAGGAACCAGACTAGAGAAATGGATGAACTTGTGATATGACTGCACCCTAGACCTGCTCATAGGACAGAATACTACTGATAAACAAATTAATATTTTATAAAACATTACACATAAAAATCAAAAAAGCAATATGTTATAAGATTATATGCTAATGCAAAAAATAATACATAGATGAGTCAAGATTTCTTTACAAAATAATGATTTAACTTCAAAAATTTAATTTTAAAATATTAAAATCTATTGGAAGATAGTAAATTGCTAACGTTAAAATATACAGTTCTTAGAAAATCACCTGACATCTATTTCTCATCTACATTGACATATCACAATGATTAAGAACTAAGAAATCAAAAATACTTTTGCATAAAGTTATATATTATTTTATACTTGAACTGTTATTATAATTCTAAAATAACAATACATTACACCTAGTATAAAATTTTACGATTCAGTCTTTTTCTCCATACAAGCATTTTACATTAAATGTAATTTGATAACAAATTTAATATTTTGTAATACAAATAAATTTATTTAGTGCAGTTTTGTTTATAAAAAAAAATATTTGTGCCAGATAATTATTGCAGTCATTTTTGTTCAACTTGGAAAGCAAGATTTTATAAGCTTTTTTGATTAAACTGTAATAAACCGTTTGACATCATCATTGGCTAAGTTCTTAAGCTGGTATTTAAAAACGAATATATAAATGTTTTTCCCATTCTAATCTGCATCCATTTTCCCTGATCAAGTATTCTACTAGAAATAATAAATGGAATAAATTTCAACCAATATAATTTTACTTGAAAAAAATATTTCTTAATTAATTTATGTGTTCTATTTATCATTTTTACAATTAGAAACAAGCAGATATAGTTAATAAGGTAACCTACTCTATATACAATTGGTAATGGCAGAGATTTATCAGTTTGTAATACAAATTTTTATTTCAGAGAATAAATGTTCTATTCGTTAAAGCAAAGCTCATTTATTATTAATTTTCACCTGTATTAAGCATTATTTATACCAGTTTACTTCTAACAGAATTGAAGCTAACGATTTAAAAACAAGTGAGAATTTTTGAGCAAACTTCTAATAGACATAGTAATTATGAATCAGTGTATAATAAGTTATGATGCTTGGAGTTACTTACATAATTAAATTATTTATTAAACAAAAATTGCACTTAAAAAAAATTAAACATTTTATAATCATTAATCTTAAATTTTATATAAAACCAAAATAAATACAGAGAAATAAAATCAAGAATAAAAAATGTTTCGCGCATTTAAAAAAGTATCTCTATATCTACTTTTATTAAAGTACTAATTAAAAAAAATTAAACAATTGGTATTTATTAAAGTTTTATTTATTTTTTCTGTAAGATGAATGTATTGTTCTAATAATGTGAACGAGAATTTTAGAACCTATTTATTTATTTATTTTTACGGCTATGGTCCGTCGAAAAAAAGTAACATCTTTAAAATATATAAGTTTAAAAATTGTAGTTAAACTAATTGTTAATATTGATTCTGAATCATCTTTAAATTACTTTAATACACAGATTCAACATTTAAAAGAGAACTATAAAAATAGTAAGTAATAATTAAGTTTAATAGAGATTAAGACACGTGTGTATATGTAGTCGGTATATAACACACACACACACACATAGAAGATTAATTAGAATGATTGTTTATTGATTCGACATGGGCATGATAATAATGTTGGCATCAGCAAGGGATTTTGAGATTTCATCATCAGATTTTTAATGGTATGGATAACTGAAGAATTGGAGGGTGGAGTAGATTGAAGCTTGAACATCAAAGTTTGAAGATTTGCTATCTTAATATAAACTGAACTCTGATTATATATATATATATGGTTAAGTTGCAATCTTTAGTTGTCCATATATATTTAATGGACCATTACTAAGAGTGGATTTCCATTCTTGTAATTAAAAGGTGAGAAGGTTGCCTTGACAGCAGTGTGAAATATTGATTACTATCTTTATTGTGAATATTTAGGTGGTTGCTGTTTGGTTTCTAATTATATATATATATATATATAAGTGTGGAAAATGATGATCTGGACCATATATATATATATATAAGTGTGGGAGATGATGATCTGGACCAACTGATGATTGCTGGTTTAGCACAAAATATATGAAGAGCTTTTTTACATATGTGTGGTCAAGGGTATAGGGTTGTATGAAATAGAGTGGATAGCTAAATGGAGCTTGTGTTCAAATTCAAATATTAGAATGATTGTTGTAAAAGTATAAATAGAGAACTCAGAATTCTCCTTTGGAGCAAGTGAATCCGATGCATAAATATTATTAGAAGACTATATAAAAAATAATTATATTGCTGGAATTTCAATAAACTTATTTAATAAATCTCTATTAATTGTTTTAAAATCACAGTGATTAGAGTACCATAAAATTTAAATATGCTTAATGTATAGTATATATATATGTTAGTTCTTTGCCATAAGATAGATAAAGTAATTAGTCAATATTGTTAATCATTTGGATTCTGTGTTCAATTAAATTTTGCAAAAACTATAAATTTTATTAATAATCAAATATTATATAATATTGTCAATAAAAATTTGCTCCTAAGATTTGTGTTTTGAATAATAATGTTTGCCAGAAATAATTTTTTATCAGATTGTTTGTTTTATTTCTATATTGGATATTTATGAACTATTTTGAAAATAACTGTGTGATTGATATATTATTTCATTAAGCTAAACTAATCAATTAATAAATAACCCTAAAGCCAAGAATCAACCAGACTAGCCAAGAAATAAAATCAAAAAACACAAACAAAGGATTCCCTGCTACAAGAAGACTTCTCAAGTGTAAAGAACTACAAAACAACTCATATTTACATTAAACAATACCCACAATTTCATTTACTTCCCAACTGCCCTTAATATTAAAAGAACTTTTAAATAAGTTAATTGCTTCAAAATAATATATTTTCAATAATAAAGATTCTTTAATTCTTCTTTTAATTTCATTTGTCTCAAAGAAGACAACCTTAGCTTCATCAAAATTAATAGTATGGTCTGTATCAGTTTTATGGATGTACAAAGCAGAACTAAGATATTTATTTTTAACCCTACTTTTATGAACCTTTATTCTTTCATTTAAGATCAAACTACTCTGACCTATATACACCTTCTTACAAAAACAAGGGATAATATACACTACGCCAGGAATAGTCTTCCTATCAAAATTTTCCTTTGTATTATTTAATAAATTATTCAAAATAATACCCCTTTCCCAAGCAATTTTATTATTTCCAAACAAATCATTATTTTTGCATACAATTTTATAAGAAGACAATTTAAATGGCAAAGAAATAAAAATCATATTTTTATATATTTTCTTATTTTTTACATCCTTACAAATATTACTATTAAATAAAATACTTTTAACAAATTTATCAGAGCAGCCAACACTGAAATAATCTTTATAAAATTGACCGTTCTGAAACAAAGCTACCCCACTAGAATTATTTAATTTCTTATTCCTATAACAATAATTTCTTAAAGCAGCTACTTTATAAGATACAGACTGATAGCTATCAGGTTTAATTATAGACCTCAATTATTTACTTTTAACAAAATGATTACATACTAAACAATTAGTCTTTACATTTCTAATCACCAAAAGATCTAAAAATTTTAACTTAACAAAATCTAACAACCCTTCTACCACATATCTAATAGAAGGATCAAAACGATTAAACTCATTTACCAATTCCCTCAATTTATCACTCTCAATTACAAACAAAACATCATCCATATATCTTTTTAATAATAATTTCCTCTTTCAAAAAATCAATATAAACTGAACAAACTAAAGGAGAAATAATATAACCTATTATTCATCCTTTCTTAATCTTATAAAAATTATCATTATAAGTAAAATATATAGAATCATCTAATAATAAAAGCAAATCTTTGATTACTTTAATTTTATTTTTTGACAAAGATATTTTATAATTGGGTATTTGATTGTTTGGTTATTGAAAATATGCATCAATCTGTTAATAGATTAAGCAGTGTTGATGTTCTGAAGCAGAAATCATAATATATTTGGTAATAAGAAAATGATAACAAAGAATGTTATTCTAAATAATTTATTAAATAATAGAAAAGAAAGAAATGATAAAAATATCATTTTTCCAATTGTTTATATTATTCCTTCTATTTATTGGAAGTTATATATAGGTCATCCAAATAGCTAAAGTTTAACTGAAAGTGTGAAAGTTCATTATACATTTTTTTTAAAACAAAAAATTTTATTAACAAAGTTTACATGGTTTCATGATACTGTTTTACTGCATGACTGATTGCAAAGTTCATAAGATCAAACACTTGGTATATCAATCCTGGACCAAGTCTCTTTGTATAACCATTCTGGTGCAAACAGCCTGTCCCTGGCACTTATGCTCTTGACAAGACCTATAAAGGTCTCTGTGACTGAAGAGCCTGAATGACTGAAAACACATTCGGATAAGAGAAAAAATGCCTGTCTTGATGGTATTCTGGATATTTAAGGCTTCTCTGATGTCAGATGTAACTTTCTCTGTGATGAAGTTTCTGATTTGGAAAAGAAACGGACAATTATAAAGTAAATGTTGGATGGTTTCATCGGCAGTATTACATAGCTGGCACTGAGGATTGATTTTGGTGAATCGTCTTTTCCATACTAAGAAATGGTTAGTGGGTAAGGATGAGATGTTGAGCTTTAAGATAAAGTCTATGTATTTTGGTTCAACAAACCAGTTCTTCAATTTTTTAAGCAATGGTTTATTGTCTATGTTCATTGTGGTCAGGAGGGCAGTCTGGTTTGAAATCTGGGGTTATAGACCTGCCAGTAGGTTATTTTACCTTCAAGGGAAGTTTTAGATAGATTTGTCAGCTTGGTGACATGTAACCAAATAATTGTGGTCCATCTGCTAGCAAGAGGTGGTGGTTGTCTATAGGTTCCACTGGAGTGGCTAGGTTTAGTTCCGACTGTTTTAAGTGAATTGCACGTAGAACTGCAATTGCCTTCTGTAGATAGATTGTGGAAACAGAGTGCAATCCAAGTCCATTTAACTCTCTGGCTTCTGCATCTTACAGATGCTGATGGCAACAATCTTTCCATTCCACATGAGCTTTGAACACAGTGAGTTCATTGATGACTGAAATGCTTTAGTAGGTTTAATTATGGGAAGATAATAATTCAATCTTGGAAACACCAGCATGTTCATTATACATTTGACTTCAGATTATTATAAAAAAATAATAAAACAATGGCAGCTCATATATCATTTACTAAATATTTAAAATCTTCCAAATTAACAATCGTACTTCTACAGATATGTATATTGAAATTTCTGTTTTAGAAAAACAATATTAAACTTAATATCTTTTTATTAGATATAATGACAGCAACTGAGGAACTTACTTAAAAATTGTCTCTAGAAAAAGCAGCAGAATTATGTTGGAGGTTAACTTTAGAGATATATCAAAAACTTAAACATTTCCTATCATCTCAGGACAGCTATTAAATCTTCCAAATTAGTCAAATTCACAACAATGGAAATTATTAATTATAATAACAAAATAAGAACCCTTCACAAAAGGCCAAAACAAAGCAAATTATTGTTATCAGCTACATAAACAAAATTACAAGCATTACTTAAAAAAATCCACAAATATTCACTAATGTTGAAAAAAAAGCATCTTATTTTAGAAAGATTCCCTCTCATTTTATGGCATATCTACAATTTATCTTGTCAAAACATATTACAATTTCTTTTTATGGGTTTTGATCTTTTGGCATATAAGACCCAATCTTTTATCATAGATTTTAAGCATTTTGTGAAATTAATCAAAAATATGAAAATTAAAAGAGCTTACATATTGGTAAGCTTTAATGTGGAAATATTATTCATTAATGTACCCTGTTATAAAACAGTATCTATTGTAAGGAAAATATTAAATGAGTTTAATAACTTACAAACCAAAATAGCTCTATTTATTATAATTCTTAACATTGCATATAACAACAGCATACTTTAATATACAACAAAGAATTCTTCCAACAAAATCAAGAGATAGCTATGGGTTCATCACAGTCATTTCTGTTTAACATTTATATATATGAATTTAAACCATAGGTATAAATATTACTCCATATCCACCTAAAGTCTGGCTTTACTATGTTGATGATACAATTACTGAGGGATCTCATGGTAAAGAATTATCATAAATATTCTGGAAATGCATCAATAATATATTCCTTTAAATAAAATTCACAATAGAATCAGAACAAGAATATAAAATTTGCATTTACAAAATTTCACTCATGACAAAATCAAAACTAGAGTTTATAGAAAATCTGCACACAGAGAAAAAATATCTAGCATATACAACTAGTCATGACAGAAAAACAAAATAAGGAATTATACTATGACTATGAAACAGAAAACAAGAAGTTTGTTCTGACACTAATAATTTGGAAATGGAAAAACCAATATTGAATAAATTCTTATAATAAAGAGTTATCCATCATCTTTCAGAAAAAAAACCTTAGAAAGATAATAAAAAAATATCAAAATAAAAAACAATTACACGTTTAATAGTGCATCCATGCACATAAGTGATAGCAGAAAAACTAAAGAAAATCTGTAATCAATATAATATCAGACCAGCTTTTCAAAGCCATAGCATTCTATAAAGAGTCCTTCCAAACTTTTACAAAATCTAAACTTGATATGCTGAAAAAAAAAAACTGTATTTATAAAATACCATGTCAGTGTGAAAGGATTTACATTGGTGAAACCAGTTGTTCCATTGAAAACAACCAAAAATATGCAAATTGGTGATCAAGAAGGAAAGAACAAATATATCTCAAGTAGAAGACTATTAAAGAACCAATGAACTCATGTTTATTGGGAAAAAATAAAAATATTGAACAGAGAAATAGAAATTTTAAAAAAGCTACTCACATGAAAATAACAAATATGATAAGTCCTAATGTTTGGAAACCATTTATTATCTTTGCTCTCACAAAAAAGAGAATTTAGGGCAATTATCATAAATGAGTATATAAAATTTTTAGGAAATGCTGCTTTTAACATAATAGCTCAGTTTCTTAGAGCATCACCTTAAATTCAATATTTATTAATCTAAAGATCCCATGTTCAATTCTTTGCTAATACTGTCACTGATCAGGCTATCAAACCTGAAAAGAGAAGAGAAAATTTCATTCAAAATATTGTGTCATATGTTAGTCTGTGTACTCTAATTAATATTTGAATTTGTTTGAAAAGTTTGTAATTTTTCTGAAAACATTTAACAAACAATGTTAGATGATTGAATATTCCAACATGTAAAATGCAACTAAAATATCTTCATTATAAACTTAAAAGTAACACTATGTAACGCAGTATTACTACAGTGTTTCTCCTACTACTAATTTGAATATCTTGTAATATAAATTATACTATAGATATAAATATCTTATGTGAACCATTCTTATATGTTTTATTTATTATCATGCATCTTGATATAGAATGCAGGTGCATGCTATATTTGCAAATAATTTACATTATTATGAGAAAAAATATTAATGCCTTCTAACTGAAGCAATTATTAAACAACTCATAAAAAATAAGAAATTATTTGTTGATATTACCAAGCTTTCCAAAAACTTTGTAATCACATTGATTTTTCCAGATATTTCCAAATAATCCTCATCATAATAACCATATATGCTAAATAACTTCCACTCTGCAGAATTCTATTTTTGCCAACTTTTAAAATGTCACTTTAAAATTGTGCATACTCTGTATGTCATAATTTATATTAAGATATTTTCATTATTCTAACAATTTAATTATTTTGATTCTCATAATTATTTGTTGCCGCATTATTTACATAATTACTTCAGATCGAAAAAAAATAGATAAGTTAAAAAAAAGTATGAACTGTACTTTATAAACTTTTTTTTTTTAATATTGTAAAAAATTGATTATAAGTTGACCATAATAAAACTTCTATTCAACACCTGCTGATCTACTGAATATATATACATTAATATTTGCTTTTAATATATATATTGTAAATATTTATATATATATATATTGAACACCATTCTATAATATAAATATAAAATCTGACGAGTATATACATATGGATAAGATTATTTATATATACATTCCAATCATATGCACGTTAGATTTTTAAAATTATTATATATCAATATTTTTTTTTCTTTTTTTTAGATTTGTTTTGGTCAAATGAAGTTTTTGATGCGGTAAAAAATCTTCGGATTAAATGTTGGAATAAGTTTAATATTCATTTATTTCTAAATGATCACATGACAGAATTAGATTTTTCTTCCTATTTATGTGATGATTTATTGTTCTCTTCCGAAGTAATTAATAATTTAAAAATGCTGAGTCAGGTAAAAGCGCTTAGAATTATATATATATGGTTACATGTGAAATCTAATAATCTCATAACTGGTTATAAACTAAGCATTTTTGTTGATTTAAAATATTAAGTTTAAAGATAAGTTTTGTCAAGCATTGGTGGTCGAGAGGTCAGCGACAGCTTCTTTGTAAGCAGTTGTCTCGGGTTAGCGGGTTCGCTTCCCGGCTGATGCTATGACACATGAGAAAAAAAAAGATAAGTTTATGATTTCTTGTATATTTCCTTAACATAAATATATCTTCTGATGTGTGGAAAATAATTTCTTTCTCAAACTTACACCTGAACATTTGGTATTCTTCTAGCTACAGAAAGACATTGAATGGTCCATGTTGCAGTGGCTATGTTTTCCTATCGATTTGTTTTTTTTAAAAAAATTGTTTTTATAATTAGTCAGTGATAAAATTCGAATTTAAATAATTAAATAATAAATTATTATAATTCAACTGTGGGATTATTATAATATTTTTATATCAGATATAGTTTTTATGCCCATTCTTACTAAATACCGCCAGATATTACTAACTCAACTCCACCTTCGTTTCTCATTTGGATTTACTTTAAAATCGCAATATTTTACTTAATTTTAAATGTGAATATAAATACTTAAAAAAGACAAATGTCCGTTCTTCACCAAACAGCACTCTTTAATTAGTTCAGATCACGACCACTCACCCATATAATTAAATAATTAGATATTTACTCACTGGCCAATATTATAGATTTTGAGTAAGGTTAGATATATAATATCCATATTAAAAAATATTGAGATTATTTATAGAATTTTCGCTTACCTTCAAAGTTTTCAGTTTTACTCTGAGTTTAAATAACAATCATAGGCAGTAAAGGTTAATGTAAGTCATAATAACTACAATTAAGAACCTCACTTAACAGTTGGACCAATTAAGATTTTAATAGTTGATAAAGAAACATATTTGAGAAATCATTTACTAGCAAACTTGGTAACATTTACCATCAATAATTCTATAAACTATAATTTTTCTTAATACAAAATCATAGCACTCAGAAAACTGATTGCAAATCTATATTGTTATGTTTCAGTTACATATACATAATATATAAATGGCGAATTTTAAATCTTTCTAAAACTGTTAGATATTCTAAAGATGCTAAATTAGAAATAATTATAATCAATACTGTACATACATGTATGTACAGTATCATCTTATAAACAAGTATGACTAATAATATTTTTGTATAAATCGCATATTGTTGTTAAATTAGTAATAAATTGAGAGGTTGCCAGTCTCGCATGCGCTTACTGTTGCTTCTCAGGCAGCCAATCAGGTGTTAAGACCGCAGTCTGAAGAGCGACCCAGCCTCAACATATGTCAGAGTTTTTGATAAAAAAGGGATGATCCCCCTTCTCTCTACTTAATTTTTTATATATATAAGCCAGTCCTAAGCATCTGGCAAACGTTCAATTATTAATTTAACAACAATATGCGATTTATACAAAAATATTATTTACATATGTCACTGATAACATTAACATCTAGAAAATTACAGCATAGTAAATCTAAGATTTCGCGCTGTACTATCGTAAATTAAGACTCAGTGAGTAATATATGAATATGGGGGCCATCCTTTTCATATCAAAAATTCTGTCATGTGTTGAGGCTTGATCGCTCTTCAGACTGCTGTCTTAATATCTGATTGGCTGTCTGAGAAGCAACAGTAGGCGTATGCGAGAGACTGGCAACCTCTCAATTTATTACTAAGTATGACTAATCCAACTTCAAGAAAAGAGAATAAAAATAAAACTGCTTTAGAAATAAATTTTACCATGACTATACAAACCAATCTGTAAAAGACAGATATACCCACATATAAAATATGGTAATCCATTTTGCTGTTTGTTTGGTATTTTGAGATGCTGCCTTAATTTCTCCAGAAGAAAACTTTTCTTTCTAAAATAAAGTGTTAATTGTGGTTCTCAAACATATTTTATTCTGTGCCATACATTCCCAATGGAAACAATCATTATGGCTTGACCTTAAAAACCTTATATAGACAGGTCTATTTCTCTCATGAGCACCATGCTTAAGTTCACCCTAAACACATTTTGAAGAAGCCTTGAATTATTTATTTGTTTTACATGTCCAATCCAATGAAGATGTGATTTTACAGTAGTAGACTCTATAATTTCACAATTTCAAGTTGAGGAACATATTGACTAACTGTATTTTTAAAATTTACCCATCTCAAATGAATCACATGAGCAAAACTCTTCATACACTAGCACCACTTAGTGCAAGCCAGAGTAATCCTGCATACATTGAGTACTCTGGCTTACACTGAATGGTGCTACTGTATGGAGACTTTTGCCTTTGTACTCAAATAAATTCTTTTAATGCCTTTATAATGTATCAATATGATTAAAAATTAGGTAAAATAACAACTTTGTATATAATTAATTAATTGCTGTAGTTATTTGCCTGTAATGAAAAGCAGCACTACTTTGAAGTCTGTGCTATACCTCAACATTTAAGTCCACCTTTCAATTTGTTAAACTTCTTAGGTATTTAAACTGATTTATATTCTCATGTTAATAACTATTCAAGCTAAAAGTTTCTGAGAGTCTTTCTGTAGCCATTGGCTGATAAGAACTAGATTTTTGAAACTTTAATTATTAAACACATTCTGTAGACAATATATGGAACTGGAAAAATTTAGCCCAATCATCAGCATACTGTAAATCCAGAATCCAAGATGATGAAGTTTTTGTTTTTGCTTTTAATTGATACATATTAAAAATTCCACCATCAATCATTTTAGCTGCCTATAAATAGTTCCAAAGACAACTTGCACAGAAATTGAAAACATTACTAGAGCTAGTAACGAACCTTGTTTAACACCAGGTTTTATTTCAGATGCCTCAGCTATTTCACCTGTAGTAATAACATCACCTCTAATTCTATCATGTAGAAGTTGTGTATGAATAAATTTTAGGGTATCACTCTTGTGAAAAGTATTGTATTCTTAGAAGTGAACTTTTTGGAGTTTTTTAAAAATTTCAAATAATGATAAAGTAATGCACAAATTGATCAGAAAGTTTTATTAAACAAAAATTATACAAAAAGTTTTCTTTACAATCATTTATCCAAGAGTATAATAGTGAAGCTCAGGATGGCTTACATACTGTTATTGCACATTCAGGGATAAATTGTACTTACATGGTTCTTTAGTAGGTATCTTATAACATATTTATTGATGTCTCTTGTAGCTAAACTATACATGTGTTCTCACCAGAAGATTTTATTTCATATATAAAAGCCTCCATTGTCTCCTGAAGTCAACTTATAGCTTATTTTTTATCTTTTTAATTAACAAAAATAATTTTTTATTATTAATCTGGTAGCAACAATCCATATTAATTTTTTGTTCTTAGGTTTATATAAATTAATTTCTATTAATTGCTTTCTTAATTTTTTTATTGCATATAATATATGTTACTCATGAATCTAATTTACCCAGTTGCATAAGAAACCCCACTTTGTATAGCTCACTCAAAAGTTTCAGGAATTTTTACTTATTAGCAAGCTAGTGATTGAATCCAGATAAGCCAGCAATTTTAATTAAGGCATTCACTAAATTTATAATTACATCAGTCTAAAATTTTACTGATAATAAACATAAAATCAGAACAATACTTAATGAAAAAAAATATTTTAGTAAAAGTCTTAATTAATAAAATGGATGCATTAATTATTGATAAAGAGTTTTAAGATTAAGCATTTTTCTTGAAATAAATAAAAAAATCTTTTACAAATTGATAACAAATTTGGTTACAAAGTACACATTCAAAAACTTTTTTACAATTGAATATATTGAGCCAACATTATAAATATTTTTTTCTATTAATGCAGAAAGCGGCCCCCCCCTCCCCCGAGGAGGGGCCCTTCCCCCCCCCCCCCCCCCCCCTCTTTTTTTTTCCCGGGTATATATATATATATATATATATATATATATATATATATATATATATATATATATATATATATATATATATATATATATATATATATATATATATATAACATCTCACCTAAAATAATACAGCTTGTTCTTGACCAATCTAAAATTTGCAATTAAATTAAATATTGGAATGGCAAAGCTCCATCTCATTATATATACTTTTATTAAATATATATTTTAAAAAATATGTAAACATGATTAAAGATCCAACATAACTAGGGGGAAATGGGCAATGTTAGATTATTAGAAACTTTAGGATTATAATTAAAATATATTTGTAGATTATTTTGCAAATATATTTAAAAAATAATAATTATAATAAACTTATTTATTTTTATGTGTATATACATATTTTACTCATTATATTGTAGTATAATATAAATAATATGCATTGGGTGATGTTGCTGTAGAGTAATTAGTAGCGATTTTATATAAAAAATATCTTTATGAGATTCCAATAAGAAACAAAAGCCTGGTTAAATATATTAAATAATTTTTTATTTATATTTAAAATTATTTATTTCAGTTTTATTTTAAATTGATTATTTTAAATTTTGTATATATAATAAATTAGATAAGAATTACTATATATTATCAATAAATCAAATTCACTCTCTCATTTAAAATTACGTAAATAAATTAATCATAAATAACAACAAATGCTAAGGACAGATGATATCACACTGTCTTTTAATAGTCTATTTATGTTATATAACCTATCCAAAGGTACAGTTACATCTGTTTCAGTTATATATGGTCTGAATTATAATTATTTATTATTACTATTGATCAAACTGAGTTTTCAGTTTATGTTTGGAGGTTGTTAAAATTGAGGTATAGCCTTGATTCTCTGAATATTCAAATGGTGATTCTATTTAATTTATTCTCTCTATATATAACAATAAAAATAATAAATATGAAGGGCAGAATTGAAAAAAGATTAAAGGATTATGAATTGTTATACAAGCATGTGAAAAGTAAAAATAGTAATGATTTAATGAGTGCTTCAGTTTTCTTGGATTATGATGGGTCATGTCAATATAAATTTAAGTTTAATATTGTAAGTGTTAAGATTCTTCATGAAGAGAGAAACCATAATAAAAGAAAAATTAAGGAGGCAATATTAATAAATAGAAACAAAATGAATATAATTAATAGACAAATTCCTAACATTAAAATTCAGGATTCATGGGATTTGAGTTGATGATGTTTGCATCCATTATGGTTTTTTGAATTTAATGCAATTGAGGACAGTTAAGGAATTAGCTGAAAGTACTTCTGTGGATTAAAAGACTATATATAATAGTTAATTACCATTATATTTATTATTTTTATTATTACAATAGTTTTTAATTAAGAGCCATTTTATTTGTATTACATTTTTTTAATATCATGGATTTAAATGACATTAAGAAATTATAGATCACTGCAGAGTGGCTGAAGCAATGTACAAATGTTATTAAGCTTAAATGCAAACTTCGTTTTTTTAAGGAGTGTACAATTTATCATATATTCCCAAATTGTTGCAATGTAAAATTGAACAGTTGAATAAATTTAGTAACTAAATGTATGGATGAATTAGTTAAAAAATGTAAAAAGAACTTTTTAATATTCAGAGGTATTTTAAAACAGTTGAGCATTTAATAATTTTAAATGAATGGTGTGTTTAGGATGAATATAAAATTGTTTGTGAAAACGAATTTAACCTATTTGATCTTAAATTATGTAATACATTTGAAAAAAATGGTTTTTTTTATTTAATAAGCAGTATCCACAAATTTATAATGGTATGAATTTGTCAGATAAAAAGATACATTTGATTCAAAAATACATTTTAAGGCATGGAGCTAAATATTTCAGCAGTACTTGGGATGATTACAATTTGGAATTAATTGTAGCTGTTCAAAATTCATTTGAAATGATTTTAGTGATAGTCATATTGTTGATAAAATCATCAAGAAAATTAATTGTCATAAATTTAATGTGATTTCATATGAAAATTTATGTGAACTGGCAAATTCAGAGTTTAAATAGAAGTTGTAAAATGATATGATTTATTTGAAAGAAGATAAAGGGCTGTGAATGTGTTTAATATAAAATGTCAGTATATTGGGAAAGGGAAAGTGGAAATGGATAAACTAAATTTTTTTTTATTGAAGAATATAATATGGATAGTCAGAGAATAAAATTTATTAACAATATTTTTTAAAAAGTTAAGAATAAAGCCTTAAGTAATAATGTGTACTATAAGATATATTCTTCCTGCATATGTCCTTGTATTTTTTCAAAACATAATTAGTCAAGTGTTGATGGCCTAGTGGTTAGCGTAGTTGCCTTCCAAGCAGCAGGACCAGGTTCACTTTCTGGTCAATGCATTTGACATATAAAAAGGATAATCCTTTGCCAATTATGATTGATTTTGGTTGTTCTTTTATATATCAAACTTTTAAATATATTGATAAGCTGTTATAAGAGCCTTTAGAATTTGGGAAAATACTATTGCTTTATCTTTTGATTTTGTAGATATAATTAAAAATATAGCAATTAATGAGAGTAATATTATTGCTTTATTAAAGGTGACAAATATCTGGTTCTAGAGTAAATTCCATATAAATAATTGAACATGCATTAAAAAGTAAAGTTGCTTGCAAATATGTGATAAAATTTCTTATTGCTTTTTCAAAATTTTTTGATGATAACATTGTTACTTCTTTTGAAATTGGATATTATAAAATGTCTAAAGGTTAACCTTTGGGTCTGCCTGTTGTTGCACAAGTTAGCAATTTTTTTTTGTCTGGATATAAGAATAACATTTTAGATATGTGTACTTTAAAGATATTAAAAGTTACAAAAGGTATATGGATAATGTTTTTGTTTGTAAAAATACCATTACTATAAGTTTGCTTGTAGAAAAGTTAAATAATTTGAATGGCTTGAAATGGAGTATTGAAAAGGAACAGGACAAAAATATTAAGTATTTGGATTTAATTATTACAAGAGATAATAGTATGTGGAGTTATAAATTAATAATCAAATCATTGAAAAAAAAGAAAATATATAAATTGTAAATCAAAAGTACCAATTATGCCAAAATGGCAAGTTTTAGATCTTTTGGTTTCATAATGAAAAATTATGTTGTTACCAGTGTGATAAATTAAAAACATATTGAGATATTTGCCAAGGAACTTCTTGAATTTGGTTATAAGAGTGGACAGATTAACAATACTTTATGTCAATTTAAAAAGAGTTATAATGATTTAACCCTTTTCCCGCCTCTTACGAAGCTCCTCATCGACATCTGACGTCACTCTAACTCTGCCAGTTCTTATGCTAAAATATTCATTTGACAGGTAATGAATAGGTTTTTAAAAGTTCTGTAAGATGGTGCCCTCTTCTGAATTATTTTACAAGTAAAAAATAAAAAAAACGCATTTAAACCTAAACAAAGAAAGAACATTAGTTGTGATTGGTTCTTAGCATGCTCTCAGCTGAAAAAGACATTCTGATTGGCTGGAAAGAACAAAGAAACCGCCTGATCAAAGAAAATAAAGAAAAATGCTGAGATTTTCATTTCGAATATGATTTAAAGTATTATAAAAGAATATTTTGAGAAATTACAAATTATTTTTAGAGAGAATACTAAAAAAACAAAATTATTTTCGAAAAATATTGAAGATTTTAGTAAAAATATTTAAGATTTAGTAAAAAAAAATATTTACTTTTCTATAACGTAAAAGTCGACCTTTTTGTTTATATTATAGCTTTTATGTTGCCGAAATTGAATATTTTACAATAAATAAATAGCAATTTATTTTTGAAAGAACTTTCGTTCCCTTCATAACCTGAAAAATTAGTAATATACTTTTTATAAACGTATCTGAGTTGAATTTAATATTATAGGCAAATATGTTTTAACAATAGGCTTTGTCTTCAGTTTGTGAGTTGTCCAATTAAAAGATTTGATTTTTACCTCATACAACCAATAATATAATTAGCGGTTTAAGGGTTAAAGAGGTCAAAGATTGATAATAAAAAATGAATATTTATTTCATATTTTTCAAATGCTCAAGTGAAATTTTTTAATGATATATATATATATATGGATGTACTTAATGTTTCATTTTATGTTACAAATAATAATAAGTTAGTGAATAATTCTAAAAATGTCATACCTGTCAAGCAAAAAAGTAATGTTGTGTATCATATATAGGTGAATCAAGATGCAGTATTGAAAAAAGATGAAAAGAACATAAATTGTTATTCAAACATGTGAAAAGTAAAAATAATAATGATTTAATGACAGCTTCAGTTTCTTGGATCATGAAAGACATGTAAATATAAATTTAAGTTTGACTTTGAGTGGTAAGATTCTTCATGAAGAGAGAAACCATAATAAAAGAAAAATTAGGAAGGCTATCTTGATAAATAGAAATAAAATGAATATAATAAATAGACAAGCTGCTAACATTAAAATTAGAGATTCATGGGATCTGAGTTGATGACATTTGCTTTCATCATGTTTTTTGAACTTAATGGCAGTTGATTAGAGTTAAGGAATTAACTGAAAGTACTTCTGTGAATGGAAAGACTTTATATAATATATAACTACTGTTATATTTATTATTTTTATTATTACCTTAGTTTTTAATTAATGGACATTATATATATATATATATACATATATATAACCAATGGACTGAATTCACTCTTTCATTTAAAATTATAATAATAAATAATGAAAGGAATAATCCTTCAGACATATGCTATTCATGAATATTTTTAAATGTACACACATTCACATATCAGCCAAGAATATGAAAATGCAAATGAATCACTTGTAATTAGAGCTTCTTTATATATAATCCAACTCTTGCTTACCTATTGTATACTTAATATATAAATTGCCCAACAAATTGTATAAATTTAGTCAGTCTATAGAAAAAGAGAGATAGTATTTTATCTTTACCCATCTGTAATTAGACAAATATATTAATTTTCAAAGATAATGTAATCAAATCTTTTTAATCAAGTGCTGATGACATGTGATAATAAATAGTGAAGGAAATAATCAGCCATGCAATAGGTTCAAGCCCTAATTTAAGCACAATAAGCAAGAGTTGGCTTATATACAAATAAGTACTAAACACCCATGATTCACTTGTGTTTTTCAAACTCTTGCTTATGGGTGAATGTGTATAGATTTAAAAATATTTGCAAATAGTGCATGACTGAAAGTTTATGCCCTTCCTATTTATTATTATATATGTCATCAGTGCTTGCTTAAAAAAAATAATTAGATTTAAAATTATGTGAGTAAACTAAGCATAAATACCAACAATTGCTATCACTCAGGTGATATCACTGTCTTTTAGTAGTTATTTATGTTATATAACTCATTAAACATAGTTGCTTCCATTTCAGTTTTACAAACTCATATATATATATAAATTGATAAGGATTTCTAAGTGTGAGGAAATGGTCACTTTATATTACATTCCAAGATTTTATATTAAAGCTATTTTATAATTAACTTAGAATTCATCATATGACTTAAATATACATTAAATATTGTAATTATTTTATTGTGTAATTATATTATTTTGAGATTAACTCATTGCAACTGCTTAAACATGATTAAACCGCCTTCTAGTGCCAGAAAATGACAATACATTTTAAAGTTTAAAAGAAATGTTTTGACCTTTCTCCTCCTTCAATATATCTGGAAGATTGTCTATAATATCTTTGCTAAAAATATGAATTTTTAATCAATCAGAAAACTAATTTTTAATATTTAAAAACTGAATATTAATCCTCCAGATATACTGGAAGTGGAAAGTAAAGAGGTATATCTTTTATCTTTTAAAATGTATTGCCATTTGTTAACATCAGAGGGCAATTTAATTATATTTAAATAGTAGCAATGAGTTGATTTTAAAAAAATCACAAAATATTTAGCACCATAATTCTTATATATATATATGCACAGACTATTCATTTCTAACAGTAGTCTTCTAATCCATACTGTAAAAGATTAAACAATTTTTTTTTTGTTTTTCATGACCTATTTTCTTTTTTTGTTTTTAGCTTTTTGATTTATTTTCTTATTTAAAATAATTTGTGTTTTATTGATATAGTTCTTTTTTCTAATAATTAAAATTTTATTACTAAAATTTAAACCTGGATGAAAGGAACTTCCTTATTTTTTATATATTTTTAATATAGTTATTAATATTTTAATTAGAATAATTTAATTAAAAAAGAGGGATTTAAATGCATATACACCCACATGACCTTTATGCGAAAATTCATAATAGTAATCACCAATAATTTGTACTTACTATTTTGATTTACAATTAATTATTCACATTAACGTTTTTAGTGGCTATTTTGTAAGATTGATGATGGCGTAGACAAGTTATGAATACTATATCATCCAAATGCAAAATTGCGACTTTCACACTGAAATTGTATAATACAAAGTTTATTCATAATACTCAATATGGTGTACAATATTAGTGCTGTTTACAATATTTTGATTATAAACTTAAAATACAATTAATGAATGTATAGTACAGTATTTTAAATTAAATTACTATATATATTAGATAAGTTTAAAAAATGTTTTGCAAGACAGTCAGTTCTTTGTTGATGATATGTCCAAGGTAAAGATTTTTCATCGTTAATGATTATAAAGCCCTTCCCCCCAGACTTTTATTCAATGTAATATATAATCAAAATCATATTTTAATAGCATACAATAACCAAATACATTAATGCCATATCAAATTTTAAAATATATATATATTAGTTTAAAAACTGTACACTCTATATTAGGGGTAGTCAAAATGTCAATTGTGATTGATCAGTTAACCACAAAGTCTCTGGAAATTACCTACAAAGCTGTCATGAACATTGACAAATTATAGAGATAAATTCAGAACTGATTTGAATATAAAAAATAATAAAAAAAAAAGAAGTAAAAATTCAAAATTATTCTCGTTTAAAAATAGTTAGAAGCTGAAAAGAATTAAATTATTTTTGTGTAATGCTAGAGCTAAAATTCTTAGAAATATTTAATTGCTGTTTTCCCAAGGATAAATGAAAATAATTTGGCCTAGAAATACAAGGATTTTAATGAAATGATTTTAAAACAAAGAAGTTGTGAACTTTTTAAAATACTTTGTAAAGTAATTAAAAAATTGTAATTTACCCATTACCACATTCAAAATACTTATTGGCTGAGTGAATTAAAGTTCTAAATTTTTGATTGGTCAATTACAGAATCAGCAGTAAAAATATATTTGTCTATTAAAATTATATTCATTTTAGTTTAGTTTTTAAAAAGCAAATTAATAATTTGTCAGATTATTAAAGTAAACAAAAGTTTTTTTAAAAATAAATTTCTATTTATAATTGATAAAAATAATCTATAGTGGATGACTATAAAACATTCTTTTCATAACCAATTACAAAATGCAGCCCATGTCATTGATTTCTTTCTCTATTTACTTTTGTCTAAAAGTAAATACTTTTTACTAAAATCTGAACTATTCTTCTAAAATAATTATATTTTCCCATATATTTTATGAAAATAATAGTAAATATGTAAAAAAGTATTTTAATACATACATTTTCATTTTGAAAATAAAACAAAAAACTTATAACTATCAAAGTTGTTGACAAGTGCTTCCTTTTATAGAGAATGTAAAACAACCAATCAGTGCCTTGGAAGGCAGGCCTTATCTCATTGTTATAACTTTAAATTTAATTATATAATTGATTTTTTAGCTGTAAAGTAATAATAAAGAGTGCAGCATTATACATTATGTTTAATAGTGTTTTCATATAATAAATATGATGTAGCTAGAATTATATGGAAGGGAGTTGGAGTAGCAGGGTTAACACATAGTAATGATGCATTATGTGTTAGTAGAGAGGTATTAGATTACTTAGAAAAAGTTCATAGGGAAGTAGGATGACATGCATTGGATGCAGATATATGGAAAGCAAGGGAGGATATTAAAGTAGAAATGGAATGATCAAGTTTTTATATGAGATGCAAAAAGTAAAATGAAAATGTTTGGTAGATTGAAGGTTATGGATAATAAAAGAATAGCCAAAATAGTATTTAATTGGGTAATGAGTAAAGGGCAGGCAACAAGATGGGTGGGAAAGGTAATGCAGTATGCAAAAGATTTGGATAAAGAATTTATATCAGAATATTTGTACAAAAGATGGGATGATTGTGTTAGGAGGATTATTGAGTGTTATAGTGGTAAGGAATGGGATAAAAGAATAGATTTATTAATAAAAAAATGGAGTTAGAGAGATGGAAAACTAGTATGGAGAGTAAAAAAAGTTTAAATATATATAGAAGTAAACAGAATATTAGATGTGAGTTAATATAAGATAATAGTAAAGAAAATAGTTTATTGTTTAAGGCTTGAACAGGATCTTTAGCAACAAGAAAATATACATGTAAATGGAAAAATATGGATGATTTAGTCTGTAAATTGTGTACTGAAGGAATAGAAAATATTAGGCATCTGTTAATTGAATATAAATGCTTGAAAACAGAAAGGGTACATATAACGAAGTTATGAAAGAATAAATATGAAAAAAGTGATTATATAGAAAGTGGGTTATTAGTTGTTATGCTGGGTTTGGGAAAAGATAAGGGGGATTTAGATATAAAGGCCATAGAGTTGACAAAGATTATGTTGTGGAAATGGGATGGAGCAGAATATGGGAAAACTTAGTGTAGGGAATGGAAAATAAAGTGGCTAACAGGTTTCTCTGGGTAATTGCTGAGAGATTCTTGATTTCGTTTATGGAGAAGCCACAGTACATCACATCACATCACATCGTTATAAAACGATCATAAAATTGGCAAAATAATATAAACATTAGCAGTTTGAGAGTGAGTTAAAGCTGCATACAAGTTTCCTCATGGATAATAGTAAATATTTTATAAAGCAACATGGACAAATTGCAATACTAGCAGAAGCCGAGGTAATTTAATATCTCTTCAATTGTTTGTATCTTATTGAAAAAAAATCATCAATTCATATCTTCTAAAACTTCATCAATTTTTCTGTATACCTAAAAAGCCCTTATTAAAAAAAATACCAATTTTATATACATTATAAAAAAACTAGGACGTCAAACTATTATTTTTTTTGGTTCTTTTTGGTTTATGATTCTAAGCCTTGAAAAAAACATAGTCACCCTCAAGTACACTTTTACCAAAAATGTCACTCCCAATATCTAAAAATTTAGCCACCCATGCTCTATATATTCACTTTTATAGATTAAAATCTTTACTAACAGTACTTTGTTTCAACAAAAATAATGAGCATCTTATTGTAATTTAGTTATACTTATTTATTTAAAAAAAAGATTTTTATAATAATAAACTTAGTATCAAAATTTAATAAATCTAAATTAAAAATAATACAACCTATTGGTTTGATTTTTAAAAAAATCTAGTAATGTTATCACAAATGAATAAAAACATAGAACTGAAAAACAAAATGAAAATCTGTCAAGCATTGGTGGCCAAGTGGTCAGCACAGCTGTCTTAGAAGTTGTCCTGGGTTTGTGGGTTCATTTCCCGGCCGATGCTTTGACACATGGGAATAAAAAAAGAAAATCTTATTCAGCATAAAACTGTTATATAAATGTATTTTCAGTTAAAAAAAAACTTATGCAAAATTGCATACAAATAAACTGAAAAAGATTCATATTTTTAATATTTATTTAAATAGTTTGACTGCACTAAATTTTTTTAAGACATTTCAAATATCCAAATCTACCGCATGTAATAAAATGCGACCTTTCATGGCAAAAAAAAGTTCGCAGCTAGCATACATATTTGTTTATCATATAAAGTAATCCTTATTTAGATCTTCATAAGTCGTATTGTAAAAAAGTTTTAAATATTGTTTATAATATGCAATGCATTAAATACATTTTTTCTTTTTTAATATATCAGAATATATTTATTTTGAAATGGTTTTGACAATATACAATATGCTAATTTTATTACTCTTACACTAATGATAAATAACAAATCTTTATAATCAATCCATTGCCTATATATACACATATCCTCACAACTACGCACATTCTAAGACTATGATATAACGCCCTCGAAAGCATTTAGTTAAAGCACTTAGTTTCGATAATAATTTTTATGCAATTATAGATTTTCTTACCTTAGAGTGTCAGTGCATATAATTATAATTTACAATTGTTTGAGAAAAGTTTCATAATTTTATAAACATTTTTTTTAAAATTCTAAATAATTTCATGTAAGTAATATAACACAGTAATATAAAAAAAAAAAAATCAGTATGGATTTTTTTTAGCGCAAAGAAAATATGTGAGAAACAGTTGTGTGGAAGAATACAGAAAATTGTTAACTGCTAGTTTACTTTCATTTTCTGGTTCATATTGCTCTGCTTTTAGACAGTAAGAGTCACATATTTTCCTAGCAGTTCTGTTTACATTTTTAATTAGAATCATGGGTGTAACTGATATGATTATGAAAAAATCAAAAGAATCTCTCAGCTTGAAAATGAAAATAGATATCTTAAGTTGACTGGAAAGAAGAGAATGAAATCTTGATATCTGTTCTTCTATGGGTTTATCCATGTTTACTGTTGCAACTATTTTTAAAAACAAAGAAAATATATCAATGTACTCAAACCATTATAGGTGTATCAAACTTTTCCAAAGTCATGAAATCATGGCTTTCAATATAAAAAAATCCAAGAAGCACTTCTCATCTATTCAAAACCTTTTCTCTAGATCCTCAGCCATCATCTGGTGCACTCCTCCAAAAAAAAAACCCCAACAACCCATTGTCATCAAAGTATTTAGAAAACAAAAATGGACATTAGAATAAGAATAAGCATTTCATGATTCAGAAAATTAGATAATTATGATTGATGAATGGATCACCAAAAAGAACAACTTTAAGATAAGTGTTTTTAACATAGACTTAAGTTGCATTATCATACATACATATATTAGGTGCATACTTGCATAATACACATAGCACAATTTAGATATGCACATTAAAAGAGATTTTTAATTACTATGTATACTAGATTATATTGTTTGCTAACAGCATATAATGTAATTTTTAACTGAAGACACCAGCCAAATTTTTTCCATAGGAAAACATTATAACTTCTCGTTCTTTATGTGATATTTTTGCTTAAAAATGAGCGTTGAGGACCGATTTCCTTTGCTAAATGAGGAAAGATCTATATTAATAAAGATTTTTAAGATAAAAAAGTATTACTTGTTATTAATCTAATTCAAATATATAAATAAAGTAATTAAAAAAAAACGATCCTCAAGATATAATTAGACTGAATCTAGCTTCTTTCAGGTGAAACAAATTATATATCTTCTAAAATATTAGTATTTAGGTAAGGTGTATAGTCACAATTCAATTTAGATGCACTAAATGAATTCAGAGGTAATTCACATCTTTAGATAAATTCTTAAACAATTATAACAATCATTCATTAGATCAAAGATTATTATATTTTATTAAGCTCTGGTGCAGACGTTAAATCACATTATAATTGCTATTAACTGAAAGGAGACCCTTTGATTCCTCTTGGGGGCCTTAAAGGAACTGAGCAGGGCAAATTCCTAATGTCCACTCCATATGTTCTTGTCATTGCAGCTGTTATTACTATGTGATTATTCATGTAGTATATGAACATGGATGGGCTGCTCACCAACATGCATTAAACAGTGTGGTGAGTTTATTGGCTTTTTACCTCTGAGTTTAAGAATATTTTTCCCAATATATACAATTATGACAGACAAAAATAAATTATGGCCCTTATTCCCAGGTGGCTGTAAAGTCACCAACCAATGAAGCGGTTGGTGGCCAAAGACAGATGGTGCTAAGAATCCCCTGATTGTGGACTCAGACTGCCATTTGATGATGACTTTTCATTTAAGTACTTACAACTGCAAGTCACTTTCAAATGAAGGAAGATTGCAAGAGTTAGAAGAAGAACTGTCTTATATTAAATGGGACATTATTGGACTTTGTGAAGTTAGAAGGAAAGGTGAAGAAACAATTGAGTTAAAAAGTGGATATATACTCTACTATAAAGACACAAATATTGAAAATACAAGTGGAGTAGGATTCATTATAAATAAAAAATGGAAGAATAACATTGTGGAGATGGATGATGTATCGGACAGAGTGGCAAGATTAGTTTTACAACTTAATAGTAGATACCAAATGCAGATAATTCAGGTTTATGCCCCAACAAGTTCTCATAATGATGAAGTAGTAGAAGATTTTTATATGGATGTACAAAAGGCTTTTGATCAGAGTAAACAACATTTTAAAATTGTTATGGGAGACATTAATGCTAGAATTGGTAAACAAATGAAAGATGAAAATGCTGTAGGTAATTTTGGTTATGGTAATAGAAATGAGAGAGGACATAGACTTGTGGAGTTTGCAGAAAAAGAAAAACTCTATATTATGAATTCTTTTTTTGAGAAAAATGTTAAAAGGAAATGGACATGGAAGCATCCAAATGAAGGTACTGCAAAATTGGATTATATTTTGACTAACAGAAAATACATATTTCAAGATTGTAATGTTCTTAATAAATTTAACACAGGAAGTGATCATCGATTAGTAAGATGTAAGATACATGTTAATGCAAAAGTAGAGAGACAAAAATTATTAAGAAAAACAATATTTACAATTGATATTCCTAATCTTCAGAAACATTCTAATGAATTTAAATTAAAACTTACAAATCGGTTTCAAGTATTAGTAGATTTTGAACATGATTCAGATTTGAATGACATTAATAGGAAAATAACTGATACACTTTTAAAAACTGTAACAAAGATAGCTGGTAGAAAAAAGCAGCAATTGACCAATAAAATTTCTACTGAGACTAGAGAATTTATGAAGAAAAAAAGGAATATGAGGATATACAACAATGATGCATTAAAAAGATTGAATATCTTGAATTTTGTAAAATGGTGTGAAAAAGAGTTGAAAATGATATAAGAAAGTATAATTGTGAACTAGCAAGGAAAGATGTAGAAGAGAATAAAAGTCTAAAGAGTGTAAAATAACATTTTGGTATTGGTAGGAAATTTATATCTGCAATAAGAAAAAAAGATGGCATTATTACTAAAAAGAGAGATGACATCATGAAATGTGTAGAAGACTTCTATCAAGATTTATATAGTAATAAAGAACAAGTGCCTCCTATACCTATTATATCTTCTGAATTGCCCAGAATTTTGAATGCGTAAGTGAGACATGCAATTAAATGTATGAAGAAAGTGAAGGCTTCAGGTAATGATGGAATTATAATTCATATATTAAAAGAAGCAGATGAAGAAATGGAATTTTTTTTAGCAAAGTTATATACCAAATGTCTAAATGATAAAGAGGTACCAGATGATTGGAAGAATGCAGTATTAATATTAATATTTAAAGAAGGTGATAAAGATATTAAAAATTACAGACATTCAGTCTTTTATCAGTTTTATACAAAATTTTTACTAAGATAATTATAACTCATCTACAGAAAACACTGGATTCCACCAACCAAGAGAACAAGTTGGATTTAAAAGTGGTTTTAGTACAGTAGATCATATCCAGGTATTGAGAGAATTTATAGAAAGGACAAATGAATATGAGTTGCCATTATGCTTAGGACTTGTAGATTATGAAAAAACATTTGATTCTAAAAACATTTCTTCAGTGATTAAAGCATTGAATCATCAAAGTGTAGATTCAGGATATTGTCATATTTTAAAGAAAATTTATAAAAATGCAACAGCAACAATTATATTACATAATGATAGGAGAAAAAAGAACATTGAAAAGGGTGTAAGACAGGGTGACTCCATATCTCCAAAACTTTTTACAGCAGTGCTGCAAGAAGTATTTTGTGGATTAAAATGGGAAGCTAAAGGAGTGAAAGTAAATGGAGATTATTTAAGTCATTTAGATTTTTCAGATGATGTAGTTGTTTTTGCAAATAATGCTTTAGAGTTACAGGAAATGTTGAGGAGTTATCAGATGAAAGTAGTAAAGTAGGACTAAAGATAAATGTTAAAAAGACTAAAGTAATGTTTAATAGATTTTTTCAAAATATGAAAATAAAGATTGATTATGATGAGTTAGAAGAAGTTAACAGTTACAAATACCTTGGTAAGATTATTAATACAAATGGAAACATAATGGATGAAATTAATCATAGAATTAAACTTGTTTGGAGTGCTTTTGGTAGAAATAACTTAATACTAAAAGGAAATATGCCTATGTGTTTGAAAAGGAAGGTTTTTAATAAATGTGTTTTGCCAGTTTTACTAATGAATCTGAGACTTGGACCCTTAATAGAAGAGCAGAGACTTCAAACCAGTCAAAGAAGTATGGACAGATGCATGTTGGGAGTAACAAGAAGTGATTGAAAACACAATGTATGGATAAGAGAGCAAACAGGTGTTACTGACCTCATTGAAAAAATTAAAAGACTGAAGTGGAATTAGGCTGGACATATTGCTAGAAGAGATGATAATAGATGGACAATTAAAATTTTAAAACGAGTTCCAAGAGATTTTAAAAGACCCAGAAAAAGACCACATGTGAGATGGATGAAAAAAATAAGAAAGTGTGCAGGGGTGATGTGTAGAAGAGAAGCTAAAGATAGGAAAATATGGATTGAACTTGGAGAGATCTTCATCCTGCAGTGGATTGATAATGGTTGATATATATATAATATTTATATATATATATATATATATATATATATATATATATATATATATATATATATATATATATATATCATCAACCATTATCAATCCATTGTATGATGGTCTTTTCAAGTTCAATCCATCTTCTCCAAACTTTAGCTTCTCTTCTCCACATCACCCCTGCACACTTTCTTATCTCATCCATCCATCCCACATGTGATCTCTTTCTGGGTCTTTTACAATCTGTTGAAATCCAGTTTAAGACTTCAATTGTCAACCTATTATCATTTCTTCTAGCAATATGTCAAGCCCAACTCCACTTCAATCTTTTAATTTTTTCCATGAGGTCAGTAACACCTGTTTGTTCTCTTACCCATACATTGTGTTTTTGATCTCTTCTTGTTACTCCCAGCACACATCTCTCCATACTTCTTTGAGTGGTCTGAAGTCTCTGTATTGCTCTTCTATTAAGTATCCAAATCTCAGATCCATAAGTAAAAACTGGCAAAACACATTTATTAAAAACCTTCCTTTTCAAACACATAGGCATATTTACTTTTAGTATCAAGTTATTTCTACCAAAAGCACCCCAAACAAGTTTAATTCTATGATTAATTTCATCCATTATCTTTCCATCTGTATTAATAATATGACCAAGGTATTTGTAACTGTTAACGTCTTCTAATTCATCATAATCAATCTTTATTTTCATATTTTGAGCAAATCGATTAAACATTACTTTATTCTTTCTAACATTTATCTTTAGTACTACTTTCATCTGATAACTCCTGCAACATTTCCTGCAGCTCTGAAGCATTATTTACAAAAACAACTACATCATCTGCAAAATCTAAATGACTTAAATAATCTCCATTTACTTTCACTCCTTTGGTTTCCCATTTTAATCCACAAAATACTTCTTGCAGCACTGCTGTAAAAAGTTTTGGAGATATGGAGTCACCTTGTCTTACACCCTTCTCAATGTTGACTTTTCCAGTATCATTATGTAATCCAATTATTGCTGTTGCATTTTTATAAATATTCTTTAAAATATGGCAATATCCTGGATCTATACCTTGATGATACAATGCTTAAATCACTGAAGAAATGTTTATAGAATCAAATGCCTTTTCATAATCTACAAATCCAAAACATAATGGCAACTCATATTCATTTGTCCTTTCTATAACTTCTCTCAATACTTGGATATGATATACTGTACTAAAACCACTTTTAAATTCAGCTTGTTTTCTTGGTTGCTAGATTTTGTCTTTTCTATAACTTCTCTCAATCCTTGGACATGATATACTGTACTAAAACCACTTTTAAATCCAGCTTGTTCTCTTGGTTAGTGGAAATCCAATGTTCTCTGTAGACGAGTTGTAATTATCTTGGTAAAAATTTTGTATAAAACTGATAAAAGGCTGATAGGTCTGTAATTTCTAATATCTTCTTTATCACCTTTTTTAAATAGTAATATTATTACTGCATTCTTCCAATCATCTGGTACATCTTTATCATTTAGACATTTGGTATATATAACTTTGCTAAAAAAATTTCAAATTCTTCACCTGCTTCTTTTAATATATCAATTATAATTCAATCATTACCTGGAGCCTTTCCTTTCTTCATACATTTAATTGCATATCTCACTTCTTCATTTAAAATTCTGGGCAATTCCGAAGATGTAATAGATATAGGAGGTACTTGTTCTTTATTACTATATAATTCTTGATAAAAGTCTTCTACCCATTTCATGATGTCATCTCTATTTTTAGTAATAATTTCATTTTTTTTTCTTATTGCATACATAAATTTCCTACCAATACCAAAATGTTGTTTTACATTCTTGAGACTTTTATTTTCTTATACAGCTTTCCTTGCTAGTTCACAGTTATACTTTCTTATATCATTTTCAACTTTTTTCCGTAACATTTTACAAAATTCGAGATATTCAATCCTTTTTAATGCATCATTTTTCTATATCTTTATATTTCTTCTTCTTCTTTTTTTTTTTATAAATTCTCTAGTCTCAGTAAAATTTTTATATATATATATCATAATAATATTACAAATCGATGTATGTATTTCGTCAAAATAATATACGTAACTCTATAAATAAATATTTGAAAATACAGTAATTAAAAGTCAATAAAAATTATATGTATAACTATAACTTAGAAGCGCTTTCACTATGTTGTAGCTTGTCAACTATCACATTTAAAATGTCAACTTTCCCATAATTCAATGTCAACTTTCCCATAATTCTTTGTCAACTATCACATTTAAAATGTCAACTTTCCCATAATTCAATGTCAACTTTCACAGAATTATGGGAAAGTTGACATTGAATTATGGGAAAGTTGATATTTTAAATGTGATAGTTGACAAAGCTACAATGTAGTGAAAGCGCTTCTAAGTTATAGTTATACATATAATTTTTATTGACTTTTAATTACTGTATTTTCAAATATTTATTTATAGAGTTACATATATATATATAGTTTTTGATCAGTACCAACTCTTTTTTCATTATACATACATTCCCTGAAGTATTCTGATGAAATTTAGTATATTAAAGCAAAGATTGCATACACACATATGTGTGTACAGGCCAGTCAGTATAATCAGTGTTGCGTCATTCTAGAAATAATAACACCCAGAAAAAGAATGTTTACTACAAGAAGCAACAGCTAATTTGCATCTCAATAAAGTCTAGCATTTTACAAATTAGCAAAGTTATTAAAATGCCTGTTGAACTTCTAATGTTGCCAAAGTGAAGTCAGATCAGGAAATAGTAAAATGAAGCAGAGAGAAAATAATCAGAAGTTTGAATGGAAAAACTGATGAGGGAAAACATAAATATTGAGTGGAACTACTCTGCCGAGTAAACCAGTATTCGCCATTAAAAAGCATTCCAGTCAAAATCAAACTACACTAACTCAAGATATATTAATAAGTAGTAAGGTGCTTACAGAACTACTGTTGTAAAGATATATGTATGTATTATTTATCTTCTATGATATGACCTATTACGTGATCAAAATTAATCTTGTTTTCAACTAGCAAAATTCCAGTTGATCTATTAATTCTATTCTACTAATATTGTAATTCAGAGTAAATAAACCTTTGAATTTATTATTAAACTATTGTATTTATTACTTTAAAGAAAGTACATAATTATTGAGCCATCAGACTATAGTTTGGCCCTGGATATCTAGGTGGACAGTCAAAAGTGCGAATCTGTAAAAGATTATGGAATGCAATTAAATGTAGTACCTGTAAAGTATATGTGACATAGTTAAAATGGATAACTGTAAGGATTATTGCACAATGTTTCAATTTGAAAGTATATAATAGCAGTTAGGGTAATTCAAGAAATATGCAGAACAATGTAACAATGATCTTTGATGTAAAAAAATCTTGGACAGTGGCAGAAATACATGAATCTTGTGGAGAAATGCATGATCATGAATGAGATAATTAATGATAAAGTTATCACATTACTATGGATGTCAGAAGATGATATTTTACAATTGGAAAATCAATTATGTGATTAAAGATACCTGGAGAAAATGCATATGAGAAATGACTAATAAAAACTAAGTGCCTACAGCATATCTTTGTTTTCTTGATAGAATGCAATTGCAAAATGAAAATAGAGTGCATACAATTTAATAGAATAAACTTTAGAGAAGGATTGCAAATTTAAGGATTTTATCATGAAATGTTGTTGGACAAATTTATTTGGGACATCAGACATGTAAATGTTAGGCAGATACTATTAAATGAATCTTATGCTAATGTCTAAAGTCAACATTAAATGTGGTGTTGCACATGAAGCTGTTTTAGGTATTTGCAAGCCTTCAAAAATGCAACTAAGCTAGTTACTTTGAAAATAAGTGTAAATGTGGTAAAGCCATGAGTCATATAAAGAAATTTAAAACAGACCCATCCTATTTGTTATGGCTGTAGGAAAACAGGCCATATAAAATCAATGTATAAATTTACAACAAAAAATATTTTTAGATATGTCCTATCAGGTCATCATGTAAAAACAAGTGACAAATGACAATATAAGATTTACCTATAAAAATAAATCAAGAGGAGGAGTGTAAATGACAATATGCCTAAAATGTTAAAAGTAAAATCAAATATCTAAAATTGATTGAGGAGAGAAACAACAAAGAATGTTAATGTTTTGGGGAAATAAATGTAGGGCATGTGAAAACTGCTACAGTAAAAATAAATGTCCAAAATAAATTTACACCACTATATAAGGTAAAGACCAAAATAGTTAACAGCAAATTATAGCAGAGTGGACTAAAAAAGAATCGAGATAATGTCATAAAGAATTGGATGAAATATGAATGCCATTTAAATAACCAGATAATTTATCTTATGCAATTTGGAATGCCCAGGAAGGATTACTGACTATGAATGTATTTTTATGATGGACTATGTAATGATTCTGCCTGAGGGAGGAAATGTGTTCTACAATTGCTAGAAATGTATGTACGAAGGAACTAGCTCTTTCTTACATTTAATGGTGAATATAAACAATGAAACTGAAAAACTTATAAGAAGTTGTGAAGCTTTTTGACAGAGAGACTACCAGATAAAAAAAATTCCAGCACTACATGCCTAGTTCTGCTATGAAAAAAAATTGAATTGACATGTGATAATGCACTTAACTATTTTAAGATCACATAAAGCAAAAAAGAATAATGGAGATTTGGAAAAAATTAGATTTAAAATTAATCAAAACTTATGGATTATAAATGTGATTAAGAAAAATGACTACCAAAAGTAATTGGTAGAATTATGTCTGCATAAAGATGTGAAATAAAATTGTAAGACAAAAAAGTTTTAGCATGCCATGTTAACCATACAAAAGCAGAAAATTGAAATATTAAAGAATATAGTTACTATTTCGAGTACAATTAATTGTAAGAAGACTGATATTTCTATTAACATAAAATTAAAAGCACCAGATAATACTTTTATTCTAGAAGAAACTATAGAAGTAAATAGTAAACAGAAAAAGAAGATGACAAAGGAAGAACCAACTCCAAAGAGATCTCTTAGACAGAAATGAATTCCTAGAAAGTTACAAGATTATATTATAAAGTAAAAGCTACAACATTTTTTCTGCATAAATAAAATTCTGCTTACTTGTAGAGTGAATAGGTATTATTGCATACTGGTTAGTTTATGAATATTTATTAAATAAAGTTGCATATATGTATGTGTGTATGGTCTGATATATGGAAAGGGATGTATATTTTAGTGCAGGGGCATTCCAGTATGACATTGTCCTAGTTTGGTGCAAAGTGAATACTCTTTAAAGGCTATGCTCTACATTTTTAGTTTAATGTTATTAGAAATTAAGTTTATAATGGTCAGTACTTTAACGGTACTAAATGGCTGATGATGATCAGCATGTTTTAATATCCCAGCATTATTGTTTTTATGGTTGTATATTCTGTGGCTGAGCACTTAAGTTGGTAATCCAAATTATGTTTAAATAACTGAGTTACTCTAGAAATAAAAATATGCAGAAAAAGGAAATTAGTTTACTGCAAGAAGCAATAGGTTAATTTGCATCTCATTAAAATCTAATATTAAGTAAATTAGGAAAATTATCAAAATAGTTAATGAACTTCTAATGTTGACAGAGGGAAGTCAGAAAAGTAGTAAAATGTAGATAAGAAATAAAAACCTGAATGGAAAAGCTGACTAATGAAAATGTAAGTATTGAGTGAAATCTTATTTGTGCAGAGTAGATAGCTATTGAAAACAGTTCCAGGAAAAATCTAATTTTAACGAAATATCTGTGTGTAAGTAGAAAATGGTTACAGAACTATAGTTGTAAAGATTTATTATATATTATTTATCTTATGAGATATAAACTGTTGCGTAATCAAAATTTGTCGTGTTCAACTAATAAAGTAACAGTCTATTAATCCTATTCTACTAATATTGTTGTTCAGAGTCAAAAACTCTTGAATTTATTATTAAACTTTTGTGTTTTTTTAAACAAAGTACAGTATATAAATATCTAGCTATCAGATTATAGTTTGGCCCTGGATATATTAATAGGTAAATAATATAAACTTATATCTTGATTTTATCATTATTTGACGTTATTTGTTGACATCTTTCCTTGTCAATATAGGCATTGGAAAAAAATAAAATTATTTATAAAGTGAATTTTGATTGAACCAGCATCTTTAATTGCACATATCATACATTTCTCTCTTAATAATGGTTATCATTTTTAGACAAATACATTAATTATTAATAATCATTTATTAGATTAGAAATACTACACTAGTTTTAGATCACTTATAGATTTTAAAGCATATTAAGTCAGTGTATTATTTTTTTTTATCAATTAAAGACATTAATGTCCTTTATTCAACACCATCTCCTTCTTCTCTACAAATGTACAGTACTTGATAAATATTTTCTCAATAAAGAAATAGTATAGTAAGCAAGAAAAAATAAATAATGTAAAAATATATCTCAGATGTGTAATAATTATGAGCTAACAGTGTTAATAGTATCTGTCATTCCAATAAGTGTATAAAGACACTAAACGATATAATACTCTTAGCTCATAAAAGTTTTAAACTTCCTTTCTATTTTTATGATTTTTAGTAAATAATTAAAAAACTTTAAACTTTACTTTTCTTCATTTTTAGATCCCCCGCATGTATAATTAATGTTTTTTTTTTTTTTTCAGAATTTAACCTCATTGAATTTGTCTGGCAACCATACTCTTTCATCTTTCAAGCTGCATGAGATTATTCTCGCATTGCCTTCTCTCCAATATCTCATTTTATCTAATACTTTAAGTGACGATGGAGTTCTAACAAATATATTTCAAACTTGCAGAAACTTAATGGTTCTGTACTTAGATTTTTGTGATGTTGGCAATATATCGTTAAAAAGTTTTAAAATTCCTGATAAACTTCCTTATGCAGCTTATTTAAATACATTAAATATTGAAAATACTAATTTTACTGCAGATGGTGTTGTGACATTAATAGAGTTATTTCCTTCTCTTAAAATTTTAAAAACCAATAAGTTATTCCAAGCAATACGTAAAATTTACCACAAAAGAGTGCCTTCTTGGTCTAATAAATTAAAAACGTCAATAAAACTAAAAAAAAAAAGTAAAATAAAAAAAAATAGCTTAACACCATTATACTTAAAAATGGCAACTTTTGACAATCCCATAGAACTCATTAGCTTAAAAATCATATCACGGCTATGCTCAAACATCACACACTTAGGAATATGGTGGAACGATAGCTATAATTACTATCGCTTTAGTAAATTTTTTTATCTAACAAATTTAGTTTTAATATATGGAGATAACGATGAATCATTTGTTTTCGACGTTCTGAGAGTTTGTGGTAATAGGCTTGAATCACTACAGTTGATATTGTTTCATTTTTGCGTTGATATTATCAAAGTATCCTATTATTGTCAAAAACTTCAAAGCTTTAAATTATTTGCTGCAGGCGCTTCATTAATTCCTGTTAAAAATTTAATAACCATCCCATTCCAGCATGTTAAACTACTAGACATTCGGCACATCATTTTTCTGAACTACAAAAGCTCAATTTTTAAAGCTGAGGTTTTATCCTATATGCTATCAAATGCTACAGAACTAAAGGAATTACATATGGCTAATCTGAAAGAGATGAATGATACTCTTTTTAAAACTATTTTATATACAAACAACATGTCAAAATTAAAAATTTTAAGTTTAGATAATATACCTGTTACTGGAGAATTTATTTCTAATTTGGCATTCCAGAATAGATATTTAAGAAAAATATCAATTTCTCTTTTTGCCTCTGAAAACAATCTTGATTTATATGTATTTTTAGAGAACATTAAAAAATGTAATTTAGACATAGATATTAACATAAAAGTAAATCAGCAATATTTTAAAATTTAGAACTCTCTCTATATAAAATATATATTATCTAGCTTCAGTAATATTGGACTGAGATATAAATTAAATTGCATTTGTCATCAATCCAGTAAAATATTATTTTAAATATCATTATAGAGGTTTGCAAGTAATAACATGTACAAAAAGTGTACTGTTACCTCTCCCCCCATTTTGTTTGCAATATCTCTACAATGGTTTTTTTAAAAACAATCTTTGTTATTCAGTTGATAGGTGGAATTATCCAGCTATAACATTTGTTGCTACAAAAATCTTTATAAACATATGACCAGGGATATGTAAAAATGATGTATAATTCCCATGATGCACATTTTATGCTGAACAAGCACTTATCATTTGGTCTAGATCACATTCTTTTTTTACATATCCTTATCATTGTTTAGTATATATAGATGGCCAATTAGTGCAGTTTAGTTGAGAAGTGTCAAACTTACTGTTACCACAACTTTGACATAAAACAGTTATTGGAAGTATATTAATAATTTTTGTTAGTCATTCATTAGACTAGAAATTATCCACTTAATGAATAATATTTCTGTAGTATATTTTTCACTGCACCATTCTTAGACAAAGTAGGGACTGATTTCTATCCACTTTTAACTTCTATGGAGGAGTGTAATCATAAACATATGATCAAAATATGTCAAAAAGATATGTTCCCCAATATGCACATTTCATGCTGAATCAGCACTCATCATTTGGACAAAATCACAATTCTCTTATACATATCTTTATCATTGTTCAGTATATATTGACAGCCAATTAGTACAGTTTAATTGATGTCAAACTTACTATCCTCACAACTTTGACATAAACCACTTAATGAAAGTATATTAATAATTTTTATTAGTCATTCATTAGACTAGAAATTATCCACTTAATAATATTTCTGTAGTATATTTTTCATTATATCATTCTCATGCAAGATAGATTGATTTCTATTCACATTTAACACCATGTAGTATGATGTAATCATAAACATATGATCAAAGACATGTATATTATCTATGGTATATATATTATATAGTTTATTTTCACAGTAAATATGTATGTATGTTTGTAAGATATAATGTATTCAGAATAAAGAGTTGTTGGTCAGATGTTGAATTAATTTAATATAAACTAATCATGACTGATGTACATTGAGTATTATGTTATATACTTAATGTAAATAGAAGTGACATTTATGTTGATTATTATATAATGTTGAATAAGAAGTATATAAATAACAATACTTTGCCTGGATTGCAAAGCAGATAGTTATTTTACATTTTCAATAACTTAACAATTCAGAGACAAATTTAAAATAATTTATTAAAGTATGTTAGGTTTTTGTTACATTATTTATAGCAAGTTATGTAATCAACTCAAACATTAAATATTTATATAAAATTTTATAAATAAAAAAACAAAAAATAAAATTGGAAGAGCAGAAACATTTCTTTTACAATGTTTATGTTTGAATATTCTTTTTACTGGTTTATTTTTAAAAACGTGCAATTATCACCAATGTAAATATGAGATGAACCCAGTAGGTTGTGTTTACAATTTACAGATGTTTCCAAAATAAATATTGGTTCAAACATGCTTTACTACTCTTCTCATTCACATAAAAACAATAGAATGAAGAACAATTATTTTTATTAATGCATTAAAACAAAACAAAAGCGTTCCTTACACAAAAGTAACAAAAAATAGGTCTGTGATGATAAAAACCAATGTTTGTAGTGAATCTTCTATTGTTATATACAAACATTAAGAATTTAAACACTGAGTAGAATTCTTGATAAATGGTTTGTATATAGGCATAGGAACTGTTTTAATAGTTGGTAACTGCAAAATAGAACAAAAAAAATAGTTATTATAAATCCAATTAATATATATATACATGTATGCACACATGCTTTTGTATGTATAAACAAAAATGAATTATCTTACAATATTATTATGTTAAATAAGCCAAAGTAGTTTTATCATTTAAAGTAATATTTCATTAGAATAGTTCAAATTATTATAATACCGATGTTCTACTAGATGATAAATATATACTCTTGCAACCGACATTCAAGTAGATTAGATACTTAACATACGGCGCACCTAATATACTTACAAATCTCATTTATGATTTCAGACAAATATCTGAAAAAGTTAGAGATAATTACAAAGCATTTTTTATTGACTTTAGACTAAAATATTTCTTACAAATTAATAAATAAAATATATGTTTGACTTTGAAATATGTATAAACAAAACACAAAGAATTTCTCATTCTGGTTTCAGATAATTCAAAATAGATCCAAACATGACACTCAGAGCAACATCAACAGACACACATTTTTTAAATGCATATACTTTTATTAATTAAAATCCTGATCATAAGTTGTTTATTTTATTCAACCAATACTTAAGTACCAATAAAAGAATGCCAAAGAACCTTTAACAAATCTCACATTAAAATTTCTGTTGTAAAAGAAATTCAAAGTTAGAATATATATTATAATACTGGTATTACTTGTTTTTTTTTTTTTAATATGTCAAAGCGTTGACCGGGAAGCGAACCCGGGCCGGATGCTTGGAAGGCAGCTACGTTAACCGCTAGCCACCAACGCTTGTTTTATAAAACATATTTATTAGGTTAGTCTAATAAAACATGTAATGTGAAGAAGCATCAACTTTAGTGACAACATTAGATGCTAGTTTATTTGAATTAATAACATTATTGAAATAAGAAAGAGATATCTTTGTTCTTTTTTAAATAAATATCTGTTCATTAAAAAGCATCTTTTATTTTTTATATATAATGGGGCTGCAAACTACGCTATATTTTGTTTTAAGCCCACTTCACATTAAGAACATGATTATAATTTTTCACCTTGTATTAATAAGTATTGATTAAAATATAATAAGCATTGTTTATTGAACTGCAAGTGTGAAGTACTTTTCAACATGCTCACATATATAACAGAGACGGTTTTTTATTTGCACATATAAGTTATAGTAAAAACAAAAATTTTAAAAAGTAATAATATAGTTAGTTAAATGGAGAGATTACTTTATTTTACTGAGTGTGTGTTGATGCATGCATGTATTGAAGCAGTAAGAAAAAAAAACACAACTAATTCCTGTGGCTCTGGGCAATATTCTTTTTTTTTCAACAACTTTTTCCTTTTATAGATCTGAACAAACTGATGAATGCTGGTTCAGCACGAAATACATATATTGGAGATTAATTGTCTCTTTAATTATGTTAATGTTTTTGAAAATATTTATTAAGTGAAATACTGCCTATCAAATTCAAAAGGGATAATAAATGAAAAATAAAATATATGTGATTTCAATATAAACTAAAGAAATTTTATTAATATGCACACTTGACCCAGAAAATAAAAAATGGGTGCCAAATATTAACATTTATATATTTAAGGATTTATTTTGTTGGTTTATTTACATTTTACTTTGAATTATATAGTTGAAATCATGTAGTCAGATATCGCATAATTCATGGCTCCACTGTATATATCTTCTGTGAAAATAAACATTTTTACATGCAAACCATATAAATACTTTGTGTGATTGTTTATTATTATTATTATTATTATTATTATTATTATTATAGTATCAATGTTTTATATGGGTCTCATTTGCCATTATTTAATTATTACTAGTGGCAGTAGCTGCGCTTAAAATACTACTAATAAAAATAAACTGCAGATCATTAATTGAGTAGTTTATCTAATTATTACTTTTAATCAGACATTTAAGAGTTCACGTTATATATAGAAAAGGTGGAATCATGTATCATTTATACTATTTGTGTTTGATTATTATATTTTGAAAAAAAATTGTTATGATTGGATTAGTGCATTTCATTAATAGCAATGTATCTATCTATATAAATGAAAAAAAAAAAAAAGTTAAAAACAAGCACATTAAATTAAAAATAACCAACTATTGTTTTTTTGACCTACCCTCTTCTAAATATTTGATTTGATGTAATAATCAACAATAAATCATGTGACAGATGATCTACATGAGGCATTGAGAACATCAACCCATCTTTTGACTTAGTAATTTTTAATATTCAACATACTAATGGCTGTTATGACAAATTGATGATATAACTACCAGCTTGAGTGCCATTTACACAAATTTAAAAACTAAGTCTTATTAAAAGTACACATTAGTGTATTGATCAAAATTTTATAATTTGTATATTTTTATATAGTTATATTACTTATTTAATAAATTATCGGTTCATATTTAAAAAATTATCAATAAAGCAAGTCATATATAACATGACATTGCTTTTATAAGCTTGTATTTACAAAAATGTAATACAGAGAGAGTACCAATAGCTCAAACAAGCTCTTAATTGATGTGTGGTAAGAGAAAATATTTAAAATCTCTATCCAAAATACTCTTATCCCCAGACCAATTGGTTTCAAGCTTATGGCTCACCTCAGTGAGGAGCTAGAATATTTAGACACTAGATCTGCAATATCAATTCAAAACTCAGCACTTATTTCATACATAATATTTAAATAGAAACTCTGGAAGTTTTTGGACATGAAAATGTCTTTTACTCCAGCTATCTGACTTAAATAGCTATATGGGACTGAACTAAATTCAGATCTACCATATATTAATAGGCTCAGCATAGCCAAAGTCGTAAAGGTAAATTTATAATTATCAATAAAGCAAGTCATATATAACATAATATTGCTTTTATAAGTTTATATAAAAAAAAGTAATACAGAGAGCATACCAATAGCTCAAACAAGCTCTTAATTGATAAGTGCAGTAAGAGAAAATATTTAAAATCTCTATCCGAAATGCTCTTATCCCCAGACAAATTGGTTTTGAGCTTATGGCTTACCTCAATTAGTCTGGGGATAAGAGTATTTTGGATAGAGATTTTAAAATATTTTCTCTTATCACACTTATCAATTAAGAGCTTGCTTGAGCTATTGGTAAGCTCTCTGTATTATATTTATAAAATATATCTATACATTTTTCTTTTCCTCAATCATTTTCCAAATGATTTTTTAAAGTATAAATATAATGGATAATTTATTATACTAGAAATATACACAAATTATAGAAAGCTGACCATTTACATTGGAATAATAATATTGTGTAAATTTAATAAGATTGTTTATAAATTTTAATTGTAAATGCTATTGGAAATTGTAGATATGCAATAATGTAAGTATAACTGATATTTTATTTATTTTATATGCTAGTATATTAAAAACTATCTAGTTATAATTTCAACATTTTGTTTTGAATTGTCACATCTATAAAAACAATAGTCTGGCTTTAAATTCTTATAATAATTTGGATTAGAAGTTAAAGATAATTTTTTTCTTCTTCTAATTAAATTCAGGACAAAAAATCAACTTGTTTACCTTTAGAACTGTCAATTAGTAATTGATGGATTTCAAAGCATCAAAGGCAAAATTATATTTGATTGTTTACATGGATATAATCTCTCAATATCCACTGTTTATATCATAATAAATCCACAAAAATATTTAACATATCCAACTCTCATGAAAAGATGAATAATTATTTGTAGAATGCCAAAAACATGTGAATTTTCTGAATCTTTACCCTTATAAAAGTAGCTGTCTGGGTTTAATCCTAGTAAAAAATCAGGTTAAAAGTAAAAGAGAAACTCCTTATTTTTTTAATTAAACTCAAGGCAAAGAGAAATTTTATTTAGCATCACAACTACCAATTATTAATGGATGGTTTCTTAGTAACAATAAAAGTAAAGTTATTTCTAGTTGTTTACAAGCATATACTTACCTCTGGTTGCTTGCATTGATATAATACTTTAATTTTTATTTGTAATTAACAATCTCCTCAGTTGTGTGCTCTCATAGTTTAAACTTTTATTTCTATTAATACTACCAATTAGATCTTACTTGACAATAAATATCTGGAGTTTTATTCAGTTTAGTTACCATCCTTATGCAATATTAAATATACCACTCTTCAAATTTAAATCACACTTCATTGGAGATAAACAATTTATTTTATTATCTGTATCATTAAGTTTTGTAGTTTCATCATACTTTTGCTTATGTAACAAATTTATTCTACTGTAAATATGTTCATATTTAACACACTAAACATCACATGATCACCATTCTTTATGCTTACACAAGTTGTTTACACAGAGGCAAAATTCTCCATACAGTAGCATCATGCAGTGCAATGCAGAGTAATTAATGGATGCAGTGCTCTCAGATCCAAGGCTCCCCACTGATGAAAGCTACAAGCTAGAAACTAGTCTGGGGATATTGGATGAATAGGCACTAGATAGGGATTTTATGCACAAACCTTCTTGCATCCATAGATTATTCTGGCTTGCACTGAATAAGACTACTGTATGGAGAGTTTAGCCTCTGTGTAAACATTCTGTGTAAACTTAAAGAATGGTAATCATGTGATGTTTAGTCGTTTAATACCAATCCTTCCCAATAATATTATGGTCACTCTGGTTATTAAAGAACTAAAGACACCAAAAAGTATGAATGCTAAACTGAGTTCAGATCTATATGACTATACAAACCAATGAGCTTGAATTAAAAACATTGTGTTTTCATTTTGAACTCAACGCTTTATAATTAGTTAATAAAGTAAAAGGTGGCTACTGGAGGGTTGGAATAGATCCTAAGATCTAGGCGCAGTGCTCTCAGATCCAAGGCTCCTCACTGATAAAATGAGATATATTGGACGGGTAGGCAATAAATAGGGATTTTATAAATAAGCCTTCTTGCATCCATTGATTACTCTGAATTGCACTAAATGGTACTACTATATGGAGAGTTTAGCCTCTATGTTAATATTTGTATAACGTTTGTTAACAATAATGTTTTTTTTAATAAAAAATTTTTTTTGATATTGTTTGTTTACACATATTGTATACATATTAAGATGCTTTGCATAATGCAGATTCATGATCGAAGTCACATTATCTATAAATATAATATATACAAATAGATAAATAATTACTACTACTACTACTAATAAATAATCCTCATCAAAATTAACAAAAAGACAGTAATTTGGGTTAATTTTATATAGCTAAGAGAAGCTTACTTATAAATTACTACCAACTAATACGATTTTAAAATGCTTTTAATAAATTAGAACAAGCATTTAAAGTGGAATATTGTTTTAATTCAAGGCGCAAATTGTAAAGCATAGTTCAAGAGTATATTTTAACTAGAGGGGAAAAGATGTAAATTTATAATATTTTAATAATATTAAAGCATAAATTGTATTTTTAGACACACACACACACACACATATATATATATATCTTTTATTGGAAATGTAATTTTGGGATTACACCCATTCAACACATGGTGTTTTAAGCACTGTTATAGCTTGATGGCATCCTAATGTGCTTAGACATTTGTTAATATAAAATTCTTAGTCAAATAGACACACTTATATTTTTTATGTTTGATTTTGTCATACCACTGTAACACATACATATATGTATGTATCCATTAAAAAATTCTGATTAATTCACTAAGAAAAACTATATTATAAATGATATTAAAATGAAACATAATACTTTCTTGGATGAATAATAAAATAAATATGGTGCTTTATGAAAAATATTGTAAACATATATATTCAGTAATTGACAAAAAGATCTAAAAATGATTGGTATATCAAAATTGCAAAAAATGCAATCATTAGCTGATCACTTAAGAATGTTTTCTAAGTAGAAAACAATATTTTTTTAGATAAAAGTATTAGCATATATGCAACAGAAAAAAAAATTTACATGATGAATGATATGTAACTTATGAAAACATAATCATTATGACTGGTACGATGAAACATAATTCAGTTTATTTGGCTAAATGTCTAATTTGTTTGCTTCACATCAAAAATTATTATTCATAGCATGTTATTAAATATACTTATGAATGTAGAACAGATATAAGAGATTACTTTGATGATTTTTGAAAAATTATATAAAATTTAGATGATTTCACAATATACGATTTGGATATATTTATCCAATTTGTTTAAGTTAAATCAAGCCTTTGTAATTTTGACAATAAAATGACTCAAGGTTTTGTGGTATATTTCCATCTATTTTAAAATATGTAATAATATATTAGCTTAAAGCCATTTAATTTTTTTTAGAAATGTATTGACTCACAATAATGTATCATTTAATATAATTTTCTAATTTATAAAAATAAAATGTCTCCAAATGACTGCACTATGTAATTGATAGAAATTTAAACACTTTATTTTTGGATTCACTAAGGGGCTGCAATACAATTTTATAACAGCATTTATTTTGATTTTCTGATCATCATGAAGTTTTTATTTTAATCTTGCCCAGATTTGGAATGATTTCAAATATCCTTTATCATTATAGTAAAGAAAAATAATTTTTTTGTTCATTTTCAAATGAATTATTAAGATTTATTGTATGGACATATGATAAATTTACAGTTAGTAAAAGATGTTGATACACTGGGTTTATTTTACTCATTATAGCAAAAGCACTTTTAAAAGATTTTATAATATAGTTACTTCTAGTGAGAGATGAATATTTTCCTGGGAATCAGTGTGATTCCAAAATTTTCAAAGTTGCCAAATGCATTTGAATACATTTATTTTCCTTGATAGCATCAAAATATCTTAAATAGAGCAAAACTCTCTATACAGTATTGCCACCTGTGCTAAACATAGTAATCAATGGATGCCAGAAGGCTTGTGCATAAAATCCCTATCCAATGTCTACTCATCCAATATTCTCAGACTAGTTTCTGGCTTGTGGCCTTCATCAGTGAGGAGCTTTGGATCTGAAAGCATTGCATCTAGATCTTAGGATCTAATGCAACCCTCTAGCAACCACCTTTTATCTCTACTTAACTACAAAACTATGAGAATGAAATTGAAAACACAAAAAATATTTTCAATCTAAGCTCAATAGCTTATAGTCATATTGATCTGAACTCAGTTCAGCACCCATACATTTTGGTGTCTTTGGCTCTCTTACAACCATAGCCACCACTATCCTATTAGGCAGGATTGGTGTTAAACCATTAAGCATCACATGATCACATTTCCTATACTAGCACATTAATTGTTGATAGACAAAGCAAAACTCTCCATACAGTATTGCCACCTGTGCTAAACAGAGTAATCAATGGATGCCAGAAGGCATGTGCATAAAATCCCTATCCAATGCCTACTCATCCAATATCCCCAGACTAGTTTCTGGCTTGTGGCCTTCATCAGTGAGGAGCTTTGGATCTGAGAGCACTGCATCTAGATCGTAGGATCTAATGCAACCCTCTAGCAACCACCTTTTATCTCTACTTAACTACAAAACTATGAGAATGAAATTGATAACACAAAAAATATTTTCAATCTAAGCTCAATAGCTTATAGCCATATGGGTCTGAACTCAGTTCAGCACCCATACATTTTGGTGTCTAAAAGGATAGTGGTGGCTATGGTTGTAAGAGAGCCAAAGACACCAAAAGTATGGGTGCTGAACTGAGTTCAGACCCATATGACTATAAGCTATTGAGCTTAGATTGAAAATATTTTTTGTGTTTTCAATTTCATTCTCACAGTTTTGTAGTTAAGTAGAGATAAAAGATGGTTACTAGAGGGTTGCATTATATCCTAAGATCTAGATGCAGTGCTCTCAGATCCAAAGCTCCTCACTGATGAAGGCCACAAGCCAGAAACTAGTCTGGGGATATTGGATGAGTAGGCATTGGATAGGGATTTTATGCACAAGCCTTCTGGCATCCATTGATTACTCTGTTTAGCACAGGTGGCAATACTGTATGGAGAGTTTTGCTCTGTTTATCAACAATTAATGTGCTAGTATAGGAAATGTGATCATGTGATCAAAATATCTTACTTATATAAGACAATTCAATTATAAAACTAACAATTTTAGTTACTTATTCATTTTTCCTTTAACTTTTTTTTTTTTTTACAAATGTAACGTGTTTCAATCTATAGATTCATATATCTACAGATCGCAAGAATTGTGCATATTATAATAAATCATTAATTTATATGTAATTTTATTTATTAAAAAAAATCCCATTTGCCATTATGAAAACAAAAAAACTTATTTTCCAGTTATTATTATAGTTCTCAAGGGTGTATGGAAAGTAAGTGGAATTGTGGTTAATGTTTAGTTTAAATATGTTGTTATTTTGTAGTTCTTTCCCCTAGAGAAGTCTGCTTGTAGCAGGGATACCATTGGTTGTGTTTTAATTTATTTTTTCACTAGTTTGATTGAGTTGTGAATTTGGGATAATTTTGATTATATATACGTGGTGTTCTAAAAAATCATGCAAAGTGATGTATCATTAAAATGTATGTACTAACTCATATACATTAAACATCAAGTTTTATATCTTAACATAATTTTTTTCTTGAAATTATATTTAATATATATATATATGTAATTCATATCCATTGATAAAAAACTTTTTAATGTTTTTCAAATAAACATGATTTTCTATTTTGGTTATATAAAATTTTTACAAAATCTAAATTTCAATTGTTAATTAAAGATACGTTTATTTTTCAATCACCAAAAGCTATTTTTAAAAGTGATACGTACTTTCTAAGAGCAAATTAAAGTTATTCTATCTGCCAAGAAACTAAAATTCTTTTGTCTTACTCAACTAATAATAAAGTATTTTTATATGTGTTTATCAAATATTATTTCTTTTTTTTTATTTGTTTAATAAAATCAATTCATTCGGTGATAACAAAAAAAAAAAAATCTCTAAAATTTAAAATATTTTCAAAACATAGTCGAGTAGGAAGATGTAGTGTGAAAATTATTTTGCATACTGTATTTATACGAGCAGTTATGCTATTAAAATTAAAACACAAAAAGTTAAACATCAAAATCTACATTTTTGTAAATCTTTAAAACTTACTTTAAAAGAATGAAAATATTTGAAAACCAGGCACTCTTCACAAACCTGAAGCTTAATTTGTAAATATAGGGGATTTGAACTTAGACTTTTAAGCATATAAGATTGTATCCTACCCATTCCTCTTCTATGTATTTAAATGGATAAGATCCTATACATGAGGGGCCAGAGTGACTTCAAGTCACATGGGCTTGGCAATAATTTGGCATCAGCATGGGATTTGGCTTTTCATCAGATTTTCAATGATATGGATGGCTGAAAAGTTGGACATTGGAGTAGATTGAAGCCTGTCCATTAAAGTGGAAGATTTGCTCTCTTAATATAAACTGAGCACTTATTATATATGTGTGTGGGAGATGATAATTAGACCAACAGATGAGTGCTGGTTTAGCATGAAATACTATATTAGTAAATATTTATTTTTTCTACATGTGTGTGGTCATGTGTATCAGTTGTATGAGATGATGTGGATAGATAGTGGGTGCTTGAAAGTCTGAGTTTAAGTCCCCTATATTTAAAAGAATGAAGTAAATTATTAAATATTTTATTCTAAATAATTCTTTCGATTGCATTTCTGATTTATTGTTGTTTTGTGAATTATAATTATTGAAATTTCCTTTTGATTTTGAACAAATATTATTACTTTATGTAGTGATTATTATACCTTAATGTTAAAAAAATCATAATCTTAGTGTGCTTTCCATTAATTTTTTTTTGCTAAATTAAATTTAAAACGTGACTATGAAGTAAATAGAAGTCTGAAAGTTTTTCTTAAAAAACGAGATTGAGGAAAATATTTGTACATAATCTCTGTCTGTAAACATAGGCATATAGACTATTTATATGATTATGCATAAAATAATATATTATTGTAAGAGCATATTCTACTTACCGACATATAACGACAAAGAGATATTACATTTTCAGTTTTATAAAAGTTTTGCAATTTCTCGATTTGTGTCTGACTTTTTCCTTTAGGTGTATTTATCTGATCACTAATGATATTTAATATTTTTTTATTGGATTCTCTGTAAAAAAAATATATATATAACATTTACACAACTAATAGGCATTAAAATAATGTCAATATTATCAAAAGCTAAAAATATAATTAAAAGTTATTTTAAATATATATATATATATATATAAGATGTTTGAATGTGATTTTGAATAGAAAACTTTGTATATGAAGCAATTTTTATCAGGTGCATAATTGTTATTTGGCAAATTGAAAGTGATACCACTGAATTGAATGTTAAGGTTTATTTTATGTTAAGACTGCAATGTTAATGAAAGTGATATATAATATTAAATCATAATTTATCACTGCGTACACCACAGATATAGGTTTGTAAACATTGAAAAAATATATCTTCAATATACATTTTAATTGAACTACTCCATTTGACATATACTCTTCAAATATTTTTTATTTGTTATTCAGTAAGTATACCATCCTTTATCAGGTTAGAAATATTATAATTCACTAACTTCAGATATGTTTAATTTTTATTAAAGATCAAATATTTCTTTTTCATTATTTTAAATATGCAAGATTCTATTTTTTTTTAAAGTTTCACTCTTCTTACTTTTATACACAATATTTAAAATATTTTTTAAACTACAAAAATATAATTTCTAATGATTTGATATGATTGATGATCATCTATACATATATTGGAATATTATATTTGTCAAAGAGAGCAAAAATGATAATGTAATATTTATAAGATGAATTAATATAACATACAATGAATAAATATAGATCAACATAAATAGTAATTAGAGAATATATAACTTTTGGATCAGATGAACAAACTAGTTCTGCTAAATATATTTTATAAGTCATTTATATTTTTCTAAATGACTATAAGTATATGCTTGAAATATGAGGAAATACGTTTTGATATTATAAGTACTTTGCAGGAGCAAAAAAACTGAAATTGAAATATAAAAAAATAGAATCATACATACATAAAATAAAAAGGTTGTATTTGTTCTTTAATAAAAACTAAAGCCTAAAGTGTGTCTTGAATTAGACATACAAAGTATAATAATTTCAAATCTCATACAAATGATTGAATTATTTGCATAGTTGTTAAAAGACAGTGATTTTTAATTCATATTGACAGTGGTACTCTATGATACTCATTATATATATATATATATATATATATATATATATATATATATATATATATATATATATTGTACTGGACACGTGATCCCCTTTTAATTACAGAGAGTGCCACCAGATCACTGCATATTTGGAAAATTTGTTTGCCGTGAACAAAAGTGGATGAGGATGATGGTTTATGCCGACTAGACTCAAGGAGAAATCAAGACCTCGAAAATATTGTTCAGACAATTGAGAAAATAAAAGCACTAAGACAAACGTCAACCAAATTAAGTTTAAACGATTTTAAAGTTTTATTAAGAGAAATATAAAATTATAAAGTAAAGATTTGCACACAATAAATATGGTTATATCAGGCGTGTACTAGAAAGAATAAAAAAAATCAACACTCTGGCAGACAGACTAACTTTCTAAAAGTGAATTAGAAAAGGAGGGAAAGATTTTCCTTTAGCCGACAATTCACCCAAAGAAATTCTGGTTTCCTTATTCAAAAGTTCTAAAAGGAAAAGTAATGGAAAGTTTTTTGCATGAATCAACGAACCAGCGTGGATGAATGCTCACTAGCTCATTGACTAATGATGTCTTATTGCCGTAGGACTGCTGCATGGACAAACCATGTTGATTACAATGCAAGAACAAAAAAATAAATGAATACGATGGAGTATAAATTATGAAATGGGAAAAAACTGAAATCTCCAGTTTAATGACATAGTAAAATTAGAAAATACTCTGGCATAAATGATTTAGAATTAATAAAATATTAAATCTCTGATTTAAGGTAAACAGACATATAATACAGGTGAACTACCAACTAAACGATTGGCCAAAACTAAGATGAGTATCATAATTAAAGATCTCAATAAGAGACAGGTAAGTAATTTTAAAACCAGTTATGTCTGCCCAAGCATTTCAAGAAAGTGTAATAATTAGAATTACAAATAATTTTACAAACAAAATTCCCAGTACAGCTCTGACAAATAAATTTAAAGCAACTTGTAAAAGATAAAATAAATCTAGTAAGCAAAATACTAAAGTTTGACCTAGATTTTTATAAGTTCAATTATCAGAGAGTGTATATGAGATGAAAATATGAAAACATTAAATGCCTTAGCAGAAAGAAATGTTCTATCACCTAGAATTTAAATGGGAATTAAGAGTATCTTCCTGCTAGCAGTTCACCTCAACCAATTCCATTTCCTTTGTAGAGACAGAAAGATGGATGCATGTGGAGAACCAACAGAACAGTGCAGGTGAGCTTTTCTTAGCCCAGAAAAGAAATGTCAGAACTAAGAATGTTATAATTCTGCAAAACGCTCATGGTCAGGTATGTTTAAACCAGCTAAGGTCAGTCCCACAAAAGAAAAAGGGAGATTACAGACTATGTAATCTTAACTATAGAAAATAAAATCTCTACCAAGAAAAAAACAGAACAATATACTCGATAAGCCACCAGCCAAAAGATTTGTGGTTTGCAAAAAATGCACACAGTAATTTAAATAATTATTGAAATATAAAATAGGGCCAGGTGATCAAACTAAAATTTATGCAAGACTGCCAAAGTATTTAGCAATAGTTAGTAAAATAAAGGAAGACATATTAAGCCTATAAAAACATAATCTCCCAATACACTCTCCAATAAGCAAAATGGAAAACAAACTTGGAATCTTAAAACTAAGATTTCAAGACACTATAAAATACAATGAAAAGCAAATGCATACAAAAATTATTAGATTAAATAATTAATAAAACTTTAGACTTCACACATATTTTAGATTAAGTGGAGATTTAATTAAAATAAATTAATTTACCCTGGAAAGAATGAGAAATGTTTTTACTTTATGGTAAAGCAGATTTCACATAGTTTTTCAAAAAAGTGCTCACTTTTATTTTAAGTTCAAATTTTCAGGTGTCTTCTCTTCATGATGACAGTAAATGTATAGGCATATTTCAGGATCTTGTTTACTTTAGACTTTCATGACATGACATGAGAATATATGGACATCAGGTATCTGTCATTATTAAGTTAGCAAGGCATATTGTCAGTTAACATTTGTATAGCAGTGAATTCTGACATCTCAGCAAATTTTTAAAAAAAATTAAATGTCCTGACTACCAACAATACAAATCACAGTAGGTTGATATAAAACACTAAGCATAATTATATAAGACTTAAACAATTACAGTGAAGCAGAGCTAGCTTTGTCAAGCCAAGAATAAAAAAAAATATCTGAAATTTTTGGGGTTGTTTATACCCCCACACTATTTACTATGTAAACTTCCTTGTTGTTCAATTCTATGCCTTAGGTCAGGGCAAAATTTTGTCTCCTGCTCAACCTTAATGAAAAATTCTAATCAGGGATTAACTTATAAAAAGACAACAACAGAAAATTAAACCTCTGCTTTTAAAATTAAACTAAAATTAGATTATAATTAAAGAAACAGGAATGTAATTAAAAAGTTTGCTTGCTTTTAATTTGATAAAAAAAAAAGTCAAAACAAGTGGTAAAAGAAAACTATTTTAGAAATCAATTTAAAAAAAGAAGAAGATATATTTTAAACATAAACGAGTGAGTATGTGTGTTAAAGCACATACTCTTACAAACAATTTTTTAAATGATTTTAAACTTTTTAACTTTAGAAATTTAATTAAAATCAAAGGTTTTAATTTATGGCAATGAAACCATTGAATCGGATCTAACATCTGCTTCAATCAATATATATATATTGTACCGGTCACTTCAATCTTCTTGAATCGGATCTAACATCTGCTTCAATCAATATATATATATTGTACCGGTCACTTCAATCTTCTTTTGATCACCAAGGGTATCACTAGGTCACTAACTACTTAGAAAATTTAATTTATAGTGATTCAAAAATTAATGATGATGATGAATGCTACCATTTAGATCCAGGGAGAGAAAGAGATCTCTAACATTATTCAGCCAATTGAGAAAAAACACAGAGACAAACATTAGCCAAAATAATTATGAATAATTTGAAAATTTATTAAATCTAAAACAAATAGTTGGATAAAGCATGGAAATTTGACCTAAATTTCTTAGTGGATTTATCATAAAGTGTACGAGAGTATTGTAACATTAAACACCCTGGCAGATAAGTTCATTTTCTTACTTAAAAATTAAAAAAGGATTTATAATGTCTTTCTGCTAGTGATTTATATAAATCAATTCCAGTTTTCCCTTATTTAGAGATTTCAAAACAAATAGTTGGATAAAGCATGGAAATTTGACCTAAATTTCTTAGTGGATTTATCATAAAGTGTACGAGAGTATTGTAACATTAAACACCCTGGCAGATAAGTTCATTTTCTTACTTAAGAATTAAAAAAGTATTTATAATGTCTTTCTGCTAGTGATTTATATAAATAAATTCCAGTTTTCCCTTATTTAAAGATTTCAAAACAAAGTAGTCTTGTACAGAATACAATGAATCAGCAAGAAGCAATCTTTTCCTATAATATGGAAAAATGTTGGGATATATAGGTGTGTAATTTGCCTACAAACTAGACCATGAATGACCACATTCAAGATCATCAAGGTTGATTACAATACAAAAAAAAGAAAAGATTATGATATTATGTAATCTGAAACATAGGAAAACCATGACTAAGAAACAGAACAATATACTCGATGAATCACTAGTCAAAAGATTTACGGTCTGCAGGAAATGCAAACCAAGCTTAACTAAAGTACTTATGATGAATAAGGAATAGGTCAGTTAAAAGAAAATTACTAATATCCAAGCATTTATCAATGGTTAATAATATAAAGAAAAAGAGTAAAACACTAAGCATATAAAATAGAAATTCATAATACATTCTCAGATAAATAAATTTAAAAATTTAAAATTTTAAAACTAAGTCTCCAATACACACTATAAATATAATACATAATAATATAATTAAAGATATTCAACTGAGTATGCAAAACATATTGTAAAGACAGATTTCTTTCTAGATTAAATTGAGACTTTTAACATAGAGATTTAACTAGAGATTTAAGCCCTGGCTTCAATATATGAAAGTTGTTACTTTTCAGGCTTTAGATAATCATAGAGTTATTCCAATGGGATACACAAAGTTTAAGTTTATATACAGTTCTTTATGAAGATTTTGAGTTATTTATATGTTTGGGAGTCTGGAGGCAATTTTTGAATCAGTTCTGGACTAGGTTTCTAAGTCATGTTCTTGAAGGCACCAATATAGAGCTCCAAGGTTCATCTTTAGGTTATTTAGCACTGCATGTTGTTAAGATTTCTTATGGCACATATTTTTGGCATTCTGTAGGGATGCTCACTATTTTCAATGTTGTAGCATATTCACTACTTGAGTTAGCAAGTAGTTAAGCAATTATTTCTTAGCCCTGTGAGTGGCAAATACTATTAGAAAAATCAATTAGAAATCAGGAAAAGAAATCTAATTTTGGCAGTCTGCACTTCAATGATCCACACTGAGTAATTAGTAAATATAAAAATTAGAACAACAATCTGAATAAAAATTATCATAAACATCCAAATAAGAAGCAGAATAATAATCCAGTTGAAAACCCAGGACTATTTAGTGAATTGTTATCTCCTGCCTAATCTTTAATTAAAAGTTTTGACCAGAGTAAATCTCTATTTCCCACTTAATCTTAATAAAAAAACAACATCTGTCAAGGCTCTTATCTATTTCAAAATTAATTGAAAAAAATAAATGAAAAAATTAGTCCCAGCTTTTAAAAATAGATTACAATCAAAAATAAAAAGAAACTTGACTGCAATCAAAACTTTTTAAAATTAAAATGCTTTTACAAATATATTAAAATTTTGCTTGCTTTTTATTACTGTAATGAAAAAAAACATCAACAAGCATCCAAAGAAAATTATTTTAAACTAAAATCTATTGAAAAAGTAAAATCACAGAATTTTAAAATATAAATGAGTATGTGCTTTACTGCATGTACTCTTAATACATTAAAAAACATCAAAACTTTTAAATTCCTGAAAAGAGATGCCTTTTAGTGTTTGTGATTTTTTTTCTTCACTACTTCTAAATGCAAAAAAAGAGGCATTTTTTTATTTGAGAGAATAAAAAGTTGTACAGAGTGATATTGAGTAAATATGGCTGATATATAAACTGGGTCATGCTAAATTTAACTTAAAACTGTTTCTGACCCAAGGCTTTGTGCTCTGATGCATTGGCATGATGAAGCATGCATTCATTATTTTGCCACATAATGAGACTTTACATTTTAATGTATCACATAAATATTTCACAACTTGAAATAAAATGCTTAATTATTATGAATTAATTCTAAGAAAAAAATGCTGTTAGTATCAAAAAAAAAAATCAGCATTATCTTGACATTGTTGGATTTTATTCACCACACTTTTTGGGGATATAGTGAATTTAATATGAATTACTCATAAACTTCTGTTTTTTTCAAAAAAGCTTGTTTGTAATCTGTTTTAAGAATTACAACTGTTTTCTCTAAAATAAAACAAGATTTCATGTTATTCCAACATTTCAGTCATTCTAAAAATTTACAAATATGTCAAATGCACTTTAGAAAAAAATGTGTTATGTGGCATAACAATTTTACCCAGTGATATAATTTGGCAGATTGATGCAGAAGAGTCTCTACAAAAGGGATAAAGCAGAAAAAGCATGTACTACACCTTACACACATACCTGTGAATGATTCTGGTTATTTTGGGGTCTGTTTTTGTGAACTTTAAAATAAACAAAAAATGTGGATAATTACCTTTTATTTGAAGATGAAATAAATGCATATGGTATTAAAAACTTTAATAGTTATCAGCCTTAGTCATTTTAAAATTGTAAGCAAACATACATACTATTAGATTTTGAGTGTCCATGATTGCATTGTCAACAGTTTTAGTTATCCAAATAAAAATATAGAAGAATTAGAAATTTAAAAAATTAAATTCATAAATTTTTCACCAGTATCTGATTGGTTCTTTTCTTTCTAGATTTATTAGTGTACTGCTTTTTAGCAATTACATTTTTTAATTTTTTTTGTTAATTATTTATATTGATGAGTATTTTTAAAAATTAATTTATGACAGATATGTAGTATATATTTAAAGCACATATATAGGTTTTGCTATTAGCTAGTAATATGGTATCTATGAAAACGGGGGTGGGGGATTGCATTGATAAATAGTGAAAATAAATTATTAGCACAATTTTAATATGTATTAATAAAATTACAAAAGGAAAATTAAATATGCACGTTATTTATAGCTAAAATATATGACAGCCTTAAAATTTTAAATCAAGTAATTAATATGAGTGTACCCAAAAATTAAAGGAATCATTTTCTGGAGAAAAAATGTGTTACATTAACTACTTCTGCTGCTAGTTGCCTCTTGTGGAGACTCATTTGCATTAGTCTACCAACTGACATCATCAAGAAAAGTTATGTTGTAGTGAAATAAATGTTTTTGGTATGTGCATCTCACTTATTTTTCAATTGTTGTAATATCCAAAAAGTTGGAACTAGGTGGAAATCTGTTTTCTGTTAGGGAAAATAGCAGCCAAAATAGTTAAAAAGCCTGAAACAGATTATAAGCAAACTATTATGGAGAAAACACAAATTTATAAGTGGTTTAATGGAAATAACAAATTCACCAGTTTTCAAAAAAAAATGCGATGAAGGAAGTCCAATGTCAAGAAGGTGCTGATTTTTTGGATATAAATGGAATTGTTACCTCAAAACTTATTTGTAATAATCAGACATTTTATCTTCAAGCTCTGAAAGTTTGTCTAATGTGGTAAAATTAAAATGTCCCAATTTGTGGCAAAGTGGGAAGTGCAAATTTCACCACCATAACATGCCAGCAAAATGAAGTCTTGAGTATGATAAATTTCTAATAAAAATAGCATAATTTAACTTATTCACCACCCATATTTACCTGATCTGACTCCATGTGATTTTTTTATTATCTTGAATGAAAAAATACCTCAAAAAGTTTTTCAGATTTAGAAGTGATGAGAAAAAACCTATAGAAGCATTAAAAGGCATCACTTTGCAAGAGTTTCAGGACTGCTTTGTAAAATGAAAAAATTATTTAGATTGATGCACTACATCAAATAGTGAGTACTTTAAAAGTGATTCAATTTATAACACTTAAAAATAAATACACAATTTTTTATTACAAAATTCCAGCTACTTTTGAATAACTTTTTATATTTTAATACTATTTTTTTTTCTAGCTGAGAAAAGTGAAAGGAAATGCACGAGGATTCTAAAATCAGATGTATCATAGTTGAAGTGAGTTAAAAATTCTACAATTGCTAAATGTTGAACAGATGCCTGAAGACAAATTGCCATTATGTTACATTATTTTAATTGTATAATAAATTTTATTTTAGCATCACCAAACTCACATATATACTCATCTATACAGAGATGAATCTGAGGCTTGGATACTTAACAAAAGAGCAATACAGAGATTTCTGACCATTCAATGAAGTATAGAAAGATGTGTTCTGGGAATAACACAAATAAACTGAAAATAAAATATTTGGATAAGAGAATAAACAGATATCACTGATGTCATTGAAATAATTAAAAGATTAAAAGGATGCTTAACTGAATATGTTGCTAAAAAGATGATAATACATGGACAGTTTAATTCTTAATCTAGATTACAAAAGATTGTCAAAGTTCTAAAAAGAATTTATATGTGAAATGAATAGGTGATATAAGAAAGTTTATTGGTGTGAAGGAAAAAAAAGGCTTATGAATCAGAGAAACTGAATTTAATTTGAAGACACTTTCATCTTGAAATGGATTAATAATGGTTAAAAGTGATTGTAAATAATAATAATAATAGTAATGTTTCATTAGATAAACTGCATAAGAATAAGAATTATAACATTAAGAAACAAGGATCTCAATGCAAAATGAAATAGTATTTCTAAAAATTAAAAAGGGATATTTTTTATAAGGATAAAAATATGTTCAAGGAATATATATATATATAAACAAAAAAAGATATATATATACAGTTTCTTCTTCTTTTGAGGTTTTTGATAAGATTAATAATTTTAAAATGAAAAGTAATTGGGTATTTGGAAGTTTAGATATTGAAAATATGTATCAGTCTGTTAATAGGTTAAACAGTATTGATGTTCTTTTGTCTGTATTGATTAAGAAAAGTTCTTTATCAAAAAATAAAATTAAGGTAATTAAAGATTTGCTTTTGTTATTGGAAAATTCTATGTATTTTACTTATAAAGGTAATTTTTATAAGATTAAGGAAGGATGGATAATAGGTTATATTATTTCTCCTTTAGTATGTTCAGTTTATATTAGTTTTATGGAAGAGAAAATTATTATTAAAAAGAATTGTTTATATGTAAAATTATTTGTAAGATATGTTGATGATTGTTTATTTGTAGTTGAGAATGATAAATTGAAGGAATTTGTAAATGAGTTTAATTGTTTTGATCTTTCTATAAAGTTTGTGTTAGAAGGAGGGGGGTTAGATTTTGGTAAGTTAAAATTTTTAGATCTTTTGGTGATTAGAAATGTAGAAACTAATTGTTTATTGTGTAGTCATTTAGTTAAAAGTAAAGAATTGAGATCTATAATTAAACCTGATAGCTATCAGTCTGTATCTCATAAAGTAGCTGCTTTAAGGAATTATTGTCATAGTAATATTAAATTAAATAATTCTAGTGGGGTAGCTTTGTTTCAGAAATATCAATTTTATAAAGATTACTTGAGTGTTGGATACTCTGATAAGTTTGTTAAAAGTATTTTATTTAATATTATTCTTATGCAAAATGTCAAATCTATGATTAGTCATTCTGACATGTAAACTATTTGCTGACTCACCTATATACTGGTTTAAACATCTACTACACTCTATCAAATATATCAAATTAACACTTTTACATGTAACATAATTAGGAATATACCATTTAAAATTACGATTCTTAGTACCAAAGACCACTTTTGTCACAACAATATGTTTACATGTAAAACATCTTTTATCCTCACATGGAGAACATCCTTTTTCCTGTACAGAACTACTAATAAAATTTGTTTTGACAAGTATATCTCTAAGTGATCTATGTTTTCGATATACAACCTTAGGTGGATCAGAAAAAATAGATTTTAAATAATCTGTGGACTGTAATATGTTAAAATGTTTTGCCAATATCTGGTTAATATTAGTAAATCTCTATTAAAAGTAAAAACCAATGGTGGAAAATCTAATTGTTTTTTACTCTTTTCAGATAAAAGAAGTTTCTTTCTATCAATTAAAAAAGATCTCCTTACTGCATTATCCAACAATGTCTTAGGATACCTCATATTGAGCAATCTATTATATAAAAGACTATTATTTTGTTGAAGAAATTTCTCATCATTACAAATCCTCTTCATCCTTAAAAATTGACTATAAGGAATATTAGCCTTTAAATGTTTAGAATGGTTACTATAAAAATGTAGATAGCAGTTATTATCAGTTGGTTTCCTATATGCACTAGTAGTAAGAACTCTATTAGTGTAAATAACTTCAACATCAAGAAAATGAGCAATTGATTTTGAAAAATTCATTGTGAAATTAATATGTTTATTAAAATTATTTAAATAACTTAAAAAATTATGAAGTTCAACTTCACTATGTGGCCACATCATGAAAATGTCATCTATATATCTAAGCCAAGTGTGAAGTTTCAGCTTAGCATTATCAAGTATAGAGGACTCTAGTTTTGACATAAAAATATTCGCATAACTTGGTGCCATCTTTGTACCCATTGCAGTACCTTGTTTCTGTAAATAGTATCTAGAATCAAAAGTAAAAAAAAATATTTCTTAAAACCAAATATATTAATTCAACCATAGTAGTAATAAGACCATGATCATACTCTCTATCTTGTAAAGCACATTTAATAGCCTCAACTCCATCATCATGAGGTATATTTGTGTATAATGATACAATATCCAAAGTAACCAAAAAACAATCAACTGGTAATACAGATTTAATATTTTCTAACACACAAAGAAAATGAGTAGTATCTTTAACATAAGAATTAAATGATGGTGGAATAAATTTAATAATATTATCAACATATGCTGAAATATTTTCTGTAGGACTACCAATACTAGCTACAATAGGTCTGCCTGGACAACCAGGTTTATGAATCTTTGGCAAAATATAAAAACTACTAGGATGAATTTTGGTTGGTACTAAAAAGTTATATACATTATTATTTATAAGACCCCTAGCTCTCATATCTTTTAAACTAAAAAGTATACCCTTGAATAATGAATTAATAGTGGTTAGTGAAATAGGCTCATAAAAAATTTTATCATCTAAAAGCTCCAGAGCTTTTTTAACATAATCATCTTTATTCATAATTACTATTGATCCACCTTTGTCAGCTGGTTTTATAATAATATCTTGTCTCTTCACTAAATTGCGTAATGCATTCATCTCTCTCAATGTTAAATTACTCTTATACTTACTATATTGTTTAAGTCTAATTTCATTAATAATATCCTGATATACATTATCAATGTACGATATCTAATAACACATTCCTTTGATGTGGTGGTGTCCAATCAGATCGTAATTTCCCAATAGTATCACATTCTTGGTTTCCAAAAATTCTCTTAATCTAAGTCTTCTTGGAAAATTATCTAAATCCTGATGAATTTTAAATTCATTTTTTGATAAAATGACTGAACTGTAGGGCAAAAAGATAAACCTTTATTTAACAGTGAACATTCTGCCTCACTAAGATTAATGTTAGTTAGATTAATCACATTGTTTTCCTTATTAGCTAAACATAAAAAGTCATTGCTATAAATATTTGAGTTAGATTTATTAGTATTTGTATTTTTAGAAACTAAAATATTGTTAGTGCATTCAGAAGAATCTGTAACTCTATGAACCAATGCTAAACCAGCATCACTATTAAGAACAGATGGTAACATTTCAGCACAATCTAATGAATGTGAAGATGATATAAATGATTGATCAGTATCAATTGGAATCATATCCGATGTAGAAATATCTGACACAATATGATTATCAGAAGTCATACAATTAATTAGTGTTTGTGACTGATTAGTAACTAATTCAAATCTTGGCTCATTACCCATAACTTTGAACCAATGATACATTTTATTATGAAATTTCTTCACCAATAACTTCTCTCTCAAAAAAACCCATTCCTGTAATTCCTTCTGTTCATCTATATTCATTAAATTACAACTACCAAAATGTATAATTTATTTTTCAATTAATTTAAGTCTTACCAAAAATGCATCTTTCAAAATATGTATTAATGCAACAGATGCTTCTCTTATTGTATTATCCCATTTAATTGCATGTTCCCTAGGAAATTGGTCTATGTTAGCAATAATTTTTATTCTGAGGCCTTTAGGAATTATGTTATTGTTAATAAAATATGCAAAATTACTAATATGTTATCTATATCTAACTAATTTATCATATAATTTCCTAAGTTCAAGAAACGATGTACTATGTAATGTTTGTCAATTACTTATAACCTGCTTATTATTTAGACATCTAGAAAAACGTTTAGGGATTGCCCCTGTATTAATTAATGTTAGACCCTGTAAATGTTGTTTACTAGAATAATCCCTATTAATATCAAACTCTGTATCTACGCTAGATATTGTATTAAAATCAGTGCCAATTATCAATCCATTATCTATTTGGTTAACTACACCCACCTCTAAATTACCCAGATCTGCTTTACCACCATCTATATGTTGATCTGAAGCAGCAAAACCATCAATCTGTTGAACATCAGAAATAGTCATTGTTAAAAAGTTCTTCTGTTTGGAAATGTTACAAATTATATCATCTAATGAAAGGTCTAAAGAATCATCTTTACGTTGAGTATGATCTTCTTTAAAAACTTTTGGAGATCTATCCCATAATGATTCCTCCAAAACGTTCCCTGGCAAGCAAGATTGTTCAACATCTACTAGGATCCCGTTAGTATCACGCGGTATAATAATTTGCGATTCCTGACAATTACAATTACATATATATATTCTTTTGAGGTTTTTGATAAGATTAATAATTTAGTTTAGATATTGAAAATATGTATCAGTCTGTTAATAGGTTAGGCAGTATTGATGTTCTTTTGTCTGTATTGATTAAGAAAAGTTCTTTATCAAAAAATAAAATTAAGGTAATTAAAGATTTGCTTTTGTTATTGAAAGATTCTATGTATTTTACTTATAAAGGTAATTTTTATAAGATTAAGGAAGGGTGGATAATAGGTTATATTATTTCTCCTTTAGTATGTTCAGTTTATATTAGTTTTATGGAAGAGAAAATTATTATTAAAAAGAATTGTTTATATGTAAAATTATTTGTAAGATATGTTGATGATTGTTTATTTGTAGTTGAGAATGATAAATTGAAAGAATTTGTAAATGAGTTTAATTGTTTTGATTCTTCTATAAAGTTTGTGTTAGAAGGAGGGGGGTTAGATTTTGGTAAGTTAAAATTTTTATATCTTTTGGTGATTAGAAATGTAGAAACTAATTGTTTATTGTGCAGTCATTTAGTTAAAAGTAAAGATTTAAGATCTATAATTAAACCTGATAGCTACCAGTCTGTATCTCATAAAGTAGCTGCTTTAAGGAATTATTGTCATAGGAATATTAAATTAAATAATTCTAGTGGGGTAGCTTTGTTTCAGAAATATCAATTTTATAAAGATTACTTGAGTGTTGGATACTCTGATAAGTTTGTTAAAAGTATTTTGTTTAATAGTAATATTTGTAAGGATGTAAAGGTTAAAGAAAAATATGATTATATTTCTTTGCCATTTAAATTGTCTTCTTATAAAATTGTGTGTAGAAATAGTAAATTGTTTGGAAATAAGAAAATTGCTTGGAAAAGGGGTGTTACATTAAATAATTTATTAAATAATACAAAAGAAGTTTTTGATAGAAAGACTATTCCTGGTGTAGTATATTTTATTCCTTGTTTATTTTGTGAGAAGGTTTACATAGGTCAGAGTAGTTTGAGTTTAAATGAAAGAATAAAGGTTCATAAAAGTAGAGTTAAAAATAGATATCTTAGTTCTGCTTTGTATGTCCATGAAAAAGATACAGGCCACACTATTGATTTTGATAAAGTTAAGGTTGTCTTCTTTGAGAGAAATGAAATCAAAAGAAGAATTAAAGAGTCTTTATTATTGAAAATTTACTATTCTGAAGCAATTAACTTATTTAAGAGTTCTTTTAATATTAAGGGTGGATGGGAAGTGAATGGATTTGTGGGTAGTTTTTAATATTATATATATTGTGTAGTTTTTGTAGTTCTTTACACTTCAGAAGTCTGCTTGTAGCAGTGAAACCTTAGGTTGTGTTTTAATATTATTTTTATACTGGTCTGGTTTTTGGTAGAACGCCATCTGTTGACATAAATACAAGCGTTAGCAAGTTTTTAACTTGTTTTTTGTTTTTCATATATATATATTGAAGCTATACATATATACACATGGAATATGTATATATATGTTTGCTTCATCATTCACTTTGGTTTAACTATAGACCCTGAGTTCAACCACAATGAATGTAGACTAAATTTAAAGTAGAAAAAAATTTATGGAATTTTCTTTTAATTTTAGAAAATAAAATGAAAAGGTTTTATTTTAGATAAAGAAATAAAAATTTCTAGAACTCATTAGAGAAAAAGATTAATTAGATAAAAAAATAATTGATTTAAAAACACTATAATTAAAATTAAGAGTAGAGAACAATGGAGATTGGAATGCAAGATGGCCAACAAGTTGTGTAGATAGAGAGAGAATAGTTAGTTTCTGGATGGCCTTTGCCTGAGTCAGTTCAATCGCTAGGAGGGAAAAATAGCACAAGATATTTTAGTGAAGAAAAAATATATTTAACTGGTGGGTAAAGGCTCACACAAATAAGAGATATTAGATCCCTGCTGTGGAGTTTAGAACCACAAACAGTCAAAGAAAAATAATTTTTCGGGTGTTATAAGGGAAATGACCGAGTAGACTCGTCTCTCTCGTCGGTTTTCCTGTTTTTGCTGGAGCTGGAAAAGTATAATATCAAAATGTAGAGTTGGTGATAGAACATTTCTTGCCTAACTGAATGCCTGCTGCCAATCATAGATAGTGAAGGACTAAAATCAAAATAAGCCGTTACTTGTGTAGTGCACTGGAATCTCCATAAGACTATCTAGCTAAAGACGTACGCATTTCAAATTACCGGTAATATAAATTTTTGTATTAGTGTTTGGTTTATTTTAAATATTATCATCAACAAAATGTATACGTACATTTAGTTCTTTTTATATATATTTGTGTGATTTCGTTTTATTAAAAAAGCAGAATAATAAAATATTCTGTCATTTTTATTATTATATATAATGTATTTTACCTCGGGAGAAGCGAAAAAAGTCATTCTAAATTAGATTAATGTTTTAGTTTTATTTTGTTGTAAAGGAAATCAGTAAATCGTTCTTATTTCGGTTTACTTAAAGAAAAAGCAAATTAATTGAAACTAAACTCAGCTTATAGTTTTTTTTTTTTTTCACATTTTGCTTTTTCAATCCGAATAGGAATAGCATATGCGCATACATGTAGTCATGTAATTGGGGTGAGATGATTGAAATAACATGTATATTTAAGTGGGAGAGAGAGTGTTTATGTAATCTAGAAACGCTAAAGAAGTTTTATTAACAGAGGTGGGTAGAGTTGGTTAAATAGAGTTCTAGTATCCTTTTATTAAGCCACTAGTAAAGACATCTATATATATATATATATATATCACCCATATATCTAAACGATAATATAAGGGAAATTCTTTTTTGTCTAAGTTTTTACCTGTTTTTGTGAGAGCTTTGTGGCATAAGAATTTAAATATTAGTATTTAATTTCAGGCTTGATTTTTTTTTTTAAACGGATTATTATTCCGTCTTAATCTTTCGTGTATTACTTGGAGAGTCGGAAATATCTTTATAAATTGTGTCTTATTTCAATCTCCATATTGGCGGGCTTATCTCACGGATGTCGCCGGATAATTCCGGAAATCATAATACGTCAACCTATTAGTGACTGGACATAAGCGTTATGCTCCGTTTTTTTGAACTCGGATCACGCTCTGCGAATGAGTTCCTTCCCACCCTACTATGTTTTAGGGCCGGAGCGCTATCCAGTCTCAGTTCGTTATACACTCCTCATAGAGAGAAATATCTCTGGAAAACTGCTTGCCAAAAAAAAAAAAGGGAGAAAGACACTGTATCTCTGAGTAATACATTTAGTTAATACATTTGTTTTATTAAGCCTGACTATTTTCTATGTTCAAAGCATTACGCAAAAACTGGTAAAAGGAGAGTTCAAATTTAAGTTACAGGCTATGTTTTTGTTATAGCTTCAAGAACATCTATTTAACGAGTAATTTATTGTTTTTTTTATTTTTCTTTCTTTCTCTGCCATCTCTGAATGGTCCCTTTTACTTTCTCTTTTCCCCAAAATCATTCATCGCATACCAAATAAATATAATACAATTTTGTGAACTAAACCGATGTTTACTGCCTATATGTACTTATTGTCAATCCATTGATGCTTTTGGGTATACCGAGAAGTCAATGACTGCCCCATTAGATAGTGATCTTGTATTTTTCTTTGTATATATAATAAACTTTAATTCTTTTGTGAACAATCAATCAATCTTCTGCTTTATTTTAATACATTCACATACCACTTATTATTATTTGTAAATTCCTCCTTCGAGTCTTATCTCTCCCTGACCACCGGGCATATATTGAGAAGAAATTCTAGTGAGGTTACGGAGAGTAAGTCGCTTAGTGGCAATCTGGAGGAGTAGGTGAGGTTCGAACCCCCTCAACCTGCATCTCTAGATTGGATTAAAGCAGCTCTACTTTTCATACCGTTACAATATATATATACACACATATATATATATATATAATGCATTATTAAATGGCTAATTGAAAGAGTGAAAATGGCTAATTATAATATAAAAACATCTTTTATCAATTTTACTACTAACATTATATAATGCAGTTTTCAGATTTGTTATGGCTGAAAGAGATATTTTAAATAAAATATTAGAACTCAGGTAAATATTTTAATGAAATATCAGTAAACTAAGTAGTTTAATTACTAGTTATTGGCTCTAGAGGTCACAGTAAAATGCGACTTTATCTCTCATAAATATATACTTACATACTAAGCATTATCAATAATTAATTACAAATATTTGATGTAACATTTCTAAAGATTTCAATAAAGTTTGCAAAGAAATGTTGAAATCTATAAAAAGTATAAATATAATAAAATAAATTATTAATTCATTACTTAAATATTTTTGATTACTTCCTTTTTTATATTTAATACATGTACATCTTTTTAGCAAATCTTTTCTATTATAAAATATAATATCAATACAAAGTATACTGCTTTCTATTATACTTACTTCAAACTGAAAGTAAACAATTCAAGGGTTGAAGCTTTTTCCACTCTGAAAAAATATATAATACAATCAAATAAATTAAGGTTAAAATACCGTATAAATAAAAATAAATATTACCTGTAAACTACTAGTTTATAATGTGTCTGCTACAACAAGTAACGTATTCTGGTAAAAGCTATTGGTAATCATAAACGCCATAGGCGATCGTAGTAACATAGTAAATTTTACATTTATTAAATGTATTATAATTGATTATCAAATCATTTAATCACTGTAGGAGTTAGCGTTGTTCATATTAAATTTATTTAATTAATTGCCTTTCCTTATTATTTCTGCTTTCCAAATTCTCATAAAAATTGTAATTATGGTCAATGCCTTTTGCAATTCAAAATCAAATTCATGAAGTCTTTATTACAAGTTATTACTTTGGTCTTAGTAATCTCCACAAGTTAGTTTTCCCTTTCAAGATAAATATGTGAGAATAGAATTAAATACCCATTAATTATATTAGGTAATTACTCAAACAGGGATCAAGATAAGATACAGGTTTGATAGTAGAATTTTTAATTTGAACCATTAAAAGAAAAACATGAATGTCATCTTCTTGGATTCTGGATTTACAGCATATTGATGATGAGCTATTTTGACAGTTCAAAAACTATTTTCAAAATGTAATTAATGTTTTGAATGCCATACATAAAGACTTTGGTCTATTAATTAATGTTAAAAAATGTAAAGTTCTTTATCAGCCAGTGAAGAAAGAAGAATGCTACACAAACTTTGAGTAGCTATCAATTTGACAGAGTAAATCAGTTTAAATATTTTGATAGTTTTATAAGTAGAAAGATAGATTTAAATTTTGAGGTCCAGTCCAATACAGATTCCAATATGCTATTGCTTTTTTTAAAAAATTTCTGCTATCAAATTACTACATTATTTTATCAAATTTATTATATGAAAGTGAAACATGGACACTCTATTAGTATAATATAAAGACAATAAAAAAGTTTCATTTAAAAATGCTTCATAAAATTTTAAAAATACAAGATTATTAAACCAATATCTTTTTCAGTTTGTTGGATGTGACACTATTGAGTCCACTAACATAAAATCACACCTTCATCTGGCTGGACATAAAAAATAAATGAACAACTGAATACTTTCTAAAAGAATATTTTATGTTGAACTTTAGAATATTTTTTATGGGAAAGATGGATCCTACCTACAATATAAGACATTCTAAAGAAGTGCAATATCAATTGTTTCCATTGTGAAAATCTGCCAGAGAGTATAATACATTGGTGAACTATAATCAGGAATGGTATTGAAGTGTTTAAGACATCGTCAGATATTAAGTAAATAGAAAAATAAATAAGCATATTCTTATGTAATCGTATTTCTGATTCACAGACTGGTTTGTATAATCATCGCAAAACTCATTTCTAAAGTAGATTTTTTCCTTCTCTCCTTCATTATGGAATTTGAATGGCAATATTCATCCATGAATTGTCTGTTTATTATTTATCATTAATTAAATTGAAATATATAGGCATAACATTCATATAAACAACAATAAAAATATACAATAAATTTCATATATAATAATCAATCTAAATAAGATTGAAACAAACAACTAATTATATTTACAACTATTTAACAATCCAGCGTTCATCTCTTATTGAGACCTTTTCAAGATATAAAATTTTATACATCATTTGACCTATTAATTACATTTACTCCATCTATTAGACATTATTTTAACTTCAACAATATAATTAACATTATACATATAAATAAATGTCATAAAATAAAAATACATACATTTTTTAAAAACTATATAAATACATATATTTTTATATAATTATATAAATAAATATTCTACTCTTCCCCTCCCTCCTTTATAATCATTCATTCACAATTTTATCATAATTTTTAAATCTTCCAATTATCTAATAATGCCCATTTTTCACCTAATTTACATATCTATCCAAATTTTTTTGAATGTATAAAATTTCATAACATATTCTTTTTTGATAACATTTAACATGTTTTATAACTCTAATATTATTTTCACCCTCTGTTTTATGACTCATATCTAAATAATGTATATGTAATTCTGACCTAATATTACATCTATTAATTGCTCTATCATGTTCCTTCTCTCTATCACTTATCATTCTTCCTATCGGTTATATATATATATATTATTACAATTTCCATATTCAATTTTATAACCATCCCTTGTTTACTACTAATACTATATATCCTATTTGTATTACATAACCATCTACCCAAAGTCTATTTTCCCAAACTATTCTTACATTATTTGGTAATTTCTCTCTTACTAACTTTTTATATACTACCCTTGAATATGAAATAATCATCCACTTACAAACTTGATATTCTTACATACATATTTCTATTAATTATACTTTTATTTCTAAAAATATTTTTAATTACTCTTTCTTTTATATCCTATTTTAATATAATCATTCTCTATTTCTAATTTTTACTCATATGCCTCTTTCTGATCTAATGTAAGTTTATCATTTTTTTTTAACTTAAAGCTCTTTAAAATCCCTACTTTTTGACAACATGGCTGATATGACCTTGAATCAATTAAATCTCTAATATTTCTATCTTTAATATATTTTATCACTATTTCATTCATCAATTCTCTATTCACAAAAATATTTAATATTTTAATCCATTTACTTTTTTCTCCACTGTAAATCAATTTTTATATTTATTTTTATTTAATTCATTAAAAACTTTACCAATACTTCTACTATTTCCAATAACAATAATGTCATCCACATACCTATAATATTCTATAATTCCTTTAACCTTTATAAGCTTAGTCACTATACTTTCCTCTATGGTATTTAACCTACCGATCATAATATCCCATTTATCAAGCACCTCATAACCCATCCCTTTTTTATACTCCAAAATTCTTCCTTATATTTAAAATGCAAAGCCTCAATGTTTCATAAACAATATACATCCACTCTTCTGACAAAACATTACTTATCTTCAATTTAGTCACAACTATTTCTATATTATCTTGTCTAGGTACATTTTGGTACATTTTCTCAATATCAAATAATGCAATCATTCCATTTCTATTTAATTTAATATTATTTAATTTATTAACAATTTCTTCAGAATTTTTTATGTAATATTTTCCAAATCCAATTCTGCAATCTTTTTATATACCAAATTACATATACTTTTAAGTTTATAATTATTAAAATCCAAAATTACTTTTATTGTTATATTCTTTTTATGTATCTTAACCTTTCCTACTATACATGGTTGCTCAAAATTTGTAGAATATAAACACTTATGCTGCTTCTCAGTGATTAAATTTTTCATTTTCATATAATTCTACAATAATTTATACATTGTTTTAATCTTATTTCCAGGATCTTTACTTAATTTTTTATATCTTTATTTATCATTTCATACCCCCTTTTATCATTTTATTTTATGCCTGTCCTCTACTGCTGTACATCCATGCACATACACACTGTTTAGGATTTAAACATTCCCCCCAAAAAGGATGTTTACATGAATATTTCACTAGAAAAATGAACATCTATTTTAAAATGAACTATATCAAGATACATTAACACATGTGTACAAGTAAATATATATAATACGATTGATAAAACAATTGAAGATAAAATAACAAAAAAATAGCATAATGATAACATAATATTTAGTAATAACAAAATTCTTAATTGCTAAGACCTAATTTGATATTTGAGGAGAGAGAAGGAGATTAAAAAATGAAATGTCAATAGTTATTAATAAAATTTGGTTGTATATTACAAATTGCTTGGATTCCAGAATTTGTGAAGTATGGTTAATTAGCTTTTAAACATGCACTATGGATAAGTATATGTATAGATGACACACTGATTACTATATAAAAACTTTCTTGACAATAATCACAGAAAAGAAAAAGAGCACAAAATGTCTTTTAAAGCACACACTCATTATTCCACACAAATTTTCTTCAAATTAGCTTAGTTACTATTTTCAAAATTATTGTTAAGATAATGGTATATTTATGGTATAGATATAAACTAGTTGATATCTAAATTTATTCACAGACAATTCTGAATTTGAATCAGAGTTGGCTTTCTTCATGCTTTTCCTTTCCTCTGATATTTAATTTCCCAAAGTGGATGGAGGCATGAGGCATTGTAGACATTGTAGCTATCACTTCGTACATGGTCAGCTCTGGATGTGTTTCTCTAGTCTCCCATTCAGATATGTCTGAACTCCCAGGATTTCCAGCCCTTTGGAACAAAGCAATCTAGTGTTCAGCACTGCATATTTTTTAAAATTTTATCCACAAGAAGTTATTTGAAAGAAGTTGGCAACATTAGTTCAAAAACAATAATAATAATACTCTGTTTCAGCTTCATTCTAGTATTTATTCATTTTATATTATTGATGTCACTGGTCCCTTAATGTCATAGCCTCCTGATAGTAATATGTGATCTAAGCATCTACTATCCACTTGGATGGTTTGAAGTATTATCTCGGAACTGTCAACTGATGATTAATTAGTAGCTGAGTTCAAATTAGCTTGGTGGTCAAAAGCAATCATTAGTGGTCTCTTTGATTTTACACATTTGCCAAAATAGAAATATGTAAATTAAAGAAAAATTGCATTAGATAAGATAGAATTAAAATTTGAAATATTAATTAATCATCTCGATTTGTATGAGGCATTTAAGTTAGATTATCCACACACACAACCAAAATTTAATTCCTAAGATACAGCTAAAATTAGCAGCAATCTTGAATTTTACCCACTGTTCATTTTTTTTCTGTATTCTTTCAGTGATTTTCAATAAAATATATATATATACAGCTGATAAAAAGCAAACATATAAATATTTTTTTTTTCTGGAATAATTGGGGGTTTGATTAGGTTTACAATTAATACCCTACAATTTACATATAATTTATATATAGTCCAATAATGCGGAATATTTGAATATCCATATATGCTTTTGAAGAACTCAATTAATAAAAATGTTGCATGTAAGTTGGTACAAAAATCAAGTGATTTATTATATGTATTTATAGTGAATTTTTAAAATCACTTTACATGCAATTTAAAAAAAAACATGAACAGTTCTTTCTTATAGAAAATTATAATTTGATTTTTCATAAAAAAATCTAATACAAAGCATTAGTAATATTTTCTAATTTCTATGTTAATTAACTTTCTCATTCCATTTGCCCATTCTTGTTTAAAATTATATATGTAGCAGAATAATTAAACAAAATAATTCGTTATTTAAGACACAAATGAGATATAATTAAAATGAGTAAGTAAACTGTATAAATCATAAAAAAATAATTTATAATATTTAGATGAAAGCAAAAAGAGCCCCAAATATAAAACCCTCACATGCTATTTTGTTGAATAATATTTTTCTCATTCATTATAATTTCTACATTCAATATGTTACAGTAATTTTATTTATAATAGAATTTTATATCTACTACACTGTATCTTCATCAAATGGTCAGAGATATAATCACTTGTGAATGTGCTTGAATGATTGACATATCTTATTTATATAATTTATTTAATCCTATAAAGGAAAATATAAAATTTCATATTTTGATTAAAAATAATATATAAGTTAATTGATATTACAAAAGTTACAAATAATTTTTTTTTGAAAACTTATTTATTATCCTAGTGATTTTATTGATCTTGAAGTTCTTTAACTTTAAGTCTTATGAAAATAATTTTTTTAAAGATGTTTTTTCAGAAAAATTGTTGATAAAATTAAAAAATTTATTGTAAAATTAAAAAAAAATTATATTAATGTTATTCAGTTTTGTTTTGAAGCTTTTAACAAAATTAATGTTTTTATTTTAGGGGATGATTGTGTTTTTGGTAGTTTAGATATTGAAAATGTATATCATTAAAATATTAAAAAATATTAACTATAGGTTTCTTTTATACAAAGTATTATTCTTGTATGATATATTATGTGATATAATTTGCATATTTACCCTCTATCTTAGATTTTGCTAACCTTTTTTTTTAATGAGTGTTAAATTTTATGTATATTTTTTTCTAATATTTTTATTTAAAAAAATTATATAGATGTCAGGACAATCAAAAACATGAAGAAATTTTATAGTCATAAGCATCCATTTCTTCTTGGAGATTTTGAACTTTGTCATTATTATTTTGAGAAAATATTTTTGAATGACTAAAAACTTGATTTTTGGAAAATTTATGATTATTTTCAAACCATAATTATATAATAATTATGTGTTAGTTATTAAACATCAAGCATATATATATATATATATATTGGGGAGATTGGGGAAGTCGGAAAGGGCAGGATCAAAGGGTTGGTTTCATTAAAATAAAGTTGAGAAAAGAATTTCCAGTTTTTAAATAAATGTAATGCTGAGTATTAAAACAATCAAAACATGAAAGCAATGAGATCTATCTTTTATTTTTAAAGATGATGTGACCAACAATCAAAAAATATGAAACAAAGGGATCACTAAATTAAAATCACACTAACATATAAATTAGTACCTCTAAATAATAAATGATAATAATAGTGAAGTGCCTAAAACAAAAATAAATGAAATATGAAATATCTTTATTATATAAATTAATAATTTCTATAACTTGGCATAAAAGAAAATAAGAATAATATATATTCTTTAAATATAAAGGCATATTAACAATAGTACTCCTATTTATGTTATAGTTCAACTTTAAATAATATTGATGTTTTAAATATAAATACAAAAATAACTATATGTATATACTTGTAATAAGTATATATAGATTAAATATATAAAGACTATTTTTGCTAACCATTTAATATAGATATAAATTCTATATACTTCACCATAAATTAATTTTAAGATTTTAAATATTTAAGATATTGTCGACTCGTATCGTTTAATATTTATAAAATAAGATGTAAATTGTTATAATTGTATTTATATAAAAAAATAAAAGAAATAAAAATATATCATCCAAATATATTTTATATACTATACTATATAAAATTATTAATCCTTTAAAGTCATTTAGCTAATTTTCCTTAAAAGAATTATCTGTTCTTTATCCTTTACTTTGATTATTAGAATGCTAGAGAGAGCAAAAATATATAAAGAAAATGTAATCTAGATATTGCATATTTATCCTTTCAAAATTTCCTTCATTGAAAAATAAATAAACAAGTTGAAATATTAAATCACACATCAATTCAATTACTTAAATTATGATTAAATTGATGATTTAATTTAAGATAGTATATCAAGTTTCAACTCAGGGATGAAATTTATACATTGAATTTTTTAGTTGTTCCATTGAAAATTGCCTTGGAATTAATGAAAGCGATGTAGTCTGCTGCGATTCTTGATTATGCATAATTTATGTATTTACATAAAATATATATATTATTTCAGTATTTTGAAGAATAGTAAATTTTATAGAACTAAAGTACAATAAAATCTTTATTTTTAGTTGTTTGTTCTATATCTATTCAATAATAATATATCAAAAATAATGGTTCTTTATTGTTGTTGTATGTTCATAGAATTATTTTAAAACTTGTTTATATGTTCTCTTTTAAAAAATTAAATTAAAATAAAATAAAATATCAAGTATATATATATAAAAAAATATTAAATTAAAATATTTGACAGCTTTAAAATATACATAAATAATAATATTGATTTTTTAATAATATTAAATAAAATATTTTTTATATAATCAACAATTATATTCTTTATTTATTTTAATAATTAAATATTCATAATGATGTCATCAAATATAAATAAAATAATAATAAAAATAATATACCTAATAAACATAAAAATAATAATACTTATATGTAAATAATCAAGAGATTTTTTTAATAAAATGAATTTTAAAATATAGATAGACTTATCGATATTTACAATATATATATATATATATATATATATATATTATAGCATATTTACTTTCTCCAGGAATGTTTTATTTTTAAGTATAAAAAGTTATATTTTTCTGAATAATGTTACCATGAAAATTATGATAGTGGCAATTAATATTTGTTTAGTAACATATCATCACTTACAATATATTAGAAAATATAGAAATATCATAAAAATTTTAAACTTTTAAAGCATAAGTTGAGAGATTAACCAGTTATTAATAATTACTTGTCCACATTTTAAATACAAACATCAAACAAAGAAGATTTTGTTTATGTTGCAAAATCAATCTGCTCCTTAGTTTCGATTATAATCTAATTTTTAAAATAGCAGTAAAAGTCAAATATGATTTTTGGAAATTTATTTAATTTTTAAACAAACATATCTCAAATGAAATCAAATTTATTATATTTTGATATATAATAATGGTTTAATACTAAAATGAAAATTGAAAATTTAAAGCAATTGAAAACAAAACAAAACTATCAATGTGCAGGAGGGTTAATGCATTTCTTAACTAATTAAAAAAATACAAATATTTTCTACTGATAAGATTAAAGTTATTTATGATTTGCTTTTATTATTAAAAGATTCAATATATTTTGTATATAATAATGTGTTTTATAAAATTAAAATATGGTGGGATATTGGTTATGCTAATTTACTTTATATTGATTTTTTTAGAGAATATTGCTATTAATCAATTTTCTGTTTATTTAAAATTATTTATTAGATATGATGATTGTTTATTACTGAGAAAAATGAATTGAAAGATTTTTTTTGATAGATTGAATGGTTTGATTCTAATATATTTACTATTGAGGACAAGGTGAATTGCTTTTATTTTTATTAAGTTAAAATTTTTAGATTTAAATATTAATAAAATTGATAATTCTTTGCTTTATAGTCATTTTAGTAAAGATAGAAAATTAACAAATATGATAATAGGTCTGATAATTATCAAATCTTTACGCATAAAAAATTGCTTATTAAATCTTTGTTATAGGAACAAAAGAATTAATAATTTTAAAAGACTTATAATCAAAGCAACTTGCTTCTAATTATATTGAAATTGGTTATAATCACAAATTTATAAGAATGTTATATTAAATAAAAATGTATTCAAACTTAATTTAATAAAATGTTTAATATTAATGAGAAAAAAAGTTAATTTTTTTTAACCATTTAAGTGTTTCATATGTACATTGGTTTATAAGAATAGTAATTTATTTGAGTAATATGAGTTTCTAAGAAAAGGGCATTGATTTAAATTTATTAAATACCTCAAAATAGTCCAGTGTGGTGGTAATTGTATTCTGAATATAATTTATAAGATTTTTGCAGTTGTCATAAAATTCATAATAGTCAAATTAAATATTATCTTAATGAATGTATTAAAGTTCATAAGAGTAGATTTACAAATACTATCACAACTTGACTTTGTATAACCATGAAGTGAATAAACAGGTCATAATATCAAAAAGAATTAAAAAAAACTTTAGTGATAAATCTTCTAAAATCTGAGGCCACCAATCTTGTGAAAACTTTCAATAATATTAAAGATAAGTAATTTTTGAAATAAATTATGGGATTGAATTGTGATATATATTTATATATATATACACACATGTAACATTTCACTAAATTTTACTTGAAAAGGTCTGTATGCGTAATAGATGAAATCATGTTCCTGAGACAATTTTAGTAAAAATTTATTTTTTAGTATTTAATGCTATTTGATTTTCTATTATATATACTATATGTATTTGATGTTAGTAATAACAATTTATAAAATTTGAATAATAATATCATGAAAATATTTTTTTATATTTGTTAAATATAAATCAAGCAACATTTAATGGATAAAATTTGATTAACTAAAATAATGACACTTACTGAGTATTTTTTAAATGAAGTAATTTGGCAAGTGCTTTACGATCAGGCAAGCTACCACAGACAGTAAACTCTGTTTTAGGATAATACCAAAATACAACTATACACATTTCCTCTTCAGTGCTTAAGCCACCCTTAAAAAGTTATTGAAATCAGTTATAAAATTAAAAAATGAAAACATTCATTTTTATTTTCAATATAAAATAATGTATACAATATGTATACTAAAAAATCTTGTTTAATACTTTAAAATAAAAATGTTAAATATGTCAACCAAGTATGCTTCATGCTTTCGACTAGCTGATATGTTGTTATATTTAACATTTTTTATTTTAAAGTATTAAACAAGCTTTTCTTAGTATACATGTTGTATGTATTTTTATATTGAATTTCATTTTTCCTAGAAAAGTTTTAAAAAATTGGAATCACTTTTATTTTGTAAATTAAATAGTAATAGTAATTAAATAATGTTTTTTTTTTTAAAAAATTTTTTTTAAGAATATTAAACTATAAACACTCTTACTATTAATTTTAAATAAATTAAAATAAATGATAAATGTTAATAGCATTGGGGAAAAAATATTAAGATGTTTAAGACATTAAATATACTTTTAAAAAATTTCAAATTGAGGATAAAAATTGGTAGTAAGCTTATGATCATAAATGAATAACACATATAAAAATGTACCATTGGACATAGTTTAAATAATATAAGTCAAAATATTTTATTTGGATAGTGCAATAAGGGATAATTGAGATTAAAAAAAATAATGCTGGAAAAAGCCATCTTTTCAAAATAAAATGACCCTACTATCTGGAATCTTTGTTACTAATATTTGGACATTTGAATGCCAGTCTTAGTATTTAAGAAAGTAGAAAAAATAAATTAGAAGATATTTAAATACAGTTTTAGAAAAAGTTGATTAAAACTAGTTGAGTGAAAAAAAAAACTTATAATAATTAGACTTTGTAAAAAATAAATAGGAAAGAGAATTATTGAACATGATAAAATTAAAAAATATTAAATTCATGCAATGCTAAAAATGTGAGGAGTAAAACTGGATGTAATTCACATTCATGTATGAAAAGAATGACTGAGGACAAAACAATAATGTGACCAGAGTGACAATATATTGATTGCCTTATAGAAATTTGCAATGTCTGATTACTGAATTACTTAAAGAGATGGAAATATTTTTTAATTTTATTTGAACACTCATGTGATAACTAAATAAATAATTTAAATTTGTTTTTTTTTTTTAAATAATAAAAATGAAGTTGTTTATTATTTTAAGCAGCATTAAAAAGCAAACGATCAGAAACACCTTTATATATATATATATATATAGTGACCTTATATATATATATATATATATATATATATATATATATATATATATATATATATATATATATATTGTGACCTTCCAGGTTGGCACCAGGAAGAAATGTGGGAAGTTCACATTTGTGCTAACAATGGCTAAAGATAGTTATCTGAGAAAAATGAATTGAGATGTAATTTGCTAGTTAAAATTAGGATTTAAAAAATTAAAACTTTAATTGGGTGTACTGATTGGTAGAGTTTTGGATTATATATGTTTGGTAGTAAAAGAGGAGGATGAACAACATCAGGGATGTTTATATGTAGTAGAAAAATTTACATGTCATAATAAGCAGATACATAGATATATTATTAATTAGAATTTTCTTTTCTATATTTTATTTATTATTTACTAATTATGTATTGTTCATAATCTTATATTTAAAAATGATAAAGATTATTTGTATATTAGTGAATAACATTTATAAATTAATATTTGATATTTAATATTTTTTTTTATTATTATGTTTATTCCATTCAAATATTGTATTGTTAAAATTTTATAAGTAAAATTCTGGCACATTTCCAAAGTTGATTGTAATAAAAAAACAGAGGGCATGAGTGAAGAGAGACAGAGAGTTTAAAACTTGAAGGAAAGTAAAAAAATTCCAAGGAAGAAGATGTAAAAAAAAACTTAAAAGAATCAATAACTCTCTAAGAGTATTAGAACAAATAAAAAAAAAAACATCACAAGGATTCTAATAATATACCTGTGGAGAATTTTCTATTATACTACTGGAATAATATAAAAATGAGGAGATAAACACCCCCCACCCCCCAGAGGGAAGCCAGCTCCAAATTTCTGTCAAGCGATGATCCATATTCACTACCTTTAAAATGCCTGGATGATATGTAAGCTAAATAATTATGATTTATTTTAAAGTATTACCAAAAATAAATAATATCAGAATGACAAAATTGTTTAAAATAAAGCTAGCTAAAATTTTCTTATTAAACGCTATAATTAAACGCTTGATTTTCAATTTTAATAATTTTCTATCAATATTCTGCAAAATAAAATTTAAAATGAAAGTGTTTATCTATTTAATCTTATATCAAGAAGATAATTTTATACTGTATAACTTTGCTATTCACGCATATATAATAAAATAATTCCAATGCATGCAAATGTTATTATAACACCTATCACGGAATTCTAGGATAAAAAAAAAGACTATTGTCATTCTTAACAAATTATGCTTTAACAATCGGATAGACATTTTTTTTTATGTTATAATTTACTGTTGTCTTTGAAATTGATATGTATGTTTCTTTCAACTTTCAAATTTTTTTTTTTTTTTTAAAAAAAACTTAACATGTAATGATGAGATATTGATAAGTATTTTTCGTTATTGATTACAACAGATGTACAACCAATTTTTTTTTGTTTTCTTTTAAAAAAACAAAACAATGTAACTTCATATCATTATAATATGATAATTTATTATTTTGTATGATCTAGAAATTATATTATAGGTGATTATAGATATTCAGATGTGTGCGTGATGCTATAAATTATTATTTTAAAAAAATTGTATTTATTATGCTTTGATTTCGTTAATGAAGTTTATTTAAAAAAATAAAGAATTAAAACCTTGTCTGTTATAAGTTCATTTATATAGGAAGTATATTGAATGTAAGTTGGAGGTAGAAATGGTCAAGGGACGATTAGATTATTTAGATTGAGTTTGGAGATATTATTTAACCCTCACATATATAGGTGTAAGTGTTTGGCTATTGTTTTCCCTTCCTTTCTTTATTTTGTATAGTTAATGTTAGATGATATACACTGATTATAACAGATAAGTGTTGTATAAATTTTTATAATATGTATAAAAGATGATTGATTTATGGCATCATCCAAGTTTTATAAATAAGCTAATAAAAGTATGTTTTAAAAATACATTATATTTATGATATTATAAAAGCACACATATTCGAAAATATATGAGTCATATATTAAATATTAGTCAATTTTGGTTTTACTGTGGAAGAAATGTAATTGGTTAGCAAAGTTCATAAAATAATATATTTTTTTGTTTATTATTTATTTTGTCTTTTACTTTTAATAAATGTTTTATTGAATTAATAGTCCATATGAATTGCTTGATTATATATGTTTGATTCGCCATTTACACACACACACATATGGTTAATATAGCATAGCCCTAGAATATCTAAATTTGCCAGTAGAAGTCAATTTATTTAATCTGTCTGGAGATGATAAATCACCATATTACAGTGCTAATAATATATTTTACTTTGCTTAGAATAGATGGTGATGTGGATATAAAAGGTACCCGACCCTCATCATTATCTATCCTATACTAAATATGATAATTGATAATTTTACAATAGTTTTGTAATTGAATAAATGTGTGGCATATGATTAAATTAGTGTTACAGAATTGTTATCCATAAATGTTTTATTACTCTTATTTGCATCCTATATGAAGACCATATCCTATAACCTCAACTGAGCTAAGCCATAGAATAATTACAATATAAGAATCTTTTAAATAAGTTTAAAAGCAATTTACAATTATAAATTTTATTCTATCTTGTATAGAATTGGCACCTGGGCATTTATAAATCTAATAAAGTGAATAAGTGAAGTAAACAGAGGTTACAGGGTGGGTTAAGTGGTGCCCAATGTGGGGCATGACATTTAAGGGTCAAATGCTCGATATATTTATGGATAAATGGCTGCACAATGATTGGTGATTGATTCATCTTTGTTTACATGTGTATTTTGTTCTTTATGGGTGATTATATATTATACATTCTATTTTAAGTGGTGACTAACGTGGATGGCTTGATATATACATAGAGGCCACAGCTGCCAAGGGTTTAAATGGATGTCCAATCGTGGGATCTTGATTACTTAAGTCTCATATCTTGTAGAGTGTTTATATTTTTGTTGATATATATTGGCATATACCTGAGATGAGAAGTAATCCAGTGCCATTAGAATTACTTTATTCCTGTTTTAAATATACAGTTATTGCAAAATTGGTTCCAAAATAGAATCAAGTTGGCAGTTTTCTTATTCAAGGATTTTTTTATATCAATCTGGAAGATTAATAAAAATGTTTGATAAAATGGAACTAGGGATAAATGGAGCATTAACTAAGGTTTGAAATAAGCCAATTAGAATTTGAAATAAGCCAATACCTGAAAGATGTGTAGTAGATATATTAATGTCAGATGTATAGTTTTAAAAAAACATTTTTTTTAGATGAAATAAATAAATACAGCCATGAAAAAGCTTAGTTTCAATTATAGAGCTATATAAATATCGTAACTTATAGTAAATGTTAAAGTTGATAACATTTATATATATATATATATATATATATATATATATATATATATATATATATATATATATATATATATATATATATATATATATATATATATATATATATTGTAACAAAAATTAAAGTATGCTCAAAAGAAATATTGTATTAAAATATCATTGGATTTGTCAAAAATCCAAATATTATTAAAATCTCAAATATTCAAATATTCATTGTAACTTAATAAAGATGATCAAACGATCCAAATGTATTAAATAATTAAGAAAAGATTCAAATATAAATATTTAGCTTAATAAACGAAAAGCATTGTAGCTTAAATTAAATTATGAGAAGAATACCTGAGTAGTGGCTATTAAACAAAAAGGTCAGACTGAGTTATCAATCATATTAAGGGTCATTGGATTAAATGAAACATACTTCTATAATTAGATTCCTCAAGATATCACAATATCAATAATTATAAACAAATTATTAATAACAACTATTATAACTCAGGTATATGGAAATCACGTGAGGTGAGTACACTAGTAACTCAATAAAATATCTGCTCAGGTATACAGACAGTAGATTTTATCCACTTTCATTTCTTGGTTTGATGTTAAGTGCATATCCAAACAAATACCAAGTGAATATGGTCTAGCAGGGCACCACTAGATTATTTGAATCTAGACACAGTTATATCTAATAACCTTTCACATGTACCGGGTTTGAATCCCTTTTGGTACTTTATTTCTTACAAAATGTATGATTTTGATTTTAGACCCATAGCACTGTATGCACTAATATTTAAGTAAACACCTAGGTAACATAAAACATCTTTAAACTGAAGTGGAATTCATTAGACATAAATCATTTCTTAGACCTTAGCATAACAAATGTGTTTCAATATTTTTTTATAAGTTTTACTAGCTCAGATTACTATTAATTTAGGATGGCAATTCACTCATCCTTGCATGAAATAGATGATGGGATGGTGGTTATAATAATACTAAGAAATCACTAAATACTATGAAATCAATATTTATTTATGGCCTTTAAACATTTAAACAGCTCATTAATTAAAATGTGATGATGATGATGATAATGATAACGATAATGACAATGGTTTCAACCACAGCTTTAGGACTAAGCCTAAACATAAAACCTAATTTTTATAAAGAAATTCATAATTATTGTTAATCTTAGCATATTTAATCATATCTTAAACAACTAATATTCAACCATTGATGATGAATGATCACACTTGATAAAGACTACTCTTAATGAAATATATATGCCTCGTTTAATAACATAAACTAATATTTATTACTGCATTTCTAACATATACATAAAAATTTCTATATTTACATGAAAATTTATATTAACAATAACAACAATAATCATAATCGACTGTTTTAAAATCATAACATTAAATTTTAAATTCTTCCCCCTTTCCCGTAAATGTATTTCAAAAGTATATTGTATTAAATTGGGTAACCGATTTGTTAAAATGTTCCATCCACAAGAAAAGTATTTCATATAAAAAAAAATATTCACTCATTGGCACACATACTTTATAAATCTAACATGTAAGTAGAATGACAAAAATAAATGTTAGTAAAATTGGAAAGAGCAAGTTTTACCGAACAAGTTTTAAATCATTTTCTCCCCCTCCCTTCTACCTCTGAAATGCTATACTTTCTTAAAACAAAATAATTTAATATTTTAACACTGCTTATTACTTCACATTCACACACAATTATACACATGTAAAAATATTATTATGTAGGTGTGTGTTTTATCCCATAATAACAAAATATTATTTAAAACCAAAATAATAATACAAAAAATTATTTTACACATTAATATTTCATAACTGTAAATTAATAAACAAATAATTTTGATACATTCAAGATCATTTATGAAGCTCAAGGTTATTATTGGTAAGAAATTATTGGTTTTAATCGATCTGAATTGTCTTTAAAAGTTCTTTAAATAAACTATACCACTTTATAGCTAAAATTTTATTAAGACTCTGATATCATAAAGAAAATATATCAAAAAAAATTTTTATACTACCAGTTCTTTGTAGCGACTTCTAATGAGTCAAATTTCTCTTGTTTAATGTCTATCTTTGGCAGCAACAATTTCCATGTTTCTTTGGAACAATCTCTTTCTTAAAGTGTATAATTATTTGATGATGATGATCCTATTGAGGTTATTTGCTTTAGTGGACAATTTGGAAATCTTTATATTAATTTTTCTTCTCTTCCTGTCAAGCATGATTCTTTTAGTGGATGAAATACAGCAGTTGTTTTCACGTTTATAAATTTCCTGGGTTTTAAACTCAGTTGCTGGAACAATTAATTGGACTTGATGATTAATATTTATCAGTAGATTAATTCATCTTTCTGATCTCCTTCGAATGCAGGTGAATGTTTTCTTCTTTCTATTTAAAAACATCTTATTTCTCTGGTCAGTTGAAAGGTGTAGAATATTATTTTTCAGACAAGACATCTTTTCTTTCCTATATGATCTGCAGCTCCACGATGGTCAGGTCTTGATGGGACACATATATAATTTTTCTACCCCATCATTTCTTATATTTTCAACATTCAAAACTTCATAAAAAAATGATTTAAAAAAAAAAACTATCTAGCAGAACTAAAAATGTTTGTCTGCTTTAGTTTCAATAATTTTTAAAAAGTCTCTCTCACAATATATTATAATAACAATAATCTAATAGCTCAACTGATTTTCCAGACTGCTTTTATATCCGATTTTTGAGTCAACTCACCCAATTAGAGTGATAGTGTGAATTGCTATTTTTGACCAACCCAAAAAATCACACACCTGGTTTTCAGACACTTTTGTCTTAAAAAAAATAGACTTAATCCTTTTTCCTTTTTCATGTATATCTGTAATATCTAAAATTGGAGTTTCTTTCCTTTAATCTTAAGATGAGACAATTTCAAAATTAGAGTTCCCACCAAGCTTAAGCTCCCAAAATGACAAACAATCATTTACAAAAACAAAATTGCTACAAAAATAGATATCTGATTCAACAGATTTTTTCCTTAACACAAAATTGTAAAAAAAAATAATTTGACAGATTTAACCCTTCTTTTTCTTTCAATATTTAATAAATGTAAATTTCTGTATGTAATGTACACACATACTTTATCATTTCAAATCATTCATAAACTGTCATTACAATAATCTAATTGCCAGCTTAGTAATTATAACCCTAATATTTAAAATTAAATCCTTAGCTTTTAAATCCCAATTACAATTATAGAAAAGCAAAATAGAAGTATAGAATAAGATATTAGAATTGATCAAGCATAGGTTAGTTTTAAAGAAAGTTAAAATGTTTAATATTTGAAATATAAAACAATTAAATAGCTTTGCCTATATATATGTGTAACTTTGCTTTTTAACAGAAAAATTTAATATTGAATAGTTTAACTGTGTGTATTACCTTTCTATCAACACACAAACAAATAAAGAATATAATTGTTGACCCACTCTCTTTCTGTCTAAAGCTTTTAAAACTGGATCTTGTAGGGTTTAAACTTGGATGCCCTACAGCTTCCTTTATTGTTATATAAAAATGTGATGATGATTTTGGTTTTACATTTTCTTACATGCACATTACTATAAATTTAGCTAATGACTAAATTGTAATGGCACAATATATATATATATATATATATATATATATATATATATATATATATATATATATATATATATATATATATATATATATATATATATATATATATATATATATATATATATATATATATATATATATCTTTTGCTTGTCAATAAAATATAGCATTGATGCCAGATAAGCATAGAATTATTGATGATGTTAAATTATAAAGTAATAATGTTGTTCATATTCAGAACATTTCTGTTATAGAAAGTCTATAATTTTGAAGGTTAAATAGCATACTTGATTGTTGGAGTTTTGTTGGTTGTATTGCAAGTTTTGGTGATGGATGGAGAGTTTCTGTCATTGTCTTAAGTATATGGTGTATTCATGTCACTGGTGACTGATTGTTCTCATTCACTGCTCCAACCCAAATTATGATATCAGTTGTTAGTTATCATGAAGCAGTTAACAGTAGTCCTGCCATGATTTTGCCTCTAAGACTCCAGAGAAAGAGCAAGGCATAGTTCTTTCTAATATATATGTAATATTTGTCTCTAAGACTCCCAAAGATGAGCAAGACAATATTTTATAAATAGCCACTAAGACTTGGATGTAAGCAGGGCATTGTGATAGTGTTTGTAGTAAAATATTATGGGTTGTGGTAGCTTAGAGTGACTAAAGTGGGACAATCATCAGAGTGTTCATGGAGCATTGTCTGTTTTAAGAGCAGTGATGGAATTCTTTTATCTATTTCAAAATTGTGAACTGCTAATAATTCTTTTGGCTGTCAGTATCTGTTGGATCTTTAGAAGAATGGATGAATATATAACTTGAATATATAGCTCATTCTTAAAAGGCTATTTTCTATATTCTTATGCAAAGGTTGGCATTTACCATATTTAAGTAAAAATTGTATATCAGTTGTCATAGTAAATGCATGTCATCATTAATTTTATTTTGGTTATAAAATTCATTTTTTTTGGGTTATAAATGCTGGTTATAATATTTGGATGCACCCAATACAGCATAAAGATAAATGAATATGTTTAAATTATTTTGGTCTTTTATCAGTTATTTGAATTGGTGTAGTTTGTAATATAACTATAGTGGATCATGTAAAATTTAATTAATAATTTCAGCTATGTTTAGATTAATGTGATCTAGTTAAAACTTAATGTCTTCTTATCTATGTGTGTGTGGAAAATCGAACATTATATGGGAAAATAAAATTGTGGAAATTTTATGTCATTTTAGGTAATGATGGTGAATTTGAATTGTTGATTTGGTGGAGGTTGGAGCTGGTAAACCTTATTTTCTTAAGTAGTATTAATAAATTTTTAAGAGATTATAAAATGGAAGAGTTTAGCTTATACGATAGTTTGGGTGGGTCTCAAGAGACACCATCTCCAGACATTGTTGCAATGTCCCCTGACCTTGAATCAGGAAATGAAGCTATAGATATGTCCTATGGAGAGTCTAGTAAGATGAGAGATAATATTTGTAAAACCACGGATGATGATATGCCAATGTGGGCCAAATTGTTTTTTGCAAAACTAGAGTTAGGTTTAGTAGAATTGAAATCAGAATTAAGAGAAGAACTAAAGTCAGGTCAAGCAAAATTGAAATCAGAATTAAGGGAACTAAAGTCTGGATGAATAGAAGATAGAGAAAGGTCAGAAGAGATGGTTACAGAACAGAAGTCAGGTCAAGATAAGTCAGAGGAGAGGATGGCAGAAATAAAATTGGAAGTTTCAGAAATGAAGTTAGAAATGGTAGAAATAAATGCTAGTATAGTTAGGCAGATGCAAGTTGTGGAGGAGAAAGTAAAAAGTCAGGAATCAGAGATAGCAATAGAAATAAAATTGAGTCAAAAGAAATCAGAGGAGAGGATGGTTGAAATAAAGTCAGAAATGTCAGAGATAAAATTAGAAGTGAAACTAGAAACAAAGCTAGAAGCAAGGTTAGAAATACCCAAAATGAAGCTAGAAATGCAAGAGAATATTAATGACCAAGTTATGCAGATTAATAAGAATGTTAGTTTAGCCAGTGATGAAATAAATGTATACAAAGAACTTAGAGAAATGGTTAATCAAAATTCAGAATTAGATAAGGATGTAGGTATAGACATGCTTAAAGATTTCAAAAAGAATCTTGATAAAAAGAAAGAAATTAATAAATCAATGAAGACAGAAATAATCTCTTTAGATATGAAGTATCTAGAAATTTTGGAGAATGAATTGTTAAAGGTTACTGATATCACAGGTAATAAATTTAAAAAATAAAAATGAAAACATAATTCCAAAATGTGTTCTTGATTATTTAGATCATAAGGTGAAGGTGAATGTTTGCAAAAAATATTTTATGGAGATACGAAATCTATAATATGTAGTATGAAATATTTAATAGAAAGTGTTAGTCATGCTAGAGAAGTCAGTAAAGTGAAAATAAAATGTAAAATTAAGAATACAGAAAAGTTTGGTGTAAATTTTCTTGGAAAAGTTACTAATCAGAATAGAGATTTAGGCAAAGCCAAAGTAAAGCTTAAATGTAAAAGTAAGGAGAAAACCAAAGTAGATTTTATGAGAGAGGTAATTAATTACAATAAACATATGAAGAAAATTAATGTAAAATTCAAAGAGATGAGTAGAGAGAAGGTTAAGATAAGTTATCTTATTAAAGGTGTAGATTATATAAGAGATATTGGGAAAGCAAAAGTCAAATTTAAATTAATAAATGAAAAGATAGTTAATTTAAATCTTGGTAGAAAGATTGTTGATGAAGAAAAAGAAGTTAGAAAGGCTAAGATCAAACTCAAAGGAATAAAGGAAAAAGTATTTAATATAAATCATCTTAAGAAAGTTAGAAATAAAGTAAGATATCTCAAAAAGGCTACAGTTAAATCCAACAAAGTAAAAATGAAATCTTGTAGAGATAAACTTGTCAGAAGAAAAGAAATAAAGAATAATCGAGCAAGATATAAAGTTACTTATAATGCTCGCAGTTTGATTCCGTATCCTACAAGACATGATTAATAAAAGTTATACATATTTTTCAATATAGAATTTAGTTATTTTTTTTGTTGCTTATTTAATGTTGCTAAAATATAATAGAAACAAGTGTTTATAAAAGCATTAAATATTTTTATTGTTTTATGTTTATTCGACAAACATAATTTTCTAATTGAGGAATGATCTTAATGTAAAATTTGATGTGCTATTAATATTGATTGTTGTTTATCCAATTCATTTTTCTTTCATAAGGGGGAAGGACTGTGACCTTCCTAGTTGGCACCAGGAAGAAATGTGGGAAGTTTGCATTTGTGCTAACATTGGCTAAAGATTGTTATCTGAGAAAAATGAATTGAGATGTAATTTGCTAGTTAAAATTAGGAGTTAAAAAATTAAAACTTTAATTGGGTGTACTGATTAGTAGAGTTTTGGATTATATATGTTTGGTAGTAAAAGAGGAGGATGAACAACATCAGGGATGTTCATATGTAGTAGAAAAATTTACATGTCATAATAAGCAGATACATAGATATATTATTAATTAGAATTTTCTTTTTTATATTTTATTTATTATTTACTAATTATGTATTGTTCATAATCTTATATTTAAAAATGATAAAGATTATTTGTATATTAGTGAATAACATTTATAAATTAATATTTGATATTTAATATTTTTTTTCTTATTATGTTTATTCCATTCAAATATTGTATTGTTAAAATTTTATAAGTAAAATTCTGGCACATTCCCAAAGTTGATTGTAATAAAAAAACAGAGGGCATGAGTGGAGAGACAGAGAGTTTAAAACTTGAAGGAAAAAGTAAAAAAATTTCAAGGAAGAAGATGTAAAAAAACTTAAAAGAATCAATAACTCTCTATGAGTATTAGAACAAATAAAAAAAACATCACAAGGATTCTAATAATATATCTGTGGAGAATTTTCTATTATACTACTGAAATAATATAAAAATGAGGAGATAAAGCCCCCCCCCTCCAGAGGGAAGCCAGCTCCAAATTTCTGTGAAGTGATGATCCATTTTCACTACCGTTAAAATGCCTGGATGATATGTAAGCTAAATAATTATGACTTATTTTAAAGTATTACCAAAAATAAATAATATCAGAATGACAAAATTGTTTAAAATAAAGCTAGCTAAAATTTTCTTATTAAACGCTATAATTAAATGCTTGATTTTCAATTTTAATAATTTTTTATCACTATTCTGCAAAATAAAATTTAAAATGAAAGTGTTTATCTATTTAATCTTATATCAAGAAGATAATTTTATACTGTATAACTTTGCTATTCGCGCATATATAATAAAATAATTCCAATGCATGCAAATGTTATTATAATGCCTATCATGGAATTCTAGGATAAAAAAAAGACTATTGTCATTCTTAACAAATTATGCTTTAACAATCGGATAGACATTTTTTTTTTATGTTATAATTTACTGTTGTCTTTGAAATTGATATGTATGTTTCTTTCAACTTTCAAATTTTTTTTTTTTAAAAAAACTTAACATGTAATGATGAGATATTGATAAGTATTTTTCATTATTGATTACAACAGATGTACAACCAATTTTTTTTTGGTTTCTTTTAAAAAAACTAAAACAATGTAACTTCATATCATTATAATATGATAATTTATTATTTTGTATGATCTAGAAATTATATTATAGGTGATTATAGATATTTGGATGTGTGCATGATGCTATAAATTATTATTTAAAAAAATTGTATTTATTATGCTTTGATTTCGTTAATGAAGTTTATTTAAAAAAATAAAGAATTAAAACCTTGTCTGTTATAAGTTCATTTATATAGGAAGTATATTGAATGTAAGTTGGAGGTAGAAATGGTCAAGGGATGATTAGATTATTTAGATTGAGTTTGGAGATATTATTTAACCCTCATGTATATAGGTGTAAGTGTTTGGCTATTGTTTTCCCTGCCTTTCTTTATTTTGTATAGTTAATGTTAGATGATATACACTGATTATAACAGATAAGTGTTGTATAAATTTTTATAATATGTATAAAAGATGATTGATTTATGGCATCATCCAAGTTTTATAAATAAGCTAATAAAAAGTATGTTTTAAAAATACATTATATTTATGATATTATAAAAGCACACATATTCGAAAATATATGAGTCATATATTAAATATTAGTCAATTTTGGTTTTACTGTGGAAGAAATGTAATTGGTTAGCAAAGTGCATAAAATAATATTTTTTTTGTTTATTATTTATTTTGTCTTTTACTTTTAATAAATGTTTTATTGAATTAATAGTCCATATGAATTGCTTGATTATATACATTCGATTCTCCATTTCCACACACACACATATATGGTTAATATAACATAGCCCTAGAATATCTAAATTTGCCAGTATAAGTCGAGTTTTATTTAATCTGTCTGGAGATGATAAATCACCATATTACAGTGCTAATAATATATTTTACTTTGCTTAGAATAGATGGTGATGTGGATATAAAAGGTACCTGACCCTCATCATTATCTATCCTATACTAAATATGATAATTGATAATTTTACCATAGTTTTGTAATTGAATAAATGTGTGGCATAATATTAAATTAGTGTTACAGAATTGTTATCCATAAATGTTTTATTACACTTATTTGCATCCTATATGAAGACCATATCCTATAACCTCAACTGAGCTAAGCTATAGAATAATTACAATATAAGAATCTTTTAAATAAGTTTAAAAGCAATTTACAATTATAAATTTTATTCTATCTTGTATAGAATTGGTGCCTGGGCATTTATAAATCTAATAAAGTGAATAAGTGAAGAGAACAGAGGTTACAATATATATATATATATATATATATATATATATATATATATATATATATATATATATATATATGTGTGTGTTTGTGTGTGTGTGTGTGTGTATGTATGATCAATAGATGGAGCTTTACCAAGACCTCCAAACAAGCATATTTGTTTACATAAACGTCAGAGTCAATATTCACTGTCTCTTTCATTTTCCTCCACCCTCAGATCAGCTGATTTCAAGCTGATTTGCTGTCATCAGTGAGGGATAGAAGTTAGAAACTAGACCTAAATATTAACTCCAAGCGTTTATGCAAAATGTTTCTATCAGTTTGCAAGCATGAATTTTTTAGACACCTAAATGTCTTCAAACTCAGCTTATCAAATTAGATAGCTATATGGGTCTGATATCAGTTCAGATTCTCCACATAGTGAAAGCTTCTGCAATCTATATCATTGCAAGAAAACTTTAAATGTACATTTATGAAAAACAAAAACAAGTTTTATATACGTTGGAGTTAATATTTAGGTCTAGTTTTTAACTTCTATCCCTCACTGATGAGAGCAAATCAGCTTGAAATCAGCTGATCTGAGGGTGGAGCAAAATGAAAGAGACAGTGAATATTGACTCTGACGTTTATGTAAACAAATACGCTTGTTTGGAGGTCTTGGTAAAGCTCCATTTATTGATCATTAATACAAGTGATAGCAGATTTTTACGTATATAAAACTCGTTTTTGTTCTTCATAAATGTACCTTTAATGTTTTCTTGCAATGATATAGATTGCAGAAGCTTTCACTATGTGGAGATTTTGAACTGATATCAGACCCATATAGCTATCTAGTTTGATAGGCTGAGTTTGAAGACATTTAGGTGTCTAAAAAATTTATGCTTGCAAACTGATAGAAACATTTTGCATAAATGCTTGGAGTTAATATTTAGGTCTAGTTTCTAACTTCTATCCCTCACTGATGAGAGCAAATCAGCTTGAAATCAGCTGATCTGAGGGTGGAGCAAAATGAAAGAGAGTGAATATTGACTCTGATGTTTATGTAAACAAATAAGCTTGTTTGGAGGTCTTGATAAAGCTCCATCTATTGATCATTAATACAAGCGATAGCAGGTTTTTACGTATATAAAACTTGTTTTTGTTTTTCATAAATGTACCTTTAAAGTTTTCTTGCAATGATATAGATTGCAGAAGCCACCACTATGTGGAGAATCTGAACTGATATCAGACCCTTATAGCTATCTAGTTTGATAGGCTGAGTTTGAAGACATTTAGGTGTCTAAAAAATTCATGCTTGCAAAGTGACAGAAATGATTTGCATAAATGCTTGGAGTTAATATTTAGGTCTAGTTTCTAACTTCTATTCCTCACTGATAAGAGCAAATCAGCTTGAAATCAGCTGATCTGAGGGTGGAGCAAAATAAAAGAGACAGTGAATATTGACTCTGACGTTTATGTAAACAAATACGCTTGTTTGGAGGTCTTGGTAAAGCTCCATCTATTGATCATTAATACAAGCGATAGCAGGTTTTCACGTATATAAAACTTGTTTTTGTTTTTCATATGTATATATTAATGGCATTTTATTCAGCATTTTATACAAAAATCAAATATTCATGAATATAAGCAGCAATATTAAATTATTTTATCTGATAAATAAAATCCAAGAATAAAATAATATTCATTAATAAAAGAGAACTGTTTAAATGTGTGTAGAGTTGTTGCCAAGCAAGAGGGCAAAGTGTATATTATACTCAACCACTATAAGCATTTAAATTATATAATCTTGTATTATTGTTGCACACACACACGTAATAACACACACATACACATATATATTGTAATGGATTTTGATATCTTTAAATAGCAAGAATACAGATAACTCCAAAAATTTTACTGGATGATGATAATGATGATGATTATTATTGTTGTTGGTTCAAATCAATCTTTATTATTCATAAAGAGTTACATTGTTAAAAATACATAGTTGAAAATGACATAGCTTTAAAACAGATAGCTATTGGTGGTACAGTTCAAATAAATGGTTATGCAGGTGCCTGATAAATGTACCTTGTAAACTGTGTATTTATTTGCCTATGCTTCTATTTTTATTCTCTGAGGATTTACTTCACAGTTTAAAATACTTTTTGATTGAAATGAATATATCTTTTGGACTATTCAAAATACAAATGTGTATAAAAGATTGTAGAAAATGAGATATGTGACAAAAATGTTCTTGTTACAGCAAATCATTTGTTTGTTTGAGGTTATGGTCTGGCTTGGATTTTTAATAGTGACCATGTTGCAGTAAATATATCTGGGTGTGCAATTTTGGCATTTCTGGCTTTCAATTTTTCAAGCTTATTAGAGAATGTGGCTGGGTGCCTTCTTGATATTGTTTCCAAGGCAGAAAGTACATCTGGTGTAACACAAAATATATAAACAAAATGTTGCTGCATGGGCTGCTGGGATGGAGTCTTTATTAAGCATTTTTATAAAGTTATCAAGTGTAATGTTATTATGTCTATATGTGTTAATCATAATTTCTCAGATATTTGTCAGAGCTGTGCAAGTGTATTTCTTCTTCCCTATGTCACAAGGAACAAAAAGAATCAATTTTGGTGTTAAACTTTTAAGAAAATAGGAAGTAGGTAGAACACAAGATTTTTTAGCCTTAAGAGAAAGTAAAAAAATTTGAGTTCCATTATTATTATTATTATTATTATTATTATTATTATTATTATTATTATTATTATTATTATTATTATTATTATTATTATTATTATTATTATTATTATTATTATTATTATTATTATTATTATTATTATTATTATTATTATTATTATTATTATTATTATTATTATTATTATTATTATTATTATTATTATTATTATTATTATTATTATTATTATTATTATTATTATTATTATTATTATTATTATTATTATTATTATTATTATTATTATTATTATTATTATTATTATTATTATTATTATTATTATTATTATTATTATTATTATTATTATTATTATTATTATTATTATTATTATTATTATTATTATTATTATTATTATTATTATTATTATTATTATTATTATTATTATTATTATTATTATTATTATTATTATTATTATTATTATTATTATTATTATTATTATTATTATTATTATTATTATTATTATTATTATTATTATTATTATTATTATTATTATTATTATTATTATTATTATTATTATTATTATTATTATTATTATTATTATTATTATTATTATTATTATTATTATTATTATTATTATTATTATTATTATTATTATTATTATTATTATGTTTCAAAAGACCTTTATTGTCTCAAAAGAATTACAAATTTTGCATTTACATAGTTTATCTACATATAATATCCTGGATTGTCCATTTTCATTTGAACACCATTAGCAAATCAATTACTTATAATAGAAAGGAAAAAATTGTTGCTAAATTGTCCTTGTTGCTAATTTGAGATGCATATCCTTCTAAGTTTTTTTATAATGTTTAATTTCCTCAATTCACTATAGCATAGATCTAATTTTAAGTAATGACCAGGTTGCTGCATAAATGTCAGGTCTGGACAGTCTCTTATCCCTTTTCTGTATTATTTCAAGTTTATTTGAAAAAGTAACTGGATGTCTTCTGGAATTGTTACCAATTAGAAAAGTGCATCTAGTACACCAGTATGCATATAGCACAAAGGTTGCTGCCCTGA